>CAEMYA010000506.1:1114523-1140566 GCA_903131615.1 Diplodus sargus
TGCAAAAGGTTTAAAGGGAAAATCCAGATCCCCACTGAAACAAATGATGTCAATTTTTCATGAACTTATCTGTACTCCCCAATGCTCCTTCCAGGACTGATATTGCGCCATTATTCACCCACCTAAGTAGAAATAAATTGATGGATTATCATTTGAGTTTATTCAATGGCTCAAACCTTATGGAAGGAGAAAAGAACAGTCCTTGCCATTTAGGTTAATGGTTAAAAATGTGTATGAGTGTTTAATGTGCCTGCAGTGTTTGCTCTGTAGGGGTCTCACGGGGGAGAGGAAGATGGCTGTTCTGGGTCACTGGGGTGGGGACGGCAAGAGCTTAGTCGATTAGCCCAAACTCTTATTTAACCACATCAGGCCCGACTGGCAGGCAAGGCAGGCAGGCAGGCAGGTTCGGGCACACTCAGGCTTTTTGTTGTCCTATTATTCCGCTCGATGATTGAGATAATAAGCAAGGCTTTTCTCTCTTACCCTTTAAACCCCCCTCCCTCCCCCCACATCCACCCACCCTGACTCTTTCTGTCTCATTTCTCCTTTAAATGTCCTGTTGTTCCACTCTGTCATTTCCCGTCGCTATTTGCATTTTTCCTTCTCTTCTTTCTCAGACAAGGTCATTTATGGATTTGGCGCTGGCTGTTTTAAGTTTTTTTTTTTCCCCCGTACCGATCCTTATCAGTCCACTTTTATTCTTTTCGCTGTGAATCAAAACCAAGCCTGTGAGTTTTTAATCTTGATTTTCTATTTCGTAAATTCATCACCTTTAAACACATAATATCCTGTGTCTTTGAGGTGACGCTGTGGTCTTTTGGCTCTTATTACTTGGGATATTTAAGAACGGGAGCGGGGGGGTAAGTCCCTAGATGACCTCAGACGTTTTTTCTTCCACAGGCGAACATGCCGACACATGCCCACGGACGCGCACTTGCACGCGCTTGCCTCCATTAGCTCGTCAGAGAGGGTTTTTTTGATATTGTTGTGACAGATGCACAGTGAAATCTATACTGTAATTAAAATGTGTTCCCGTTTAGTGTTTGTCCTGTTTTCCTCTAAGCCCATCCATCTTCTAATGCCTTGGTAAACGCTTCTGACCCCAGATGGCTCAGATGGATCTGCGAAGCATATTTACTGCAGCACCCAGGCACAGCGGGGCAGGCAAACCTCTTTACTGTAACAGTCAACATGGTAATGCTGAGATAATGACATTACAACAGAGCTAGTTAAGTACATTTAAACTAACTCTGACACAGATCTTAGGGCCAGACTACATATGTTGAGGGATTTGAATACAAGGTACTTTAAGGTTAAGTGGCAGGGGGTTTACCCCTCCCCCTCTGCAGTACCCCCCGCAATGCCCGATTCTTCGTTTGCTTTTGTATAAAGCCAAAATAAGGAGATTTGAAGAGATAAAAGTAAAGGGCACTTAAATCTGCTAACACACTTATAGTATTGTGCAGTCTGGTACAGTCGGCTTCAAATCAGTCAAATGTCGCTGCTTTGAAAGATTAACGAGAGGAACACGACCTAGTTCAAGAGAAGCTGTTACCTGGTCCCACAGACGTCGCCTATTCTTGGCTATGATAATGTAACAATTCAAAGGGGCACTCCAGCAATTTAGTATTGTGCTTCCATTTAGTAAAGGGAAACAAAGGAGACATATTTCTAAAAAAAAACGCTGAAACGCAGCAGAGGCTGATGCATCCTGACTTTTAGTCCCCAGTGAGGCTAGCGTGGGTAATCCTGATGTGGATCCCCAGAGAGCCACAGATGACATTTAGCATTTTCACAGTACTCCCTCTGACACACAGACTGAACTTCATGCGTGGAATCAGTGGATTTCTCCCGTCATACCATTTTCAGGGACAGGACTGGAATAACCAATGCTACGAACTAAACTTAACCCCCCAAAAATGTTAAAGATTGCAAAGATTTATAGTATGGTTTCAGCTAGAATAGTCGAGTGAAGACAAAGCGATGCTTCGCTGTGGTACGGACACAGAAATATGCAGGTACATTCATTTATCAGATGTAGTGCAAGAACTTTATGACATAACACATTTTATCTGATTTACATTGAACAAATGGCTAAAAAAAAATTACAAAATGCTACTTATGAGCGAGGATGATAATATGGATTTTGAGTTTACACTTAATCTTAAAAATGTACATATAGGCATCATCTACAAAACTATTGTACTACTGTTTTTAACAATAACTGATCATATAGATTGATCTAGGTGTATGGAAGGGGTCAGTTAGGGTCCAAAGGTCAGTCGGGGACAGGCGTTGTAGAAGGAGTAAACCCAGGCCTACTAGATACAGATATCATCATGGTTGGAGAGGACCTTCACGTGACCCCAACCTGCCATTAGGGACTACACAGATAGATGTCCTTATCTTTCCCTGCAGCTCCCCCGCAGCTAGCTGACAGAACTGGGAACTGTCAATCACCGCTGACATGTGACGTCTTACTCAACCAGGAGATGGGACAGCACCAGACGAATCACTTCTAAATGACAAATCACTGTCGTGGGGGTGGTTTATCACCGTTTTGTCTCGGCGCTGAGATATGTCTATCGCTGATTGAGGATAAATATGTGTTTGGTTAGAAGTGATATTCGTGTGATAGTCGGGTCGAAAAATGTCTCCACAAAAGGGAACTTTAAAGCACGAGTTAGCACGCGGAAAAAACGAAACAAAGGGAAACCCACGAGCCACTGCACGAGGTTCAAACACCTGATTTCACAAACAGGTGGCGTGAATAAGAAGCGGGATTCACTTCAGTTAAGTGGTGATAATTGAGTGCTGATCTTTGGTCCTCCTCTCCCTCTGAAGCTGACAGCCTTGGTGACCTCCTCTTTTTTCGTTCCCTCTCACATCCCAGCCGCTTCCTTATATGGCGAGCTATAATGATACACGTTGTAAAGTCTGTGTAAGCACTACCTTCAGACACTAAAAGTGACCCTCAAGAGTGTAATGGGGCTATATTCCTCCTGGCATTGTGAGAAAGGTGAAAAAAAAAAACAATTTATAACTCTTTGTACTGCCACTTAAGGACTCCCGTCACCGGTTTATTTGCGGCGAATGAGGAAGCTTGTAATTTTCACTGTTTCTCGAGGAAAATAGGTATGTTTAAGAGGGTGAATAGCAGGTTAAGCTGCGGGTTCAGGGTTGGTGTTTTGGTCCACATGTTTTTGTGTTTGTGTAGAGACGGGATAAGGATGGGCACAGTGAAAACATGCAACAACATTATGACTACGTGTGACCTGCAGCGGTCAGCGAAGCAGAATTTGTTAACCACAGATGTTTTATGATATTCTTTATATTGATATTTCAATTAAAAAAATACGGTATAACCAGTGACAACCAGTGGTTTCCCCGGGGTCAGGGTCACACACTGGGCCCGGTTTGTATGTAAATAAAGACGACAGAGTACTAAATATTAGTGAAATGTACAAAATATTAAGGAGCAAATCCAAAAAAACAGTTCCTAATATAATAACAATAGAAGTAGGAGCGTTAGTACAAGAGGAAACTAAAAACACAAGATGACAAATTGCAGCAGTAGCAGGCTGCCGCCCGGGATGGTTTACGGTGTATTTGTAACCAATTTTTAAATATTTACATTATACAATATTTTCTTCAGTAGGAACCAGCGGACTTGAGGCTGCAAGCTACATCAGAGTAGGAAAGCTGGAAAGTCGTACGTTCATGAGAGTAACACCTATTTAGAATATTACCAGCTAGGCCTACCTGATGTCATGATATATATTGTGTAACGAGAGAAAAGCATCTGTTGTTGTACAATAATCAGTGTTGTTCATTCGCTGAGTCACAAACCACACTAGCACAATTGGCGTCCATCTGTAGGGCGCGGATGCAGGCAGGGAATTTGCATGAAGGTGACGCAGATATTGGAGACGGTCAATGTGGACACAGGACGGGGGAAACCCCAGCAGGACTCTGACCGGCCAAGACAAAACAAGAGCCTGTATGTAAAGGGAGAGCTAGCTCTGATACAACGTCACAAACCAGAAGACATTACTTACCATAAATGAATTAATATTACAAATGAGTAATTATCAGCCATGTGTTTAATTCAAATTGATAAGAAAAGGGGATTTCCAAGTGGTTATATAATATAAGATTGTGATATGTATCATTATTGGTATAGGAAATGTGCTACATCATGAGATTGTAGTCATATTGCAGAGCCTTATCCTTTAACAAAATGCTTTCTTGCACATGCTTTTGCTCAGACAAAACTCAGGAATAGCAAAATATACACGGTTAAAATCTGTGAGAAATATGTTCAGAACAGTCCCAACAGGATAATCTGGACCAAAGAAGAAATTGGAAGGGAAAGAGATAACTGGATTCAGTTTAATCAGGCTGTTACTTCTGCTCAACACTGGCTTGAGTCAACCCCAGTAAGCTTCTAGTTTGCCTATTAACTTTTAAAACTGCAAGTTATAGTAGTGTTTTTTCCTTTACACGTGGACATTTTTTCTTATACCCAAAGGCTTCTTCATCTCCAAAAGCAGGTTTAATTCTTAGGAGGGGGGAAAAAAAAAAAGCATATTTCACTCCTGTGCTCGTAAAGATTACACAGGGAGTAAGAAACCCAGGAGCTGTTGGTATTAGCAAGGCCGGGAAATTACATCTTCTTTGTTCAATAAGTGCTTGGACTGTTAATCGGCCCAAGTATGAGACTATGGACCACAAGTGGAGTGAAAGCCTCTGAAAGCCCTAGTCCACATGTTCATCTGCGAGAGGGAGAGGGGAAGGAGAGGACGAGAGACGAGAATGCGAGGAAGTTGGAACGAGAAAAGCTCCTCGCTATCTGAGCCGAGGTTTCCCCGTGTATTTATACGAAAGATATTTATTCAATTTCTGAACTCTGGGGACGGCGGATGATAATCCGTTAAATGTCTGCACACACCTTCCCTGCTACTGGCACCTTATTAAAATATGTAGATTAATTTGCGACCGGTTCTGCATGTGATTAGAGCGGCTGGATTGGGTGCTCGAGATTCAGCTCATATTTGTAATCTTCTAAATTTAACGGCGGAGTGAGAGCTTGTCAATTAAATGGGGCCGAGATGATGGGGAAGAGTGAGATTCATCTTCATCTCCTTGTTTTACGCTCGAGTGGCCGCAGAGTTATCATTTACGGGCGCTTCAGGTAATTGGCAGCAGTTTTGTTGAGCACCTCCAGTTCAGGATGAATTTGTATTCTTCAGCCAGATAGCAGCTCAATGCGCTTTTGGCAAAGTGCAGCCAGGCTTTGTCAATTACAGCGCGTGTCACCGGGAAAAAAAAAAATATCATGTCACTCCAGATGAGAGAAAGGCATTAAGAGCGGAGTGAGGCAAAATAAGATCTTATGGTATTTATGTCATTTTCGTTGAAGGTGATTGATTTGCACTTTTCATTCTTTACGTGTTGGGATTTTTTTCCTATTAATTTGACTTTGACAGAAACTTGATTTCAAACACAGGACCCTTCCGTGACAAGCCAGCAAAGACCAGTTAAAACTGCATTAATGCTGTGTATAATGTCCAACTCCTTAGTACAGCATCATTAGTAGGAGTGAAGTCAAGTGAAGTGATCTGAAGCAATCCAGTCTTTGCTTATCCTCCGTTTCACATGCTGATGTGACGGCATCTTCCATCCACTTTAAAAATTCATGCCCTATTTGCCTTTTTTCATAAATTATACCTCTAACATACAACCGAGCAGCTCTTCATCTTTTCATGTATGGTTAATGCTCTGTGCAGGTATCCAGCACCCGCCCTCCATTAACAATAATGTAAGGCCTTTGTTTCCCTCTATAGTCCATATTGGCAGCTGGTCCTTCATTGTCAACCTTTGACTGAGCTGAATGAGACAACGGAACAATGATCTGACAATGAGGTTCCCGCATAAAAACCTCTTTGTCATCAAACACAATAACGCGATTTGGGTTAATTAAATCTAAGCTAATAGGCAGTGATTGAGCCCCACATTTGACTCAAATCAAATTAGCTGTGCCTCCAGACAATGTCGCTGCTCCATGGCTTCGGTGCGGGCGAGGTCGCGCGGGTCTCCAGAACAGGTTTGGATTGATCTGTCCGGAGGAAATTATCTCCCGCTCGAGCCACAATCAATACGGCGAAAGGTAAATCACAACGGTAACACAGCCTACATGCCGTTCGGCCGGCGGTATTCCTATTGAATCAAATTCATGGTGAACCCTAAGTTGTTTCACATTGTGTTTGTAATTTTGTCCAGGTAACAGCCAACTATCAAACTCAGTCTCACTGTGAAAACTTTTCAGGGGGAGTTGAAGTCGACCTGTTGTGCTCCTTGACAGATATAGCCAGGGGGCTCTCCTTCTCTTTGACCAGACTGCGGTAAAGACCCCAGGGCTCTAGAAAGACAGAGGTGAAAACATGCGTGCGCACACACACACACACACACGCACGCACACACACACACACACACACACACACACACACACAGAGCTGTCTTGACAGTGTCTAGTTTCACCTCCCCTCAGCATTTTTCCATCCCTCCGGCAGGATTTTGCAATTCCACTTTTCACCCACTTTGACGGTGAAAAGTTTTAGCTCGAATCTAAAAAAAATAAAAAATTCTTCAGCTGCATCATTTTGGCGCCGTGATTAAAATCTCAGTTGGACAAATTAAGCATTCAGGTGGAGTAAGTAAGGGGGTTCTGTCTAAGCAGTAGAGCCCGCAGTGGAGTCGAGCCGACCTCAGAATGTAGCTACATTGGTCTGGACAGGAAAGGTAGTCTGGTGCTGAGTGGCCAACCAGACAGCAAGACAGGATTAGAGGCCGCTCCTGACATTTGGCACAACACCCAACTGGGGGCAGAGTTAATTTCACAGTGAGGGGTCAGGGGTCGCAGGCCTGACCCGAGTGCTGCTGGCAGGCTGCGAGATAGAAGACATGCTCGAGCGCCACCGTTCTGTTAGAAAAATAAAGTACACTAAAGACGCAGTTCTGCAAATACAAGAACGCGCGTATCACGAATACACCACGGATGAAAACGCGCAGCCCTCGGACACACGGCAGATGAGTGAAGTTGATGCTCTTTGTATGTCTGCGGACACGGGTGAAACTCTTGCGTATGGCTACCGCGGCGAGCGTGTGTGTTTGCACATGCATTTCTGTGCATAAGTGTGTCTCACAGTTGGGTGTGTGATGGGTTCAGAGCGGGAGCGGCAGGGCCTCCGTGGTCGTTCAGTCCTTCAGTCAGTCACTTCCTTTTGCTTGACTGCTCTGCTCAGCCAGGCTGAAAGCTGCTCCGTTGTCAGGTTGGAGTGTGCTAATTAGGCTCCAGTTTAATTTTCCAGGATGCTCTACTGCCCTTTAAATGGCCATTTCAAATTCAAAGTGATGGTAATTGTACCGTGGCATGCTGATCTTGTAATCACCCTGGGATTTTCTTTTTTTTTGTTTTTTTTGTCTTGGTATTCTTTCTTTTTTCTCAACCACGTTCTATCTTTATTTATTTAATCGTGTTTTTTTATTTATTTATTTTTAAATCTGGATCTTTACTGCTTTCTGCAGAGATCTTAAGTGGGAGGCTACAAACGGTGCTCCTCTGCTTGAAACGCTCACCGGATTCTGCAAACGGGGTCAAAACTACTGTGGGTCTTAACCAAACGTTAATTAAACATCTCAGGAAGAAAAAAAAAAGCAGGGACTTTGGTTAAAAGTAGGCTGTCACAAGCAGGAAGCTAAGAAAAAATAATCAGAGACACTTCTTTCGCTCTGTGTTATTAGTCACAGTAAAATGTAACTCCCGGGGGTCACTGGGTCACATACTCCACTAATCTGCTTCAAAGACAGCAATGGCCAACTTTTAATGACACATTCAGTGGGGCGGGAGCGCGCACAAACTAAGAGAAAAGGCAGAAAATTGACAAATTACACTACTCCGAGAATGGATTCGGGGTGATTAACCTCATGTTACATTTTTTCATTTGGCTTACATCCCAGTCCAACTCGCCCAGATTAAACTGGTTGATGAGGAGAGCAGCTGGAGTTATGAGAACACTGGAAAAAAGAAAGAGTAATTTTGATAGCCTCCTGGAAGAGTAATTGGGGTTAATGAGTGGTACTGCACAAGAGGAAATTATTACATTTGTTCAAACTATGAAAGATTTCAGTGGCAGACATTACACACAAAAAAAGAATCCAAGGCGATTGTTCCCTAATGATACAAGATTTGAAAAATGTACATTCATGCATTAGCCCCTATGGCAAATGCTTTTTTTTGTTTCATGAGGCCGTGTTTGCCTTTGAAATCACCTCAACTTTTCAATGAGAGCGTCTCCCTTCCCCATCTGTTTGGAGCCGGGCAGAATTCCTTTTGTCTATTGTCATTTATTTAAAAAATAAAAATAAGAAAAAAAAAAAATAGGCCACATGCCACTTAATCAAACTTCCTTAAGCAAAACAAAACTTTTTAAAGAACATAATCAATTTTGCTTCCTGAATCTTAATTGATTCAAGCGGGTGCATTTCCTTTTGTTAAAAGTGGAAATACCCTTGCTGTTTGATGCTATTTACTCTTGTCCTGGGCTAGCTTTGCTTTGTCAGGTGAGGTTTTATTTCTTCTTGAAAGGGATTCCTTGAAGTGACTCGGGTGTCAGGTTTGTGACGCTTCCTCTTTTCAATTGTCTTTGCACTCCGAGGAGATGTGAGGATGGGCGGCTCCTCAGCCGTCACAATATTGATACTGTACGATGGCTGTCGAGGCACAAGCCCCTGCTTCTAATCTGCCCTGACAGACCATGCAGCACATGAATGATAGCAGGTGTGACATCACAAATAAGAGAGAAATCAACTGAAGTGAGAGGGGGAAAAAAAAGAAAACAGAATAAAAATGAGGAAAAGTTTTGGGGGAGTTTTTTTTTATTTATTTATCTAATTCTTTAAAGAAAAAAAAAGGATGGTTGGATGGAAAAGAGATGGAGGTCTATTGTGAGATTCTCTGCACACTCTTTTTTTTATTTCTCTTTTCTCTCATCCAACATCCATTATCCTTCTCGCCTTCTGTTCTGAGCTGGAAGAGATGGCTGATGGGACAGTGGCCCGGGCCATTCATTGTGGCAGTGTCAGCAGTGGATTTATTTTCGCTTTAGTGTGCAGGGGGAGAAGCAGGACAGGATGCTTAAGACTGTAGAACAAAGGCATACAATAGACTCCTTCAAAGACACCTTGAAGACACTGATTCATCAGTCAGACAAGGAGCCTGTGGGCAGGTGTCTGGCCACAATGGGTCACTCACAGATACACACAGGCACGAACACACACACACACACACACACACACAAGCACACAAACAAAAGGCACAGAGAGAAAACACACATGCCAGCTAAATCAACTACCAGCTTTCATTGGGATCCTGTAAGATAGATGGGTCCTGGATGGCACCTTTGTCCCACGACGCAATGGGCTCGGCAGCACGAAGCTCTTTGTTAAGCACAGCCAATACCTTCACTGTAAGCATCGTGAACACCAGGTGAACGTTGAGGGATATCTTCACTTTTTTTGATTCATCATTTAGTCATTAAACATGATGTTATCTTGAATACGTTTTATCTAATATAGTAAATATGAATGGTTAAGGCAATAAAGTGACAGAAAATAGCCCAAGTTCAGGCCAAGGTGTCATCAAATTCTGTGTTCTGTCCAACCAGGAGACCAAAACCAAAAAGGTATACCAAACAGTTGCAGCAATTATTCAGTTTGTTATTAATATGCTACACTTTTCAAGCCAAAAAGCCAAATATTCTCTGATTCTCTGACTTGTAATTGTTGGTTGGACAGTATAAAACATTTTTAAGACGTCACACTCGGTTCTGTAAAAGTGTGATAAGCCTTTTCCCTCACAATTTTTTTTGACATTTCATGAACCAAGTAACTTATTGAGAAAAATAAATATCAGATCATTTGATCAGAAAAAAAATCATGATTAGAAACTGAAAAAAATGAGAAAAGTATCTATTCTGCAGTTAAAAACCTAGAACATCTAGATCTTTGTTTCATATTTTGTTGAACTGTGTACTGACATAACCTAAGAGTTCTGTAATTCTAATCGAGGTAACAGTGTGTTTCATTTGGTCACCTGTTGCTATCATTTCCAGAAAAAATCAAACAAATATCATGTGATACATTAGAGAGTGAGGAAGACAGTCAGCAAATGTGAGTGACCATAATGATTTAAAATTCTCATTCTCATTCTCAAGTTCCTCGTCCATGAACATTTCTGCCTGAGTCATGTCAAAGCTTCACTGGGAACGCAGATAAAGACTCCCAGGATCCCACGCTGCTACTTCTCTTTTGTTTTCATTGTTTTGACTAAGAGAAATTACATAAAATGTGCTTAACTGGCTTTTAGTTTGAGCTCCAGTAAGATTCAGCTTCCTGAACAGAAAAGGAAAAAGTCTACATAGCAGTAATACATAACAGATTGTTCCCCCTGCTGCCATTTTTGTTGATTGTAATAGCGAAGGCTCAAAATGATATGTGTTTGTACGTTGGAGCAGGTGGGTAAATACAGAGCCGCTCCGTATCCCGGCGCTGTCAGAGTTTGATATGACAATAAGAGGTTTGCTTGGTCATATTGTGTGCGTCCGGGGCTATTGTGGGGCTATGAAGAACCGGGGCGTGAGTGACGAGGTGAGAACGGGGAGCAAACGTCTGAATCGGGCACCATTTCAATTACAGCCCACTATGAACAGGATGCCGGCTCTATTTCTGAAAGGCGTCTTCACCGGACAGCTACAGGTCACGTGTATTTTCTCAGAGTAATTTCCTATGAATCTAGAAAATTCAGCGAAACGTATCTGTATTCATAGTCATGAAACATGAAAATGCAGGAATATGTTTTCATTTATTTTTATTTTGCTTACTTATTTTTAATAGCATACCGATCATCCGTATACAGCTACTATGCAGCTATGTAGCTTCAGTGATAGCAGCCAAACCCTCTCCTGAGAAAATTATGTTGTTTTTCTCTTACTTTTTTGTCTCGTTGCCAATCTAAATCCCCCCCACACCCCCCCTCTGTCCCACAGGAAAGACTCTTGAAATTGTTCATTTACCGAGAGGAAGAAGTTGAAGGCCGGGACATTCTTTTTTTCTGTCAGATTTGTAAAGATTATTCCCATCATGATCCTATTAGCCACAGGGAGAATGTGACTACTTAAGATGGATTTATGGAAAAATAGCTATCCCCAAAAAAACATTGGTGGGTGGACGAATCGAGCCCCCCCACCCCCCCACCCCCCCTCCACGGAACTTATTCCCTCTGCAAATTCGATTCAAGAGGCTACATTTGTGTTCAAGGCCAACAAGTCTGAAAGTCATAATCCCAGACCACAAGTACCACTTCACGTTCCCAGCAGGCTCCTTTCCTGGAACTTTGAGATTGCTGAGGCGGAGCTGATTTGGCAAGGGATTAATCTGCCCGAGCACCTGCAGTTTCTGTAACCAGCCATTGCCCGACCCAGGTTACCAGAGGTAAAACTACTGAAATCTCTTTTTTTTCTTAAATTACCATCGAATCCTCTTTCAAATTGTTTCATAACATTGCATACCTTTTCACGTGTTTAGTTTCAAGTAGATATAGGCCTGCAGTATTTACTTTTTGTGTCAAAGACAAATCTACAATTCCCTGAACTCAAAGCTCGTTCTTGGTTTGTTAATGAAAGAATTCATTCTCGTGCACTCATCCCTAATGAGTGAGGCTTACCTTCCCCTGCCCTTGCACAGTTTATTTTCCTCAGGTCAGAACCCCAGCTCAAGGCCCCCATGGCTGGCGCCATATGTGAGCAAAGCAGGGGGTGGTGCAGTGGAAGCCTGCTGGTCATGCCACTGAGCTCAGGTAGGTTCCCCGAGCCGGATCCCCCCCACCCGGGCACCCAGGGGAGAGGAGGTGTTAAAACCTGAAGGGCCTTTGCTTGGTCCCCCTGAGCATGCAGCCATCTGCTCCCCGCCCACGCCCAGCTGGCCACCTTTGATCCCACCAAATTTGAGCTAAAACGAGGATGATGACTGAGGTCTTCCAGTTTGCTCTGGAGAAGCGGGGAGAGGAGGAGGGAGGAGAGAGGAAGAGCAGAGGTTCACGGACTCGAGATGGAGAGAGAACTTGGTGATGACACGGCGGCAAGTCCCAATTGAGAGAGCGTGCATTCTCTCTCACAAATGTGTTTCCACCTAAAAAAATAAAAAATAGAAATGACACATTGTTCTGAGAATGCATGCAGCCTGCGAGACAACATGCAATTTGTCCTCGAACTTATCTGTCAAGGAGCGTAAAGATTGTGGAGCCATACTGTGTTAACGTCCGAGGGAAATGTGTCATTAACGATGCATTGTATGCTGTACAAAGGGAAAATTACAGGTAGATTGTCCATTAATACATGAAAATATATGAAATCCTACCATTTATCTTCCCTAATGGCTCAAACGCAGCGCGCCCATGGCAATGTAATTGCAACATCTCATATCTCTAATTAAAACGTGTCTCTCAAACAGATGTAAAATGTGACTCGGGGTCAATTAAAATTGATATCAAAATGATCAGAATTACTCTCTTACACAGAAACATATGGATCTGAGCCAAATGGCTCATATTCCCCCGTGATTAAAAGGGGATTTTGAACCGAATGACCAATTCAGTGATGAATCAGAGAGGGAGCACACAATCAGCATTTTGCTCCTGCGACCCAGGACCAAATTGATTCCGCAGAAAATATCATGTGAATAATTAAGCGCATTGATTAAACAGTGAGATAATATTTAATTAAGGTGGCTCATTAGAATTTCTTGTGCGCCGCCATTAATGGGTCATTAACACAATTAATTAATTAAGCACCCTCTAACTACCAAAAGGAATTCAATCTATAATGAGTACATGTTTTTGAAGAAGTTAATTAGCTAATCCCTGCTCCCACAAAGTCTTGTGTACAGGATCTAATGTGAACTACAATTACCGCTAAAACTTGCTGAAGTTCTTGTGAAGGATGGAGCCTGAACAGTTCTCAACATGGGAGAAGAATCTGTGTATCGTACATGTTAAGTCTGAGGTCTATATAATGAGACAAAATGACAAGAAAGAATAATTAAGTTTGACTTTGTTCATTCTTTAAATTATACTTCATATGAAAATCTTCTCACTTTTGTTTAAGGAGCAGCAACAAAAATACAACAAAAAAAAAACAAGTGGAGGTCTGTGACACAGTGTGACGCACTCTTATTTGTAAACCCTTGCCATGAAATATTTTGGGAATGCTTGATCTATATTCTACAGAGGGAACAAGGTGAGGTGGAAAAGTGACAGCTAAAGCAGCCCTGTGTGTGATCAGGGGTGAGCTCCCCCGGTGCGATCCCTCACCCCTGTAGCGTGAACAATCCTCAGACGTGATCTGCCAGGCTAACCGGCTTGCATAAATAAAATCGGTTATCTCCCCATCCCTTTGCCTCCCTGTCCGCACCGGGGCTGTATTTAATCACGCGGGGGCCGACGGGATGGGGTCGTTTTTCTGCCGGAATAATCAGAGGGCCTCCATGTGTCCTGGTCATACGTATTAATCCTGCTTTCCTATGGCTGGCCTTATCAGCTCCCAAAGCCCACCTCTCATGGGATCTGGGCTGCTGTCTCAGCGCCCTCTAATCTGCCCTGAGAAATTGTTAACAGGATGTAAATGCGTCCAGGGATGATATATGGCTTCTTGTATAACATACATGTTATTGTTAAGCGTTTTGCATGCGGGCTCCGAGATTATGCACACAGAGAATGGGAGAGATGGTATTGATTGATGGAATAACAAATGTCGAATATCGTTTTAGATGCAAATGATCACACAGGGTTATGGGACAAATCTCCTTTTTGCCGCTTATGGATATGGACAAAGATGAAATAGTGGAGGGATTGGAGGACTTATCTCAGGCAGCTATTTTGGTTTAATGGAATGTACATGGTGGTGAGGCGGAAAGGTGGATTGCGCTATCTTATGTGAAAGTGTATATCAGTGCGGCCTGTTTAAAATTTGGATTTCATGAACTGACTGAAAAACCTCACTGGAATGATATGAGTCATGTTTGCTTCTTTCTTTTTTAAAAACATTTTAAGGTGTCATTTGCAATTAGGGCTTGAGACACTGAGTGAGTACAGGACATGTGCTCTTTCTTTATGTCACCAATCCAAGAATGTAGTCACTGCTTGTAGTGTTTGAGCATTTTGACAAGAAATCCTCTCCTGCCAATTTCGTGCGGAACCTGGTTCAACTTCAGCTCTGATGCGTTTTCTATTTTCATGTGTACCGTTTCATCCTGTTTCTGTCAGCAGGAAGGGGCGTATCACTGATACGCATTGAAAACGTCCACACCGAGCTGTCAAAAAATTGCATTTTTGAAACATCAATAAAGTATATGGTATACAGTGCGCTGTCAACTATGAGCGGTATATTGTATCTTATTATCAGCATATGTATCTGTACGTCCAAAGAAAAGCTCAAATGAGAACTGCTGTGCCTCTGAAACAGAAAAAGGTTCATTAATCTACATCGTCCAATCAGAATTGTCTTCAGTTTTGTTGTCTTTTACTTTTCTTTGTTTTTGCGATGTTTCGGAACAGAGACGGTCTTTGTTGTCACTTCCTGTCAAGGTTGGTTAGGACTCAGCATCAGCTCCGAAGGACAGGAAGCTGTGTGATTTTTTTTCCTGCAGTACAGTAATTAGACCCCCCCTTTCTCTTCTCGGCAAATGCGATGCAAAGCATCTCAAAGTACTGTCTCCCATGATTAAAGACAGCTCATTATCTGTGGCTAGTCTCTGTCTGATTCAAGCCCCCACAGAGCAATGTGTGCAACCCAAAGAGAAGACGCAATTGTCACCCAAAAGAGGATCTGCCGTTTTCATGTTTCAGGTCCCACCCACTCCAGAAATGGAATGTAGAATTTTTTAGCGCGTTTTAGTTAAAGATCGTCCTTTCTGAGCTTAATTCAAAAAATGACATCATGAATTTTTCACAGTGAGCGGTTTTGTTTCTAATGAAGGACCAAAACAAACACATTTTTCGAATAATCAGGGCAGCAAACTATTAATAATACCCTCTCATTTGAGAAGTTAGAGAATGTGTTTTCTCTATTTTGCTTAGGAAATGGCTGAAACGATAAACTATAAACTCAAAAATCAAAACAGTTGGTGATTCCTTTCCTTATGATCGACTAATACATAATCTGTCAGCCCTTCTGTGAATATATTCATAGTAAAGTAAAACACTAAAATAAATGACAGTCTTTTATATTTCCAGCATCCACCGGGAGACCCTGACAGCGTACTAGGACGGCGCACCTGAGGGAACTGTGTGAAACTGGCAGGATGGAGGAATCCTAAAAAGATGCCGCACCTCGAGGGCCTCCACAGAGAAACACACCGAAAAGGCAATTGACTTGAAAAGACTGAATGATAAATTTGTCCAGAAAACTATAATTATCAAAAATCAGACGTCGAGTCTGTCTGCGTGGTGGCGACATTTAATGGAAATGTTACAAATGAGGCCCTCAAATGATGAATAATTTCTGACCACTCTCAGCACGAGGGTGCCAAAATGTGGACATCTTTCAAGCTGGGGACTGATTAGGCCGAGGATGGGACTCGGCTGGAGGACGGACATCGCAGCGCTTCCCCAGAGAATAAATTTGCACCTGGCCCATCCGGAAACAATGGCCCTGCTGCCTTTCGCACTGTGCACTGGGCTTAATTAGAAAACATGGCTAATTTGCACACTCCACTTTGCTTCAAAATTGGAATGTACTTCGCCACTGAGTTTGTTAATTTACACAGGAAACTGCCGACCGAGGGGGGATGAGGCTGTGATGGCTTTGACAAGGAGGCTGGACAAAGAGCGGACACGGTGAAAACATCCACGCAGCGTGGGGCCGGGCGCCTCGCTCGCCTCTCACTATCTCTGTAACACGCGGTGTTCAGGGAGGGGAAAACCTAACTTTGATTCAACATACCAGAGGAATAATCCTAACTGCCTTGTAGTGCGGGATAAGCTCCATAAAGTGAAATCACATAGGGGCGGACGGTGGAATGGGAATCCTGACACGTCTTTTCTGACAGGTGACCGGATTGATGATTCCAAGAGAAAATGTATATTGCTGGGGAAAAAAAAAAAAAAAAAGCGGATGAATTATGACAGTTTTCATATTAAGCAGACTTATCTGTGGCAAAGAGCATTAAGGACGCCAAGTACATCGACCGATACTATCACAAATTGACCTGCCAATCACCTCGCCCCGGCTTCAAAGGTGCAGATAAGGTATTTAAGGTCATTGAAAGCAGATTCCACTGTCTGTCGGCCTTCCTCTTTAGTATTATCAGAGCCATGTTTCGCTTCAAATGAGAAAAAGCGCCTCGGTCTCTCTTCCAACATGAGAAAGATCTCGGATAATTCAGCCAAGGCTCAAAAAAAAAGAAACATGGAGGCTATTCCACAGCTAAGATTTTACACGGTAACTGAAATAGCCCTTTAATACTTCCTGCGTGTCTGAAAAGACTTGGTAGTCGTTGGGTCGTGAGGCACGGGGGGGACTTCCCAAGGCTTATGAGGTAATCTCATTGATATTTATTCGTCTAATGATGACTAAGAATGTAAACTGATGGCTGCATTCATTCCGAGATGACCCCAATGAGTCTTTCATATTAAAGTAATGAATTGTACATAAAAGGAGCTCTAAATCTTCAAGTCAGTCGCAGAATAAGCTCCAGTGCAGAGCGATCCAGGCAGAGGTATTAAAGTTAGCAAATGGTAGATAATACCACAAGATTCAGAGATGTATGTCCAACAATGATCGTGTAAGGGTGAATTAAAGCCGCTGACAAAAATGGATGTAACTAAGACTTAAGTAAAGGCTTCGATATTGTAGACGGAAAATTTATACCACCGCCAGCCGCCCCCCCACCCACCCGTCAGTTCATTATTTGAAAACTCTCACGTGGAATTTGGATAGACTAAAAACAAATTCCATCTTCAAATAGCCCAGTGTACATGTGATAATTACATATTTTCACAGCTCAACTACGATTTAGAGAGAGGAGAAGACATCAGACACGAGGGCCTGAGTTGTTCCGGGGAGATAGAGGAGGAACGGAACGGGGAGAAGAGATAGGGCACTGGAGACGGAAAGTCGAGGACAGGGAGAGTGTTACTTTTTTTTTTTCGGGTGGTGGGGGGGTGGGGATCACTCCTCACGTTGAGCCGGAGCTGTCGTACCTGTCGCTGCGGCGCTGACAGGCGGTTTGTTTGGACGGGGGGGTCAAGCAAGGAGCAGGGGGAAGTGAAAGAATGCTAAGGACACTCAAAGTTAGTGATAGCGAGAGGGGATTGGGCAGCAGAGGTGACATTGTGATTTATTGACTCCTCGGGGGGTCATCTTGACCTGAGTTTGAGGTCACTGTAAGAGCCACGGCTAATGGGAATTTTCGTGCCCTTATCTTCACATTAGCACAAACAGTACAGCGTGCCTTATGCAAATATAACTCATGCCCTATATTTATATATAATATACTTATACTTACTATGTCTTATGATCTTACAGTTTTTAAAAAAACGTGGGTAAACAACGGATTAAACTGATAATCGTGTGTTTGAAAAAGGTGACAAAGCAGCGGCCTCTCTCACTTCAGCGCAGGTCTGCTCCCCTTCAGCTGTTGTTTTTGCCTTGTTTACTCAACATTCACCGGCGTCCGCGTTGTCATCACCTGTGAAATGACTAAGCTCCGAGCATAAAGCTCTAATGAGAAAACACACAAAGGCGCTCATTTGGCGTCGCAGCGTTACACAGGAATACTGTACGAACCGAAATCCCCCCAGCTATCCAAACACGTAGCTTTTCATATGGCCTGTTGTTGCCGGCCGTTTGGCTTGCGTGGCCATGGGGGCAGCTGTTGACACTGTTACCATTGCATTTCCTGTTAAGCCTACCAGCTGCCTCTCCTCTATTCTCCACGGCCCCCTGGAAGGGTGGGTGAAACAAGTGTTACCAGCCGTCGCGACGACAGACAGCTCCTTTCTGCCTCTGGCTGTTACTGTATCGCCGGGCTTTCACGGCACAAAGAAAACCAGCGAGCGTGGAGACCACAATGGCCTCAGAGCGCACCTCACCAAGCCCTCTCTTATTAACACACACCCTTCGTGCCGCAGGTTCAACCTACAAGTGGAGAGGGGCGTACGGAGGGTGGCCTGTGTGGCACGTGCACAATGATAACACGGGCTGCAGATGAGTGTATGCCAGCATTAAAGCTGACCACAATTGAGATGCAGCTGAACACACAGAGGCTCATTTAGAATGAGATGTTAACCAAAAAGGAGCGATCTGGCTGTTGATGAATCTACGGTCGTATATTTGCGTGAGCATCAGTCGCCATGTTTGACTGCAAACATAACGTACAGGACCAGAGTTCTGAAAATGGCGGAAGAAAAAGCAAGAATTACAGAATCAAACAATACAGACACTCTTGTTCACAAAATCTCCTCCTGCTCCTCGAGTTAGCGGTGGCACCGCGGAGTATGCTTGTATGCAAAGTATAGCTTAAATGTGTACAGTGTGATTGTGCGAGGGGCCGCTCCATCCCCCTCCAACTTCAAATATTGACTGTCAGAAAGCGTGAAGAGTATTCGGGTAATTAGTTTATATGCATAAGAAAGACGGTGGAGGACTCGGGATGTAAATGCATTATCGGCGTGTTAGGGATGTATGTATAGCTTCTCAAAGTGAAGCAAAAACACGCGCGAGAGAGCTTCTTTTTCATAGCAAGCAACGGATAATGAAATCTGACCATTCTGATGGGACAGGGGCTTTAAAGAGGGGACTTTGAAAAAGTTCCCGTCGTTATTGATGCCGGCAGTTTTCTCTCTCGGATGCAGAAGGGGGAGGGGGGAGGGACGGGCTGAGAAGGTGCCACATGATTAAAGCGACGATTGGAGATAGCAGGATCGGTAGGGTATGGGAAGAGATAAGAGGAGAGTAACCATGTTTAAAGTGTGCTGTGATCAGCCATTGCATGAGGGAAAGCAATGACAGGTGTACTGTAGATAGGCTGCGCTGCGAGGAGAAAACAAGAGTGGGTGACTCCTCCGAAGCTCTGCCGCTAAAATTAGAATATTTTAGAAGATGTGAACAACGGACCGTTAGATCAGGGGATTAAGGATTAAAAAAAAAAAAAAAAAAGTATTTTTATTCCATCTGATAATGACCCTCCCCGCTCACGCATACTGTTAATTCAACAACGGCGGGGGAAAAAATATAGCTTTACTGAGATGAAGGGTCTGTTCTGTCGTGTTTAGGAGTGACAAAAGTAAAGCCAGGCAAAACTGGAGGACAAGGCCAGCCCACCCCACCCCCCGAGGTGGAGGAGGAGAGGTGTTTATTTCGTACTTTACGGGCCTGCCTTGTCAGCACATCATGCTCCGAGCCAGTGTCTCAAACATGGAGCCGGAGCGAGAGAGAGCTGCGCCAAACGACTGCAACATTCGATAAATATAATAAACATCCCTGTGAAACAAATTGTTCATAAGCTACCTGTTTAATTTTTCAGATCTCCTTGAACCATATATTTCCTTATTAGTTTGGAGACATTCGCTTGGCTTGAGTGGATGGATGATGCTGTCAGGGGGCCTGGGCATTATGGCGGCTCTGTGTGAGTGATTTCTACCAAGGAAAGCCTATTAGGCCTGACAGGGGGATGATGATATTAGGCCATCATCATTCAGGAGACACCGCCCCCACCAACCCCACTACACCCTCATCCATCAGACAGCCCAAAACACCCAGCCACGCTCCCTCCTTTTCCTTTGCTCCCCCTGACTCCCCTTACCCACTTTCCTTTTCCCCCCCGTCTTCACTCCATCCCTTCTTTCTTGTCCTCCCTCCCATTCCCTCCCTTCCCAAACCCGCTCTCGCAGTATTACCCTCGAAATTCTCTCTCATCCCATCGTTCCTTATTTTCATTGTTTTATATACGTCTATCATGTCCCCCTCTCTTCGCTTTTCCCCTCCTCACTCGCTCTCTCTCCCTCTCTCTCCCCCGCTCTCTGATGGCAAACACAAAGACAAATTCTGCCCTTTTCTTAGCCCATGAAACATTTAACATTTCATTCCAGATCTTGGCAGACGCAAGTAAAAAATGACCTAATGAATCTTACTTATTGTCTACCCTGAGTGCAATCACGAGCTAAATATGAGATCCCTGTCCCCTGGCCTGTATCCATTGTCTTCTTGGCCTTCCCTGTCCTTACTCATCCACTGCAGATTGAGATCTTTTCCCTTTAAGCAACAAAAAAAAAGAAAAAAAGTGCATGCCAGAAGAATCCCTAGGCTCAAAAGCTGTCGGGTAAGCATTTAGTACTGTTGCTATGAGGGGAAACACGTTGTACTTTTGCACTCCAAACGCATAGTTTGCTGTCTGCATCCAGAAACATGGCCTACAAAATCAGAGGTCAAACTTGTGTGCTAAGAGGTTAGCTATGGCAGTTACAGAAATACTATGTGGAGAGCAAATACAGCAAAAAACTGCTGCTTGTGTTTTTCTGATCACATTTCTGATGATGAGGGAGCCGAAAAGAGTAGACAATAAACACTAATTCAGATGTAGCTCCAGTTCTATAAGCAGTTGCGTGAATGAAGGAGTGTAAACATAGTCTGGGGACTAAAATTAAAGCATAAAAAGACACAGATTGATCAAGTGCCTGTTCAGTGTTGGTGTTGGTGGCGCTATCAATAGTCGAAAACCGACTCTGAACTAAAATAAACTGCTGTTAACCCTTTGCTTTAAGTATCTTGCCTCCTACAAACAGTTTGACAGAAGTGATATCCATATAAATCACTCCCAACTCGCTTTCACTGCATACTTACTTGTTTCTTTTCTCTATGGCGGGCAATACTGACCATTTTCTCTTCCCAGAGGATTAGACGACAAACAACAAATGGACGCCGCTCTCTTTAGTAATCCCTCTCACCCATAAGTCCCACTCTCTGCGTCCCCACCCTTTTGTTGGACTATAAACCTGAGTCAGCCCTCCTGACCTTAGCTTTGGACCAGGGTGTCTGTAGCCGCGACCTCTGAGACCCCGGGTCCTGCGGAGACCAGTGGAGTTCCATTGATGAAAAAAAGCTTGGCAGAACCTTCAGTCTAAGCTTGTTTCACATGGTGATCGGCTCAGCCAATGGCTGCCTGTTGGCCTTGACAATGGACGGTTTATGTGCCAACAGTCAAATGGTGTCAACAAGCCATCGCTGTCACAGTGTCCATTGTCGGCCTTTTCTGTTTTAGTTTCCTTTAAAGCCTTGATCAAACATGCCATTGTCTTGTGTTTGATTGATCACTTCTAAATTCAGACAATACCGGCATGTCTTCCAGCTGAAATCTGATATGACCGACAGACACTTTAGCACATAAATGCATGCACACGTTTATAAATACACTCCGTGCTAGATAGACGTTCCAAAACTCTTAACCCATCCTCCCACGACATAACAAGAGAAGCTGAGATTTCTATATTAAGTGGGAAAAAAAAGAACAATTTAATTGGCGCTCATTATGCACCACACACGCATGCATTTGAAAAGCTGATGATTCCAAAACATTCAGGCCCACCGGTCCCTCCGAATGATGTTGGCAAAGAAAGGTCCACCACTAAGACAGCCTTCTCCCAGGAGAGCAGTACACATCTTCAAACAGCATTCGTGGTTTACCGCTTTCCATCATGTCCTCTTTGAATGTTGTCAAAACTTTCATTATGCTATGACAGGGTTTGCTATGCAGATGCAGGTCAAGATGCTTTTTCAGACGCTCCGCCCATAGATTCTTTGTTTTTGTCAGTCATCCTCGGAAAATGGCTGCTGGATAAAGATACTACTCTGAGCATTAGTCAGTAGGAGTCTTCATGTATTCTAAATGTCCCTCAGGCCATCACGAGGGGCCTGCAGATGACAATTTGACAGATTTTTCAAAAACATACGAATTTTGTTTTGGTATACGGCCCCGGTGAAACAATAATCCTGATTGTGCCACAAAAACTAGCTGCAATATGTTGACTTGGTGAATCATATTTGAAAATGTGCTTGCATTTATTTGCATATTAGTTATGCATTTTGACCTGATTCATGTCAAAAGGTGCTTGATTATGAATCAAGTGTGAGCTTGACTGACACACTGGCAAACATTTCCATATCTGCAACATTTCCATTTTCTAAACTGAGAAACACGTGACATCTATTGCTTACTAGTTGTTTACATCGCTCTAAACAGGGAATTATTGTATGATTTGAGTCGAGCAACCCAGTCCAACAAAAGGGGTATTTCTCCCGAAACATGATGTGATTGTAAGAGTGGTTTGATATAGTTGCAAGCACTAGCCTTCCCAAAAGAAGTCTGATTATCTTCAGTCCAAGCCCCAAAATAGATTGGGGATTACCTCGGATGTGAATATGTCAATGTGATCAAAATGAGAGGGGCGGACCACACTGGGTAGCAGTGACTTTAAAGGTTTTATGCAAAACATGATATCTCTTCCCAGCCTTTCCATTAACTGGCTGTATTGAATTACTTAATATGGTATAGACATTTTTGCCATGGAGCAATTAAAGGATTACTCGAACAGAAATCGTGGTGGCTGTTTTCTGTTGTGCGCGCCCCATTCTGGTTCAGAGCTCCCACTGTGTGTCGACTGCACATGAGACATGCAAGAAGAGAAAAAAAAAACACACACACACTCATTCTGATGACGGTTAGTTACTGTAACAAAGAAATGTGGTGCCGTCTATCAGCAAATGAACGCTGAAGCATTTCCAGACGAAGTGACAACAGAATTTGGCCACTGCAAACAACTTAATTTGATCAGCTTTATGTTAAGCAGTCATTTGAGGGGGTAGAGCCGGTGGGAAGATTAATTGCCAATGTTTACAGTGGAATTTGGACTGTGTGTTCAACACGATAATCCAGCCAGGAACCAAACAGAGGAGAAATAACAAATTAATAACAATGGAAGCCTTTTGCTTATCACGGACTGCTGTCTGTTTAGTGTGTGAGGTATCCAGACGTCTGCTGGTCCTAAACACTCGCACATTCAGTGTAACATGTTTATTTAAGATCTAACCATGGTGACTAGCGCCATCCACGGAGATGTTGATTTCTTTCCGAGCATTTATAAAAATAAAAAAAAGTAGGCTCTGTCATGAGTTACTGACTGCAGATTTTTTTTCTTATTTCTACCTCAGTTTGTCTCAAAGGCATCATTAATTTGCCAGGAGTGTGCTGACGAGGTATACCTGCAGCACGAGGCACAATTATCGCCGGCTAAAGTCAGACAAAGGCCTTTGCATGTTCTCTGCCATCAAATCATGCAAATGACAGGTGAGGAAATATAAGTCTTGCTGTCACGTGGTAATCAGCTCTTGCTTTCGGTCTGAGGATATAATTAACCGATGTTGTACGGTAAGTAAGCACAGCTCACCGAGCATTAGACCAACAAACAATTACCGTTACCAACCTCTGCCCTGACCTTCTTATCCACGTCCCATCAGCACAGAGATAGGAAAGTAGTGAGCTCTGGAGCCGTTACTCGAGCCACTCAGACTATCATCTTTTCTAAGTGCAGTGTTTCTCGTTTTTCCTTTTTCTTTCTTCCCCTTCTCCTTTTCCCGGTAGTCACACCGAATTGTGGTGATGTCTCGTGTGAGTAACCAGTAGCTAAAATAGCTTTGCGTCTTTAGTCTTGCAGCCCTTTTCAGCCACAGAAACAAAGAGTGAAAAGGGTTTTTTTGCACATTACATGCATATGCACACACGCGCAAACACACACACACACACACACACACACACACAGCAAGCGCATTCAAATTATTGTACCTTGACCCTTTATTGAATATCGGTGTGTGTGTGTGGGTTTGCTTGCTCGTGTCACAGGCTGAAGATGGTGTCAGTCTTAAGCCAACCCCCACCTCTTTAGCTACTCCTAATGCCCCTTTTACCTCCCCATTTTCTCCAGCCTATTCAAACGCTGTCACTCACCACCATGAATTCCATTAAACCTAAAGGGCGCAGTGCATTCACCTGAAAGAAAGGAAAAATATACACCATATATTTGACGAGCATTTGTGATACACTATAAATTTAAATGTGTAGCTTTCGTCGTTTGTTTTCTCAGCTAAAAGCAAAGATCTTCCCTCAGTTTACGTTGTCAGAGTACTGCAAATCCAAAAACGGCTCTATTGTCAACCATCTCACTTTTTTCTCCCCCTGAACGGTGAAACTAAAATCCCAGCATAAGGTCACATATTAAACAGGAGCAGAAATGAGGAGTCAGCAGAGCTGGCTGGGAGAGAAATGTGTGTCTGGGTCTGAATGTGCTGAATGAATGAATGCAGGTCATGATTTATCGGGCCCAGAGAGCCACTCTCCGCCTGTCCTGCTGAGTCCTGATGGCTGCAGCCTTTATGTAAAACAAACCCAGCCTTTTCATTCGGCTGCTCCCATTGCACCACTTTGCAGCGGCTAGAAAGTCAGACTCTGCATTCCCCGAAGTAGCCCAACAGCCACAAAATGACCGTGGGTTTCTGTTTTATTGAGGTATGAGCCAAAAGTCGGCTCCACATGAGAGACAGTTATTACACGGTGAAGAACAGTCCGGACGATGAGGAAGGCGAGGAGTCAAGATTAAAAACAAAGGGATGGTTCATTCGGAGCTCTGTCTAACTGGAGGGGGGTCCAGGATTTAGCTGACTGTGCTAATATTCAGCAGGTATCTGTCATTGATCATGATTCTGGCAACATATTAATACTTTCCCTACAGCTTAACATTCGTAAAGTTGAGTTTATGTGAGGTATAATTGGTGGCTACTGAAATCTTAATGGTTTGATCACCATTTAGCGCCATTCATCAAAAAGTTCTAATCCAAAGAGACGAGCCGTCTTCTCTAGTGAGGATTATATATTGTTTTAAATTTACATTTCTGCGGTGATCAGTCTCTCCCCTTTCAGAAACTTGAGCAAGTCTGCAGACTGATGAGACCGCGTGTGCAGAGGCCAGCGCCTTCCAATCTACCATTTAAAAACCTGAAGGCCTTCGGAGTTTGCACTGAAAATGACCCCTCTCAGTTTAATTACTGGGAATCTCATTGACCCGAAATGTCCCTTTTTTTTTTGTCCGGCAAGGGGGGAGGGAGGGGCATCCACAAAACAGCCAACGGTTTGACGGACGCCGGTTGGTGGAGGTGTCCCTTGTAAGCCCCACAGCACCAGTGAGTGTCCCTGCACTGGCTGGCGGCGTTGAAGGGATTGACAAGTGACCGGGACAAAAGCACTCAGTCAACAAACTGTTTAATATCCATTATTATGGAGTGAACATTGTGCCCCTAGACAGGTAAACACATCTCCATTGATCCATTGATGGCAAGATAGAAATATTTTCTCTCGCCGCTCACCTCCATAAAGTGCCCCCCTTTCACAAAGGCAGGGGAGCAAACAATACAGAGAGAAAAGCAAAGAGGTATATAGGAGGGCTGACATTCTGCTCCATTGGTAAATAATAGCATCGGCAAGCTGGCCTATCTATAACCTCTGAAACTGCTGTCTGCCAAGATAAAATGTTGGGCCTGCTTCTCCAGAGCCCCTTCGAAAAGAGATCAGCGCGGCTGATGTGGTTTTATTTGTCTTTAATGTCACACTCAGTCTGGGCTCTCCAAAAAACAGTCTCGAGTAAACACTAATGACAAGAATGCTCTTAGACACTTCAAATTGGACGTAAAGCACGGCGCTGAAAAGCCATTGCACCCCAGCGGATCGCTAATCTGTTGAACCTCTGAAGTGGATAAGACCTTGATGAAAAAACCTCAGGAGCTCTTCACAATACAGATTGATGATGCGTAGGGGCAACCTTGTGCCGGCTCACACAGAGTCAAAAGAGAACCAAATTCTTTTTTTTTTCTCTCCTTTCTTTTTTTT
>CAEMYA010000506.1:1140592-1171514 GCA_903131615.1 Diplodus sargus
TTTTTTTACAATCTGTGTGTTTAAATCCAGCAATATGCGCCATCTTTCAGTTGGAAGAAACATCAATTTGCATGTTTTACCATCGTAATTGTGCATTTTTATGTACTGTTGACACCTTTCCTCCTCTGCCATCTTTTTAACCGCGCGCTATTATGACTTCTCCCTTGTAAGCCGTGAATTAGATGGCTGCTTTTAAGTTTAAATGGAGGCGTATCCTTTTCCGCGGGCTCTTCATATAAGCCCCTCCGTCAAAGAGAGAGGGGGACCGACACTTGGTATGCTGTTATTTTGTGAACTACTCCGCTTAGTGTGAAAGCAGAGGGCATCTCTTCCCAGCAGGAAGTGGACAGCTCTTCCCCCTGTAATGATGCATAACTGGTACACTTCCATTCACTCCCGCGAGCCTCAATGAGGATGGCCCCACAAACCTGACTATTATAGTCCCCGCTAATGTCAGAGAGTCAGCGGCATTCAATATTATATTTTGGTCTTTTTTGCAGTTTGATTACTCTCCCTTACAAACATTCAACCCCCACCAACCACGCCCACAATCTCATCCATTTCCCCTCTGTCCGTCCGTCCGTCTGTCTGTCTGTCTCTGCCAGACCTCTCTCGCTCTCCGTCTCTCCACCATCTTTAATTTTCAAAAACGGGCTCGCTGCTGATTTTTCAGTCCCGTTCAGGTGGCACAAACAGGCGCAGTGGGTAAATCGCACTATATTAAAAAACAGTCGGCGCAACTCGGAACTCTAATCAGAGGAGGCCTGCATAAGCAAATTATTCGCCGCTTAAAATTAAAATCCTAAGCACGGGCGAGATGGTAATAATACTGTAGATCTCGGGAGCAACAATCACAACCCAGGTGCTTAACTTTATTTAATTTTTACTAGGCAGGCTCATCAGACGGTTTTAGGAGCTCCACCGGCATCATCAGAGTGTCTTTATTACAGCACACACATTACAGGTAATGCAGAGTGGGATCTGTCGAACCGCACGGATGAGCACAAATGTGAAGCGGCAGAAAACGACACGACGACAAACAACCTTGTGATTTTCCCGGGATTATTACGCGTTATAAGATTTCTACAGCCCGAGTCACTTCTATGGTTGTTTTCTAGAGAATCCACTGCTCCGCGGTGCAACATTAAAACTCCATCACTAAGGGGTCTCGTTTTAGTGCTGATAGGATTCATATTTCAAAAACACCTCTTTGTTCCCCTCAACTGTTGATTGTTATTCATGCAGCGCAAAATACCAATCTCCGTATTCCTCGCCAGCCCGACGTCGATGCGTATCACAAACTCTTGTCTGCCTCCCACCTTTCACATTGCGGCTTAATGTGATAGCGTCGGGATTATTTCTTGTTTAAACTATCACGAACGTGCAGAAACGGGACATTTGCATAAGCATCAAGAAACTCCATTTAAGCATCATCTCACGGGTTCACAGGATTTAAATCACATACAATGTTCTGTTACTAATATTGTACTTTATCCTGTCGTAAACTATAAAAACATTAGAATTCTGGCTTTTGGTAAATCTCTTGTGAATGCATATTTCTGGGCGCTCGGGCGATGGCGGGGGGGGGGTTTCAGGGCGTTTAGTTCTGGTCACAGTGGGCAAGGGTGGTGGATTTTTTTTTTTTTTTAATGGGACGACAGTCACATTTTTGATTTACCACAAGAACATGCTACCGTTGTACCTCTCTTTCAGCCGCGGCCCTCCTGAATTCAAGCCGATTATGGATAACAACCACATTACAGCGCGATACATCAAAGACCTAGCTTACCGCTCAGTGGGGAGCCACTCTGGCACATTTCAAAAATCTATCCATTCAAGGGCTCTCACTGGAAGCATGTTATGCATTAAATGTGTCACACAGGAAAGTGTCTTCTGATCCATTTGATTTCCAAACCGCACCGCTGCCGCGCACTGTACTGGTTTCATTAAAAAAGATGAGCAAAAGAACAAACAGTGGCGTAAACAAAGACGGGAAAATGGCAGCATCGTGACTAAGAGCATTAAATATTATTAAATGTTGCTTATAACATAATCAGCAGTTCATTTGGCGAGGACAATCACAAATTAAGGCATTTTTCTGTCTCATATTTAGATGACTGTAATTAAAACACATTATCCGTCATCGCCAAAGCTGAAACTAATACAAATGTTCAATAAATGCTTTACTGAACATTACACCAATTGTAAAATAAGGAGTAACATTAAGGGGAAAAGTTCCAAACAGTTAAATTAAGATTACTGCAAGCCTGCTGTGTGTTTACAACATTTATCATGCAGCTTTTCCTTAAACCTCGTCAATTTATCATCTTTATTTTTTCCCCCCCTATCACATCCATCCACGCACACATGCATCTGGACATTTACACATCCATTCTGGTCCGGTTTAATTGAATCAGATTTTTCTAAACTAATTGCAGGGTTGTTGTGTTAATAAGCAACCGTTTTTCACGTGCAGGTGTGAGGATGGTGGGCTACCGGGGTGTGTTTGTGTATTTGCATAGCTTCACACCTGTTAATGAAAGTGCTTGTTTTTCCAAAGAATCTCCATGCTCCTCTAATAAGACTCAGTTTCCTCCCACGGCTACCCTAATGACTGTTATCACACCACCTTCGCAGAAAAACCAGCGCAGGAATTATAATAACGTGCGTACTGTAGCACCGCTGTGTGTGTGTGTGTGTGTGTGCGTGTGTGTGTGTATGTGCTTACACAGTGGCACAGGTGATACATGATCCATGGCAAGGGGTGAGGGGGAAGCCAGTGGGATCCGTGTGTTTCACCGGCAGAGGAGCTATGAAAATTTTAATGGACATCAGACTCAAATTAACTCGTTTTTACGCGCGGATAAAAATATCCAGACATTAAAAAGACACATAGGAAGGCTTATCTTGCTTATTTTTCCTGTACATACACACTGTACAATACACTATGTTATACATTCTTGACTTCATTTTTTTCCTCTTCTTTCCTTAGACAGTTGGATCCGCTCTATAAAAATCCGGCGCGCAGCTCGACACTGACACATTCTGCTGGTGAGAACAGGTGAGGGCCTGCCAAACCTTTGCCTAAACCCATCAGCAGTCCTGAGAGCTGAAAACATGCCAAGGCTGCCTGCCGATAACAAGCAAGAGACGTACGGATCCTCCTCTGGGCAGTAACAGAAAGTCTCTGAATAGTTTAAGGATTTTCATCTTACCCCCCCCGGGAAAAAAAGCCCCTCCAGCCTCTTGCTTGTGACTTACCACGCCTTCAACCGTAGATATTTTTCTACAAGCGGACTTCTCCATTACCGGGGGAAGCTAAATTAACAGCATTTAAGTATCTATTAAAACACCAATGCTTTGCTGCTTCTGGCTGACCTCGACTTGCCCTCATTCCATCCGCTGCTGCTCATTAAAATGGCATAATTGCAGGTAAGCATCCTGCAGTATCAACACGCTTAATTACCAAAGTGAGAGAGGTTCATGGTGCCACATTGGCCCAAATAAACCTGGGTAGCAGTGGAATAAATAACAGTTATCATTAGCAGACCAAGCCTGTTTCATTACGGAGGGCAGGGCCTCTGTTGATGTGTCCTTATTAAGAAGAGAGAAATGTTTTTTCTCCTTCGTTATCGATGAATTTGCCATCATGAAGTAATAGTATTTCTGACAGCACCGATAACATTCTGTCCCTGATACTTGTTTTTAATTTAACAATTAATTAATCACACGTGCATAACAACGAAGAAATAATGTATTTTTTCAATCATGTATTTTTCAATCATGCCATGGCGTGGTGACGGATCCTTAAAAAAGGAAGGCAATTAAAAGGTTAGCGAGCCTGGTTAGCTACAGTGCACTTATTCAGGACGAGGCTGGCCTGTAAATCCTGCTTATTTGGGTTTACTTTGTTTGCTCCACTTATTACACTGGATTCTCTTTCACACGTTCACACGTCCCTCCTTACAGCGCTGCGCGCTGTTTTACGGTTTAGTTAAGGATCTAAGTCACACTTAGGCAATCGCTCACAAAGCTTTTTCTTTCTTCCACCGGCTCGTTAAAAGTGGCGAGATAGTTACATTTTCGTAACTTTTATCTTGACCCCGCTCATGAAAAGGCCTCCGTCTCACCCTTTAAAGACGGAGAAGTATGGAACTGTATTTAGCCCCTGCTCACGTGAAGGTTTAACCGCGGCGCTAATCGGCTCTCAGATTCCACTTTTGTCATCTGCTGTCCCCTAATATGCACTAACTGGATATATATTGTATGGGAATGCTCCGACTTTTTTAACCTGCCTCTGAACCGTCAAATTTCTGCTCGCTCTTGATCCGGCCATTTTATACATTTTAGGTCCCTTTAAACCCCCTCAAAGCTTCTTAGTAACAGTCGGCCGATCAAAGCCACCACAGCCTTTCCATCCTCTCCTGAACTGAAGCACAAGTTTAAGATTGTCTGAAAGAGGACTCGGGGGGGGGGCAAAATAAAATGGCATTGTTTGCCACCGGCCTGAGTCAGTAAACCAAAATGTGTGCCGTTTCTTAAGCTGAAGCACATCAAGCTGGAACTTAAAAAGTGCTGGTTTCATTCATTATACTAAAAGGTCCGAGTGTTCAAGTGTTGGACCTCATCCAAAAACTCTGCTGTGTAATTGTGTTGTACTGGAAAGTCAGAGAGCGCACTGCAGTGAACCGAGCACAGGCGTTACTGGGCCACGCACAATCAGAAAAGCTCATTTTTATTTGGTTCCGCGTTGAAAATATTTTGGATTTCTACCAGAATTACACCCAGACATACAAAGTTATAAGTTGAGCCATGAGTGCAATTATATATAATATATTAATGTGTTGAACCTGACTGCCTGTCTGCATTTTTCAAAAGGATACTGCAGGTCGTTGCTCTTCTGTCTGTGTGTAAGTGTGTATGTGTGTGCACAATCTTGATAATGTGCCATCGTTGTGAAAACACATGTGCAGTGTGTATCTATGTGTGTACGTGAGAGACAAAATGTGTGTGTGTGTGTGTGTAGGTATGTATTATTCGGCGGTCTGGGTCAGAGGAGGGGCAAGGTATCAAAGATCACAAAAAGTGTATGACAGCTGACAATTTCAGGCTTTTGATTAAGATTTGTTGATATGACCAGTCCCTGGGTCTCTCCCAAACGCACTCCAGGGATTCTGGGCTGCCTGGCTGTGCCGCAGACAGAACAACCCGTCAGTTGACAGAATCAGGCGGTACAGGCGCCTTCTCCTCATCGCCTTGCCTTACCTCCCCTGCTGAAACCCCAGTAATTAGAGTCTGGGCAACATGCAGAAAAAAGAAAGAAAAAAAAACACCTACAGAGAGCAGAGTGTCATGGACATCGCCAATTATGCAGCCATTTTGCTCATGGATGCAACCGGCTCCTGTTGTAATGACACACACACACACACACACATACACACACACACACAGACATACACACACACTGAGATACTCACGTACACATGATGCACATATGGATGCAATGTGATCATTACAGGACTAAATCAGGTTTAATCCTGACATATGCTTATTATTTACCAGAAGTGTCATGTCAGCAGTAACACCCAGAAGATATGATGTCGCTTATTATTGCTGTTTTGACCACTACTCCCCATCAAGGTCTTCCCCTGCACACCTTGTGTACACCTGAAAAGGATTCTCACCATTCACATAGTCATTAATACTAACTCTTAACATAATGCGGTTGTTTTAAAATAGCTTTCTGTGTAAAAGAGAAGTAACGGCGCATGTGAAATATAAACGAAAAGCCTTCTTCTTGATAGAAACTTGTTGAAAATTGCATATGCATTTCGATTGAATGTCTAATGACTATCTTCCTCTGGATTTTTTCAATCATCCTTGAATAATACAGCATAAAAAGGACTATTATCTTCAACTGCAATATTAAGTACTGCAGAAAAACGGCAGGAAGAAGAAAAAAAAAACAGTTGAGATTTAGCAGTAGCCAGAAGATGCTGTTAACTGTAGGCTGATGTCTTTAAAACACCTTCTCTCCCCCCCCACCCCCTAGAAAAAGAGGAGGAAAAGTTAATTGCAGCATTTGCTCATTGGGGAGACAGAGGGCCACTCAAAACGTCCCCTCATTTGTGAATTAGAGACACGCATTTAGCCACAGGAAATGTAAAGTGGGATTGCTCACCATGAAGAGGAGGTTAAGTGCACTAATGGAAAGCAGTTAAGTGTTTGTTATTGTTGCTCCGTTATTTCTTTTCTCTTCTGTATTTATAGTTTGTATTCGTGGATGTAAATTTTTTTCTTTTGGGGGGGGGGGTGCCTTAATGGCAATTCTTTAATTCATCCGTCCAATAATAAATGGCGCGTTGGAGTTAAGTGCACGTCATTGTCTCGTCGGCTACCTTGTCCTTGGAAGTGCTTTGGTTTTTGTGTGATGATACAGCGGACAACACGTTTAAGTGGTGTTGAGATGGCAAAGTCAAACTATTCAAGTTTACACAGGAAGAAAAGTTAACAGTAGTATAGTGTAGCATCTATGTAGGCAAAATATCTGAAACTATAATGTTAATATATTCTTAGGCTAACTGGCTTATAGACTAGACTTTCTAAAACGCATGTCACTGTCCTTTATTTAGTGGCACCTTCATATTGCATACACAGAGCCCCCATCATAATGGCACAGTAATGAATCCCCTCCCCTTCTGCATGTTTGGCCTTTGAGGAATTTGAGAAACAGAGTTCCTGTAATTATTTGTGTGGTTTCCTGCGGTCTGACTTGACACGTATTGTGAATGTAATCCTTCCAATGACGGGAGGTGGAATTAGTATTTCAGTATTTTATTGAACATGGTTAATAGTATTTCCCCGTGCGAGAGATTTTCCGAGAGGAGGGAGTTAATGGGTGCATTGTGGCTACCATTGTTAGCCGCGGCAGAGCACACGGACACAGTAAAGCGCTTGAAATTGTATTTGTCATGTTTAAACGAAGTCGGCGGCATGTAAAAAAGTAGGTGTCAGGGGAGAGAAAATCCTCAGTATTGCCTCTGAGCCGTCTGACACAGATCTTCAGCGTAACATGCTGCAAACCTCCAGAATAAAACAACCCGAGCAAAGCCAGCTGACTTACAGAGCCACCCTTTTTTCTAATGAGAATTTGGTGTAATTGATGTCACGCTATGGCATGATTGGGATCATTTCTCAGTTTTTCTTCTCTTTATTTGCTGCCATTTCAGAAAATACGCCCTCTGAACTTTAGCAGTCATTTATTCTTTCATTCCCCCTCTCTAAACAAAAGCGCGGCCCTCTTTATGCTCATCACCGTGCCAGTGTGAGAGAAACACCATCTTGTCACGCAACGTAACAAAACCATTAAACGTGCAGCATTAAAGGGAGACGAAATGCAATTAGCCAAGAAATTACTCTGATCTTGGTGACATTTGGGAGAAATTGTAACACAATATACGCGGCCGACGCTTGATTGACAGCCTAATCCAAGTTTGATGGGCGCGGGTCCACGTTCACCGAGCAGAGCGGGTCGTCGGCGAGATAACGAGTACAGCTGCACAACTCTGATAGCTGTGTCCGCCACGATTCGTCACCGGGCAAATTCCTCTGGTTTAAACGATGATGAAAGTATCGACCATTAATGACAGCATCATCTCCCTGCCTGAAATAAACGCTCTAATCCCTTTTGCCAGGTCCATGAATTCCTAATATGAGTTATATAAACTGGAGCAATAAATCAGTGTTAGCTCAGTTGTGTTTGGAAAATTGTACCAAGGCTCTTTGCCCCCTGCTTAAAATGCAAGATGGGCAACTGAGGACATCTTCGCTTAAGCTGTAACATCCAATGAGTTATTGCAGGGGATAGATTAACTTTCCCGCCGCAATAAGAATTGCAAATGGGACGAAAGAATAAGGTGGAATTTCCCCTTTGCTATTGTGAGCCCGAGACGCGTGTTTGACTGCAGTCGCTGGATGGTGATGAATATCACAACCTTTCATTGGCTGGGTCCCGGACTGCTTGAACATGACTGATGGGAATATCATACTCATTGTATTATAATGACATTAATCACAGTCGTAGGTAAGTGAGCCGCAGAGATAGAAAGAAAAAGAGACAGAGGTTAACAGCAAAATCTGAAATTAGTTTGTGTTAGTGGGTCGTATTAAAACCTGATTAAAAGGCACAAAAGAGTCAAAGCAGATATTTCAGCTGGCTTCCTGCGTGTGCAACTTTTTTTATGTAATACTTGCTGTACTAAGTCTGTACTAAGTCTAGCATTAGCAGCATACATTGCATGCTCACACATACAGTGTCTTCCATCCACAACTGCACATTTACTCAAATGACAATTTTGAGGTACTTAATTTAATGCTACTTCACTACTTCTTGGAAGCAAACATTGTACTTTTCATACATTAAGTGTTTTATACTTGATACATTTTACATTTATCAGACAGCTTTAGTTACTTTATTTAGATTATTGTTGACATGTTATTGTGTATTATTGCAGCTATGTTATTAGCTAACCAGCAGTACACAAAGTAATTACACTTGGCTACAGTTTGACCAGCAGCAACATCTTAGCCATATATATACGTCAATGTATCAACATCTGACTCCGAAATGTGCCACTGTGTACACTGTGATTACATTTACTTTTGGTGCATTTAACACTTTGTACTTTAACTTGAGTAAATTGCTACTTTCAATCAAGTAAAGCATTCGAACACTTCTTCTAACCACTGCAAATAAGTGCCACAGCTTACTGAAACATTTTTGGAGCTGCAACGTGAGTTCATTCTAAACGATCTATTGATTTGTACCCAAACACAAGTTATATTTGCATAGAAGTACTGTATTTTGAGTCAGTTAAACATATAACACGGCTGATTGGTCCCTGAAAACATAAGGCAACATCGCAGGAGGGAGGGGAGGACCTTTGACTGACACTTTTATACCAGAAAGAAAATGTCCAGCCGCCGCACGCTCGGCGTAAAAGCAAGAACGCATTCCCTAATTCACCTCCCCTCAGCAAGATGATTGTAGCCTTTTCTTTTAAGAGGAGAGGTGACACAATGCTGCCTAAACGCAATGATTAGGGTGAGTGGAAAGCAAAAGTGAATGGCTGATGAATATTTCATAAATGTTAGCAGCACTTACTGGACACAAGGCCTGATTGATGGCAGAGAGGCTGTAAAGGCTTGGGACGCTGAAGGGCCTCAGCCTCCTTTCACACCAGTGCTTTCTTCAAGGACCGCCGTTAATCGCAGAATAAAGATGTATTTAGCTGAAGAGCTCTTCATTAAAAGGCCCGCTTTAAACAAAAGCAGCTTCATGGGATTTATGTCGAAAGTGAAATGCAAAAGACTGCAGTCAAAAGTAGAGAGCACGGTGAGAGCATAAATGGCAATCATATGGTTTTAGTTTGAAGTTCCAAATATTTGGGCTGCAACAAAGACCTTCGGCGTCTGTATCCTGTGCATGTGCATAAGCAGCTCATGCACATGGATGAGAAGCAAACAAAATGTGGCACGCGCATAAAAACATTGCATCATGGGGGCAACCATAAAACAAAAATTATGCAGGGGAATTTAAAGAAAACATTTACTGAACATCAAAACACTTCACGTTACACAAAAGCTAGACCAGACTATATACACCCAAACAAGTCTGGGTTATTCTACAACACCCAAGTTCTTATTAATGTATGAAAAGGTGAAAAAAATTAATAAAGCCACACAACCAGCACAACTACAGTATAAAGCAATCACATGAGACTGTCAGAGGCAACAGAAGCACACATTTGCACATCTTATTGGTCATTCTGTTCTACATATTCCGTATCTTTCCGTCTTCGCGATCACTGAACTTTAGCGTGATACATAGCATGTGCTTACCGCCACATGCCTGGGGAACCCTCTGATACATGACCCTGCCCGTGCTGATGTGCGGAGAACACCCAAATCCGCTGTGGATCCACTTGTCCACCCCTCTTTAATTAAAGCGTGCGCATTTTTCTGTTACCGACAAGTCCATTTGCAGATAACCATCCATCAGACATCTGCCCCCACTCTGCCGGCATGTAATGAATTGAGCAAAAGTGATTTGTGGTGGTAATCCTTTAGAGAAGCTGAATGAAGTGTAAGCATTGCATGTATTTTTTACCCATCTCCCTTTATTTCTCGGCGGATGAATGGTGCCCCATAGGCATTGGTATCGTATAGATGGCAGCGAACATTATGTTGACTAAGGCTTTGGCGCCATTATCATGTATTTCTAATAAAACTAAGCCTTAAGAATGACTCGCCGTCTCATTTTTCATTAGCTTTAGTGCCCTTTACCTGGAGTCCTCTGCCAATTCCTCAGCTTTGCTATGAGCCTTGCTAATAACTTAAATCTCATTCAGAACATTATGGGAATAGAGGATTTGAGCAGTTATAAATGAGGTATTAGTGCAGAGAGGGTGGATGGATATTGCTACTTGCCATAAAAACTGTCACAGAGGATGTTATTAACAATATATGACAGTGTTTTTTTCTGATATATCACTGCGTATTTTTTTGAGAGCTTATTTGTTTACCTGTTTTTCTGAACCTTATTCCAGAAACAACCCTAAAAGACCTGAGATATTCAATTTTTTTCTATTATTGTCAACAAATCTTATGAAAAGACAAACGGCAAGACCAAGTTCGCCTGTCTCTTCAGTAGCTCTGAATCCCCAGCCCATTAATTACTATTTAATATGTAAAGCTTTGAGTAATTACTTTCATTACTTAAAAGGCTTTTCAAAAACCATCGGTCACTGGAGATTTAAGCAACTCAAACAGGAGTAACTAGTGCATTTGTAAGTGTTTTTAGTCAAGGATTTGATGAGCTTGTGAGTATTTATGGCAGCAGAACGTTGTAATGTTGCAATGGGACATGGGCACTGTAGTCTTTGTAGGTTTGCAACCGTGTGTCTGACTGATATGTTATTAGCACTTTCTGGAAAACAATGGATGTCAGTGAGAGAGAGTAACACTTTCATTTTCAATTGACTGCGACTGTGAAATGATATTGTAAAGCATTGTTCCTCTGTACATAATAGTCATGCTAACTAATCATAAACTCATCCTAAAATGTGTTTGCTCAGGAGAGTTGGGGGTCATGAATGCATCCCTTGGTGGGCGAGCACAAGACATGCCCAGCCCTGCTGTGTCCCAAAGGCCCTCCTGACAGCAATGTGCCTCCGCCACTGTCACTGAGTGTATATGTGTGCTGTGGTGTCAGTGTGTGTATGTGTGTGTGCGCACGTGTGTCCTGCCGCAGAACAAGACCCAATTTGATTTGCTCCACTGGCCTGTGAAGCTTGGCTGTGAGGCAGCACCTCTCTTTATTCCCCTAATGGCTTCCCTTCCCCACTGCTCCTTACTCTTCCCCAGACACCAGTTATGTGCACTCTTGTAAATATACATATAAAGGATAGCAAGAGAGGAGGAAGAGGGGGAAGAAAAAAAAAAAAACTGTGATGCATGGATCGGAGGACGGAATCAGAAGAGGGAGAAAACGAGTGAAAGGGAGTGGAATAAAAGTGAGACAAAGGGTGCGGCGCTCGAGGAGAGGCGGTCATTCCCTCAAACGCTGACCTTGGGGCTGGGGTCTCTTTAATCTGAGGATATTAAGAGCCTTTAGATGGTCCAGGCGGATGCTAGAGTGGTCGGACCTGCCCATCAAAAAAAATGGGAGGAGAGGCACCGGCAGCAGTCCATTTCCACGGCTGCGGCACGAGCCGGGTCTGTCATGGTGTCATTTGTGTTTCACCGAGGATGGAGTTCAGGGGCAGCGGAGGTTAAGCTTTTTCTGCTGCCGTTGCCACCCACTCCATACCACCGCAGCACATATATATGGTATTACAGCGGCGGATGTACCTCGCTTCCTCTCCCCTCCCCCATAAAGTGATCTAAATAGTAGCTCTTGTGAGTTGAACCATATAAGTGATTGTGATGGAGAGACATGTAAATTGCATTGCATAGGACAACGCAATTGGCACAGTCTATAGCTTACTAACAGCATGGTTCTGCTCAAATGGGCTCTCAGAGCGTCCACGTGTGACTCCGAGTTTAAATGGGTCATACCGCGCAGGTACAATTCAATCACATATGAAATGAGTTTGCTGCAAGTAAACTTTAGAAAATGATTTTCTTTGTCGAGTCTAATATGTTGAGTTCAGTGGGGGGGAGTGTGTGTGGGTTGTGGGTCTTGGAAAATTGCAAGGGCTGTGTGAGGGGGGGGGCGCTAATTTAAGAGGCTTAATAATGACCCCCTACTATTCTCCACAGGAACTGCCTTCATTCGCCCATCACATCACATGCATGGCATGACATGGAAACAGGAGATGCATGTCATTTTTTGACACAGCCTGGCACTTACTGGCTGCAGGGGAAACTTCTACATGAAGCTCGCACTGCAGTACCTGCCTGTTTCTAGGCGGAAGAAAGGAACACGTTGAGAGCCACAGATTTTCTTTTTTTTTTTTTTTCCCCTCTCCAAAGATTGGAAGAAACAACGTAGCCTTACAGTCTGCCTTTTTTTATATGTAAGAAAAACAGTGCTGAATATTCAAAGCAGTCGCAGTGTACAATGCAACTTTGTTTGTTGCTGATTTGAACAACAGGATGAATTTTGAAACGCAAGCCTTGTTAAACGAGCTTCTTTGAAAGATTTAAAAAAAAAAAAAAAGGTACATCACTGTTTTTTTTGTGAGAGGAAACATTCATTGTATTGCCGAGTACAAAACATCTACTGCGAGACTGAAGGTAAATGCTACACATTTCCTCCAGGAGATTTATTTTTAATTGACAGGCGTTGTCTATAGCACTCGCGGCGCTAACTGACAAGGACTATAAATAGACAAAATAGGCTTGATGGCCACATGGGTGTGTGCACGGACAATTTAAATCCTCCATGCTGTTCAGACTCAATAGATTAATTGATCTTATCTATGGTTGACAAATCAGCATGAGAGCAGTTAGAGAAAATGAAAGGTGAGCCGAGAGGACAAGGCGCACGCCAGCGCTTGAGGTAAATATCTAGGGATTTCCAGAGCACGGAAATCCAATTGCATGACCTTTTTTTTTTTTTCCCCCCCCTTCTTCTTCTGGCTAACAAGAAGGCATCGTCGCTATTAAAAGGCCGCTTTGAGCTTTCAGGGGAGCGTGGAGTATGTATTTCACCAGATTGATAGAGTAAGGCATGTCAAACACCATGAATGAACTGCACATGGAGATATAATGACATTGACAGGCAGTAAAATGGTGAGGAGCATGACATAAACATGAGCCCCAGGCATTAGTCAGATACTTTGCACAGCAACAAACTTCGACGCTGGTGCTCAGCCTAATAGTGCATTTTCACATTTTTAACACTGGGTCACATGCTGTTCTGATTAAGTAATTCGACTGTATTCTATGCAAATGTACCAGATATGTAAGTTATTATTTCTTGGTAAATCTGATATCCGATTCCATAACATGAGTTAGCAGCTCACTCTTCTATCTGGATGGTTCTTTACTTTACAGAGAAGACCAAAGACCCTGGGGTGCACTGCTGAAAAAAAAAAAAAGGGGGCCCCTTTGCGTTGCCCCTTGATGCAACAGTCGCCGTAATGCAAGTGGCACCGTGTGTCCGCTGCTAAACGATTCGCATGAGAATCCCTCCCTCCCTCCTCCCTCCGTTTATCTTCGTTCTATAGTCTTCCTGTCTTTGACCCATGTAGAATCTAGCTTCCCATTTGGGCCTCCATGCGTCCAGTCATTTACATTTCAGCACATTCAAACCCTTGCAAATAGGATCTGAAAGCGTGTCATCACACTGACTGTCGGGAGAGGCAGAGGGCCCATAATTTCATTTAAGTTTTCATGTTTTTTTTCAGGGCGTTTCAGTTCAGCGAGGGGGGGCTTCTCTCTCCGAGGTGACTGTTTTGAATGATTGCGGGCTCAAAGTGTGAATGTGAATCATGGCTGTCTGATAACAGCTCGCACTCCGAACAAAAACCCAGAGGAATATTCTGCACAGTTTTAGTTAGGCTCTCTTAAAATCACTTCCTTCATCATAAATTTATAACTGCTGAATTGTAACCAATAGCTTTCATAGTCGGCCACCGTAAAAGGACCCAGCGCGACAATTCCAGGTGAATTTTTGATATTTCATTATGAAACGAGCCAACTGTCTCATTTATATCTCCGAATATTCGCTCTGCCAAAATCATTGCAGCCCTCCGGTGGAAAAAGTGAGGCTCTTCTGATCCGCTTGGACCCAGCCCCGGCCTGTCTGGTTATCGTCTGATATTTTCCATCTTTTCTGATGCGAACCGCGCGCTAAAACCTCCGCTGATGAATCGCAACTCTGACAGTTTTGACAACATTATTAAAGATTTGTGTGGGATCTCGGCAGCGAACAGATGAGGGAGAACTCGAAACGGCGCATTTTGTTCAGACGCACAAACAGAAACACCAAGAAGGTGATGGGGAAACTTCAACAGATCAAGCTTATCTTACAGCATATAGCATGACTGCATGAAACAGGTGATCAGTTCAGTCAAGATGCCTTCCAACTCCATACACGCAGTTCGAGTGTTTGACAATGCATCTGAATTTCAGGTTTTTTCCCCGAAATAATGGACAGTCAACATGTATGTCATGGTGTGGAAACCTTGTTGTCGAGTTAAAACTTTCCCAAATCCAATGTGCATCTCAAAAAAGTATGAAAAAACAGTCTGCATCAGTAAAGACGTGTTGTCCAGTTATTTTTACTTTGCTAATTTAGGAATACGTGAGACTACTCCTGAATTAAATTCTTTAAACTGCTGCCAGAACTTTACAATTAACAGGTCACACACACACACACACACACACACACACACACACACAGACCAAGCTCCGCTACCCTTTGATGATATTCTGAAATTAGTCCTCTTTAATCAAATGCGGCATGGTGTTCAGGTGTTGAAAACTCTCTCCTTTATTCTCCCATCTTCCGGAGGTTGTTGTTGTTGGAAAAAGAATTCTGTGGATTACACTGGCAAGCCACCCCTGAACCTTTCTAACTCTGTAATCCGAGAAAGGGGAAGCATGGCTCATTTTTTTATCAGGAAGCCCAATAGATAAACAATAATAATACATTCTCAGCTAATGAAACAGACCACGATGTATGGAGAAGCTTACCCGTGCCGAGCGCCTCAGCCTCGTCGCCCATTTGTTCGGGGCTGTTTGTTTTTAACTGCCTGCTTTTGTTACTGTTTTTTAAATCCCGGAGAAATAAATTCGTTTGAATGCTCCACGGATTAAAGAAAACTGCGATTCTCCACTTCAAACACATGCGAGCGTGTCAGGTGATAAAACGGCTGCGGCTCAGAACCAGAGTTTCATTGTCCTTTTTTTTTTTTTTCTGCTGCTCCAAATAATGTTTATTTTAAACTGTGCCCTTTCTTTTTTTGGGTTTCCAAAGTGTCTGGGTGTCTCTGTATAGATGTCTTTCTTTATTTGGTGGCACTGTTTACTGCCTTAGTCAAAAGCTGGTTTGAATAATCCCAAAGCCCACCTGCTCTGCTCAAACTTCTCCAAAAAAAAAAAAAAAAGGAGGCCAGGTAGGTGTTCGTGTGTGTGTGCAAGTAAGTATTTGTCCTTTTGTCAATTACCTAACAGAGTAACGCACAGTAATTCCTTCCCCGGCTCTTATTGCAGCACAATAAAACAATGGGCCCTTAGGAGGTTCTCCAGCCACTGGATGTGCAGTCTTTATTTACATTGCATTGATTCCTTATCTCCACACTGCCAGTCTTCCATCTAGCCGTAATTCCAATTAGCACTCTCTCTTTCTTTGTGGTTTTCAGGAAGTGTGGTCAGATGGCCGCGGATGGTAAAGGCCAACTTTGCTCCGTGGGGGGAAGCAAGGGCGATGGGAAGGAGGAAGTGTGTGTGCGTGCGTGTGTGTGTGAGAAAAGAAATAGAGAGTTAGCAAGAGACAGATTTAGAGAACACACGTGCGAAATAGACGCGGAGACATGAGAAAGTTTTGAGGTTCGGTCGGACGGATAAAAAAGACGGCTGGGGCGAGCCGATTGCCAAAAGGTGCTTGATACTTTAGCAGCGTGAATCAGAGGAGACTTGTGATGAATATTTATGAGGTGTGAAAGATAGATCACATACAACCGAAAGGAAAGAATTGGTTATGTTGATTCATTACTGAACAAAAACAAAACAATACCATTAACAAGATCCTTACATGACACTTTACATGGGCTGAATAGGTATTCAGTGACTATTTATGATAATTAAACCTGACGACGTTAAACTGACCAAAGTAGGGATGAAAAGACATCCATCTGAGGCCAAACTTGGATGGAAATATACCAACAGAGCTCTCTTTAAAGTGCTATTTTTGTGCTCATGATAATCTCAGTGGGCAGCGCGAGCCAATTAGAAAACTTTATTTTGTGTTCTAATGCAGTGCATGTGTGTTTGAATCGCACGATACTGCAACATTCTGACAGTCAAGTCCGTCCCCCTCCATTCCCACCAACGCCGCTGCCACCCTCCAGGGCTGGGGGCATTTTAATTGGCCCACTTCCGAACTGTAATTTTTTTAATTGCTTGGAGACACTCTGCTCTCTTTAAAAAAAATCAATGCAGATGTAATAATATCTGTAATTGTCTGCCACGCTCCAGGGACACCACAAAACCCTCGGATCAATGGAGGAAAGCAGGGAAGCTGGTAGGGGTTAATTTTTCCCTTTCTGTAGGTAATGACAGGGAGGCAACGCTTGGCTCCTGGCATCGAGGCACAACTTGTGCTGTTCCTATTGTCTCTTCGGCACCTAATTGGGCCAAATGCAGTTAGTTCCCCCTGGCAGAGGCTGTCGAGGTGGTGATTAATGAAGCCTCCAGTCACGTAACCTGATAAAAAGAAAAGAAAGGGATGGGAGAGGGAAAAAATATCAACCTGCTTTGTGTTCTTCATCCTTTTTTCCCTTTCTTGTGCTTTTTCACTGCCTTTGTCAATTCCTTGGAACTTCTTTCTCTAAGTAAATAGGTGAAGTAGTTTAAGTTTGCCAAGGTTTATTTTCTCTTCAGGGGAAGGGAAGGGGGCAGGCCCATTACTGCATAGTGGGAGTAATTAAACCCAAAAAAAAGAAGAGAAATTGGGGGTTGCACAGCTTGAATCCCAAGTCTCCTTTCTTTAAGTGTGATATCACACTATCACACACACACAAAAAAAAAAATTGGCTTGAGTGTCTGGCCGAAGGCGACGGTGTTTGGATTTTGCAGCAGTTTTTCCTGTACAGTCTCCAGAGACGTGTGTCAGGAATCCGGGATCAAGAGGTCACAGGTATTAGCCTCCCAGGATCGTCATGGCCTTTGACTAATTACCTCATTAAGCTGCACTCCAATACTTTCCGTGGTCTCCGGGGCTCGGCCTTGTTGCTTGGTGTAAAGGGGACGGAGTGGCCACAGAACTCATCCGCAGTGACCCGGGTGAACTGACCGCAGCTTGTTGCTGCCTGGTGGGCGGGTCGTGGGAGGGAAATCAATCCTCTGTAAATATATTAGATGCAATTACATCCTGCTGGACTTTGCCTAACACGTTTATGGAAGCATTAGGCAAAGTCTTCCTTTATCAACCACCCCCCCTCAGGCCATTAGGACAATGACATGTAATTTTCACGTGAAGGTACTGTTGGAAAGGTATTGGAAAAAGAGCACAAGGGAGGAGTTATACATCTTAGTTCTGACTGCATTCAGGGCAAAGAGTTTTTTATTGGTTTTATTAGGTTGATGTCACTCTGTGGTTCATTATCATTTTTTTATAATAAGGCCCAATGCAACACGGCAACCAAGCTTATGAAGAAAATCCCTAAACAAACTGTTACTTTAACACCTGGAGTAAAAGATGTAACAATTCAGTTTCACACATCATATTTCAAATGTACAAAACATTCAGATGATGTTGTATAAAACAGGGCTATTCCTTTAATCGCCGATTCATTTAACTACATCTTCATATGAATAACTATCATTCACGTAAATGAATTATTAGAACGGCATTTCGGTTGCTCTCAGACTGATATCCTCATTCGTAGCGTTTCATTTCGGCACCTTGTTGCACGATTATCAGCAGCTGGAATGTTGTCGCGTCATTTCATGGATTTGATTAATGTTTGTTCTTTGCGTGTGTTCATTTTGTCTTGAATTACGTAGGAACCTTAATTCCTCGCTGGGAAAAAAAAAAAAGAGAAAAAAGAAAAGCCCAATTACCATAAAACGTATGAATGATAATTGTGGAACAATGTAATGTCAATAGCCCTCTGATTAATCCCTCTGAACACAGCCAAATGGCTGGCACAGTAACTCCATAAGTGATAAGCAATTCCATTTGTTCCTAATTACTAAGAGGCCCATTTTGCCACTGTCATGATGAGATTTCTAAACCTCCTTAACCAGCCAAGGCTTATACATTTATAAAAGCATCTTTTCTTTTTTTTTTCTTTTTTTTTTAACCCTCTCTCCCTCTCTACCTTTGGAAGGTATTCAAGTCTAATTACTCACAAGAGGGCATGTGTGCTTATAGTAGCACAAGAGGTGCTTGACAACAAAGTTTATCCAGAACAGCCGGGGACTCTAAGAGCATTCACGTACTTTTTGAGAGGGAACAGCAATTGCCCTAATATATATGTGTGTGTGTGTGTATGTGTGCAGGTGGTTTCCCCTCCGGTCTCTACATCTGCATACATGTGTGTTCTTCTGCACATAATAAGTATATTTTTCAGGGGGTTTTGAAGCCAGCAGAGCAGGTTTGTTTATGGCCATGGGCCTACATGCCATAGGTTCTTCAAACAGCCAGACTTTTTTTTTTTTTCCCCTTTCTTTAAAGTCAAACTCTCGCCAAAAAGCAACCAAGGCTTTATTTGCGATTGAATATGAGTCAAACCTTCGTGTAAAAGCATAATTACAACGAAATAGGCACTTTTAAGATTTATCATAGTTTCGTTGTTGGGCAAACTTTGCTCGTAGTATCACCAGGGTCTCTACACATGAACACGAGCATTGAGAACATTGTTCTCTGTGTTAACAGAGTTTACTAAAAAGAAGTTTTTGGACAACTCATGTTAGCAGTAGCACCTCCGGCGCACTGCAGACAAAAAGTGTTGATCCCTGAGTGCGAACTTACAGGCAGGAGAGTGATGGTGGACCGCTCCCCCCAAGCCGGCAGCGCGCTGGATCTCAATTTTGATGCTAGATAGTGATTTTGATGCTAGCGTAAAAGTGCCCCTGCACCCTATTGAAAATTTGCTTGCCCAAAAAATAAAACTACGGTAAATCTTAAAAGTGCCTCTTTCGTGGTAATTATGCTTAAACAGGAAGGTTTGTCTCACATTCAATCGCAAATAAATCCTTAGTTGCCTGGCGAGAATTTCACTTTAAGCAATGGTTTGGGGAGGAGGTCTGGTTACATAGGCTCAAACACAGCATCACACAGTTTTTTACCTCAGGGCTTCCTCGCTGTCACCCAACAGCACCCTCAAGACCACTATTCTCCCTCTTATCCCAGACCTGAATTCTTCATTTGGTCACACTGCCTGCTCCTGAATAGTCACCTCTGAGGAGATTAACCCTTTCATTAAAAATGCCTGACCAGGGTCAATCTACTGCCTGGCTCTGCAGTCCCTGCTCCTCGCTTTGATCTATCAGCTATGGAGAAATTATTAGCAAACTCTAAGCCGGGCCATGTGATTTGTTTTTGTAAATTTGTAGAAATTATTCATAATCCTATTATGTGGCCAAAGGGGCAAACCTGCATAAAATATATGAGGCCTTTGTTATCATGGGGAAGGCAGAAGGAAGAAATGTTGAATGCGGGTGCGCTGGAGTTATGGGAAAGCAGACGGGTTTGAGATCTGCCCTAATCTTCTGGACAAGCCCCGTGCCTTTGATAACCAACTGCCTCTGTAACCAAAGATTCCACCTGCCTCAAACTAGCATCCATATTCACCCATTTCCTAACTCTTCCCCCATCCTAAGTACACTTCTTCTGTTGCAGACAAGGAATAATTGTGACGTTATAAACCACAGCCGCAGCAGCATGCATTATCTAATGTATTGCACATAACCAGGGGAAGAGGAGAAATCACGATTTTTACACCTCCCATCTCCCTTTCAGGGGCCAATAGTTTGCAGAACAAAAGTCAATGTCTCAGCCCAAATCTCGTCTGACAACGCGTAGCAGCCCGTGCTATTTTGGGCTCTTTGTGGTGCCAATCTCCTATCTCTCCCGTGACATTTTTTCAAAGAAAGAGTAGATTTCCTAGAGACTCTGCCCTTTGCAACTTCCACAGAGTATTCTTGCACATAGAGTGAGGACCCTCCTCCTCACTCTAATGCCGTCGCTCTCCGCAGTGACCTGAGAAAGGGAAAATTAAGACAGCGTATCAGGCTAAGAGCCCTATCTTTAGCTGGTGGAGTGAAAAGACATTATACAGATGCTTAATTCCCAGTTACACATTTGGAATGAAAGGTGCAGAACCTGGGAAAATGTGGTCCAGGAACTATGCTGTGGACAAAAGCTAGAAACATACAAACCATCGTATAGCATCCGATAAGAATCTTTTTGCTAAATTGCTCCAAATAAAGCATCTTGCATCACCATTTCCAGCTCGTCACGTGTTCAATTTGTAATTGTCTCTTAAGTTATTCCCGAAACTCCAATCTTTAATCATCCTGTGTTCTTTTTTTCTCAATAATTTAGAGCTTATACAAAAACTTGTCTTCGTGCTTTTAATGCCCCCGGTTTTAGATGGACTGGCTCGCTGGCAGGCCACCAGCTTCACATTAATTTGCTGCTGTGTCTGAGTGTACAGGTCTTATCTGGGCCCCGCTTTTATTCGGGGTGAAAAGCTGAGTCGTTCTAAATAACGCAGGTCTAATTGGCTATGTTTTGCAGTTAATTTCCATAAAGAGCCTCGGAGACTGTCGCCTCAGTTTTGGGAGGACAAGGTGCCGGAGCTGGAGCCGTGCACCTCAGCCAGCCCGTTAATCAGGAAACACACTTTCGCCTGCTTGCGCAAAAAGGGCAGAGGTCAAGGAGGAGGGGCCGACACCATATCTGCACCGGAGCGCTGTAAGTGAAGGAGTGTAAATTGCTGTTGAAAAGTGCCCCGTCTCTGAAATGCAGCAAAAATGCACGATGAGGCTCGGTCCAAAGGGTATTACTAAGGCCCGAGTGTCTCTTTGTGTGTGCAGGAAAGTAAGACTTGATAAACTTATTTGGCCTGATACAGATTTAAACCAAGTAAATGTAACACAATATTCCATTCCTTCCTTTTTGCTTTGCACATGTACATAATTGACACCCAGTCCAATAATAGCAAATCCATAAACTAATAATCACATTGAGGTTTTTCAGTGCAAAAAACTTGACTTGGAGAATCACAACCTCATGCACCGAGTATCCTTAGTTTTAACCATCTCGCCCGTGGTACTGTACACTAGTTTGGGACTGGACTCTCTCTCTCTCCTAATGCGCCATGCTTGATCCCACAGCTGTGATTTTCCGGCTGCCACTTAGCATCCAGTGGCTCCGGGGGCCATGAATAGAGGTGGTCTCAGCAGAGTCAGGCCCCCTCATTTTATGGCTGCCTGCCTGCGGTCAACAGTCCTCTAGATCACAAGGCACCACAAAAGGAGAGTGAAAGTCTGCACTCCACAGCCGCAACTTATATATTTATGGAGATATTTAACCATTTGGTGTGATATAAAAACTTCCTGTGGTCCGTGCTGCTTCATTAACCTGTCCATCGCGGGAAGAGCATTTTCAAGAGTGGCTGCCAATGAATTAAAGATGCAACACCTAATCTGCTTTAACCGCGGAGGTCAAAAACTGACCTTCCAGATGTAATCAATATCTATCCACTTTCAGAACGCATTGAGGCAGGTAAATACTGCATTAAACACGTCCTGGAGGCGCACCTCACAACTTTATAGCAACACTTAAAAACATGCATGAAAACCCACACAATTTGAGAGCCGGTTGCTCGATGCCGCCCCCCCCCCAAAAAAAAGGGGGGAAGACACAGCCCAACTTAACTGGCTTATTTATTCAGTTTAAAGCGACCATATTGGGTCCATGGAACACACTAACCCCCAGTGGTATACTTAAGTGGCTCACAAAGAGATTCAGAGGAGGGTGCTGCCAAGTGCGGCTTTATGGGGGACAATTTAACATAATGGTCAAATAAATACTGCTGTAAAAAAAACACCTGTGAACAGTGGTGGCAGGTTGAGGCCCATTACTGTATTTTTTGTGTGACAGTTGAGCGACGCGCAACAGATTTCATTCCGTTTTGCTAAAGCGGACGGGTCGCGTTCGGGATTTTATTTGCCGGATCCGAAAGGGCGACGCAAGTGCAGTTCAGCGAGCCTCGCAGAGTGGCAGGGACGCGCCGAGGAAAGCAACGATCTGGGAAAAAAGATGTCCACTCTTAGTTCCTCATTACACTTTCTAATCATTCTCATGCACGTCACTCTCAAGAGGAGGATCTATTAACATGATGATTTCCCAGCAAAGTCTCAAATTTTTAGAATTAACTAAGGAAGACTGACACCAAGATGACTGTGTTTTTTTGTGCGTGTATGAAACGTTGTTTTAATAGGAAAACGCGAAGAGGAAACATTGCTACATCACGCCGCTGCTGCCTCGCTCTCTGTTGGTTCAAAAGTTCGAGCCAAGCCCAGTTGAGTGACATTGCGGTAAACACAAAAATGCCCCGGTGTAAATTACAAGGTGAACGGTATGTACTTTTGTGAGGACGGTAATTATGGTAACCGTCTCACATAAATTGTGCCCTGTGATTTTACGACTTTACAGTTGTACATGTGTATGAATTCAAATTAAAAGTTTTATAAGGAATACAAAGAGTTATGACTTGTGACGTTTCAAAAGGTGAATCCATGGAGTTTTTCTAACTTGCTAAAGAGATGTCAAAGAGGTAAAGCAACACTCAGGATTGGTGAGCTCCGGTTAGCGCACACAAACAACGGTCAGTGGCACAGGCTCTGATTACTTTGTTTCTGTCAGGTCTTTGGCACTCAGCTCCGTCTCTGGAGGGTCACAGTGATGACTGGTATCTACGAGCTGTCAAAGTAGACCAGAATTATCAACTAAAAGCTGAAATCAATACCACAAAATCAAAATGGCAATAATGGCTGTCACTAAAAATTAGATTTAGCATTAGTACTCTACATTTTTTTCTTAACAATTTGGCAGTTTAACAATTGGGGTGCAAGCGACCTTGTACAGATGTCGCAGCTAGCTTTTAAAAACATTTGTATTTATCTTAATGGTAACTTCCAAAAAGTCACGCCGATACTTCATAAAAAAGAGCTTCATCAATCATCGATATTTAATCTATGAATGCTTTGTACATCTGTTATGAGGAATTAATAATTGCATTTTAGTCGATATGTATTGCATATTTTTTCCAGAAGGTGAGTGTCCAGGGGAGGTGTCTATGAATTGGAACAATTTTAGTGACCAATTAATCATTTAAGTCTTTTTTTTTTTTTTCTCATCACAAACACCATTAATTCTCTAGTTCCAGTTTCTGCAATGTGAATATGTGCTGACTTTTTAGTGTCCTATAATGGGGAATTTTCACATATCTTCTTGTTTTGGACCATTAATCAGACAGAACAAGACATTTAAAGTAGGGCTCTGGAGACTTGCAGTGGAAATGTTTTTGTACTGACATTCTATAGACTTGATGAGTAATTCATTAGTTGGGAGGATGACTGGCAGATGGAATAATAATTAAAATAAGTTATTTTTTTCCTGAAAAGTTAGAGAGCAAAATAGAAAATAAATGATAAAACAATGATGTTTGCATCAACTGAACCGACTGTTCACGTCCACGCAGGGCTGTCCCTAACACTGTCATATTACTCATTTAAAAGCATTATTGGACCAACCACTCAGAAGGCCATTAGTTCCACCTTACTTAAAGCTAAAATTTAAATGTATACACCCTGTATCTCTCAGGTGAACACTGTTCCAACATGTGAAAAAGCATGTGCTGTGATTCTGTTCTATGAAATAATAAAACCTTACATAAACGCGACCTTTGACAACAAACCTCACATGTCAGAAGTCGGCAGTGTTAAGACGCCATTTGACCGAGCTCTGATTTTTCCTCCTCCTCGTCTCTCTCTCTCCCACTCCTTCTGCTTGTCATACTGCTCTCACTATGCATCAGTGAGGTGACCCCGGCTTCACCTCTGGCACAGGGTGTGAGCTGGGTGTCCCGGTCAGACCTGTCCTGCTGAATGCCTTATGACAGGTTGTTTGTGAAACTCTTGTGTTCTGTTTGTTCCCTCTCCCCTCCCCTGTCCTTGCTGACAGTGTCCCCATTGTGAATCTGAAGGGCCCTTCTTTGTTTTGCCCGCCTCATTGGAGCCAGTGTTGGTCCAAAGAGAGCCTGCACACACCTCTGCTCGTTCGGTGGAAGCATCTGTTAACTTACCTGCCCATTGCTTAACTTCTACCGCCTATCAATTAACTTTTATAGGCTGATCTGGGGTGTCAAATGTGCAGTTCATAATTGTTTTAATATCTCCAAAACACCTACTATCATTCAATTTAGGAGTGGAATGAAGTATAAAATATGTTTGTACCACTGGTAACAGAAAATCTTAGAGCACTACCATTTAATTTCTGTGCAAACACACTAGGTATTTGATAATATCTGGCCATCTTTTCTGTAGTTTGAGGGTTTGTGGAATGTTTCATCTTATAATAATATACTTTATATATAGATAAATATATAGTATGGGTCACAAGGCATCCACATGCACAATTACCAAAATTTGTAATTGCAGCATGTTCCTTATGGTCCTTTTTTTAATATATCCACATAAAATCAAGGATTTGAGTAACAAAAAGACTGAATGAAAATACAATACAGTCGAATACAGCCTTGTGTCTACATCCAGTCATCTGCCTAATTCCCCCCTTTTCCCTCCTTCCTCCCCTCATCTCCTGTTCCTAACATCAGCGGGGAGCGTGGCTAATTTACGAGCGTGGGCAATGCCAACATACTCTCTGAGGAGGGCCCGTTTTAACACCTCCAAATGCTGTAATGCATCCCAGCTGACCTTAATTATAAAAGCATGTGCCTCCCCTGTGATTCCCCCAACCCGGTCCACCCACCCCCTCCACCACCCCCCATACCCATATATACAATCCACAAGGCCGGGGGTGTGAGCCAGTGTTCTTACCTGCGGAGAACAACACAGCAGCAAGCACCATAGCAGCTCAATGTTAATAGTTGCATCCTGAGAGGAAATCAATAAAGCTATAAAGGGTGATATCACAGTGTGTCTGGGCCCCCACGCACACATTCTCCCTCTTCTCTCCCTCTCCCTCGGCGGGACCTGTTTATGAAGGGGTCTGGTGCTCGGTGAGAGCGGCTGAGAGGGTCAGCAGTGTGAGGTTTTGATCCAACAATGAGACGCGCCTCCTTAGGAGTGTGGGGTAAACGGTGGAGAGGGACCCCCTGACTCATCTGCGGGGAAGAGGTGGATCTTTTAGAGGGGCTTAGAGCTGCCGTGTGTTGTCAAGGTAGCGAAGCATTAGTGCCTGGAAAGGCCCATCGACGCAGCCCGGTTACGATCAGAGGAGAATCCCAGGAGGTAGAACGGGGGGCCTTGCTAAACTGCTGATGAACCGAGGGAGATATTTAAAGACCGGCTCTCTCCCTCTTCTTCTGTCTGTATTGCAGATTTTTGCCCATAATATTGATATACGCACAGCACGGGGCTCGAGCATCATTGGGCTGATAAACTGCTCACACAATAGATAATCTTTTATGTACCTCCCGTGCACAGCACAAATATTATGACTATTAGTACATTAATTAACTCGCTGGCCTGGGGGTCCTCTGCCCAGCCAAGGTTAAGAGCTTCTTTAATTAAAGATCAATACGGTTTTGCAGTATATTTCTACAGCACCAAAGGAGACATGGAGCTCTTTACCGTCCGCATGTCAGAATGATATAGAAGTTCACAAGATATGTATAGACAGAGACTCAAAGTGCAAAATGAGACCATTTGCAAGTATAGAACAGTAAGCTGATATATGTCAAACGGCAGAAGTGATGGTGCGAAAGACATTAATACCGTCTTTGTAGATTGAGTTATGCTTGTAAAGATAATGTGCAATCCCCCTCCTGCAGGTCTGAGCTCCACCCCAAACACACAAACCCATTAAGAGGTAATGGGCGCAGCAACAACGTCCAGCCGATCTTCCAGTCTGTGCTGACATTAGCCCGTCCAACATCACTCACTGATACACCTGCACACTGTGCGAAAGGAGACGCACAGCCGCGCTGATGGTCGAGATCAAAGCCAGAGACCATTCTCTCCACTGCCATCCAGGTGTGCGCACCCTCAGATTTAGTCCCCCCGTTTGGAGAAGTAATGATGGCAGGGCCCAGAGAGCTCACCTTCACGCTCAAGGCTCCAAAGTTCCCCTCAGATCACCGTAATCCGCCTGGATTATGTCTGACAGGACTGGGATCCTCCTGCTGGTCTGCACCCCTCTCTGTTCCGGAGCGCAGCCCCCCAAAGGGTTTTGCTAAAGCCAAAAACCTTCACCCCCTTACCCAAACCGTGCACCAACCTTTCTCCGTCCATAAGAGGCTTGAGAACAGGGATCTGCTAACTGGCTAAGAACCAACATGACTCTGCAGCACTTATCTATGGTGTGTTCCTTTCCTGACATGTATAAAAACTGCACTGTCAAGTAGTTTTGAGGCAAAGAGCGTATGGATTTTAGTGTTCTTCGCATCTTCAACCACTTACCATCTCGTATTAAAAAGCCCAAGCTTAACATTTTACATCTAATTTTATATAGCATGTATGCACGCTATATCAACAACAAATCAATCTGCAGCAAAAATGAAACGCTATATGTGTGAGACTTTCATATTAAGAGTGCGTTTTGTTTATGTTAAGTTTTAAGTATAAATATTAAGGTCAAACCAAAGGTCGACCAGAGATCGAGTTTCTGTAAATATGTCTCGGGCACTGTAATTGATAACTCGCTGGCCCATTTGCAAAACACACTGTAGCTACTTATTCTCACGTGTTGTGTGTGATAGGCAAGGCATGAGGGCTGTAACCGAAGAACGACCAACATGATTCTGATTTATTAGTCTGAGGTACCCAGGGGAAGCCACTCACAAACACTCACAGCCTATTATGCATGCTCAGTCTCTCTCACACACACACGCACACACACACAGTTTAGTACTCTAACAACTCCAGAGGAGATGTGATGGATAAGGAACCCTCCCCTTATCAATGCTGGCCTGGCTCTGGCTTAGCCCACCTGGGTCTCTCTGGGCCTGTTGACCAGTCTCTCTTCGAAAAAAAAAAAAAAACCCTGTTCCCTCTCCCCTCCCACCACCACCACCCACACCTCTTTTGCCACACAAGACTAAGACAGGTTAAACAGTTAAACACCAGCAAATCCAGCACTGCCCTGTGGGAAATTTGCTTCTAATCCCTAACTTATAGGCACAGAATCAAAGCCAAAAAGCCGGAGCAACAAATCTGATCCTCCCCCTAACAATCTCAGGCCTCTTGGGAGGGCAGGGAGAAGCTCCACAGACAAGGCTGAGATGGATAAATACCTAAATGATGAGACAGTCTGGGGACAGGGGAGTAGTGTCTGGCTATGGCCGTTCACCTCCAATTTGGCATCCGCGCAATGAAAGGCAATTGGGCGTCAGCCCCCACACAGCAGCCAGTCCTTATTATTATATGTTGAAGTGTGGCTTGGGCAATGATTAATGACAGTGTCAGCGCGAAAACAAAGCACAGCGCAAGTTATCTCCAATCCACCTGCTCCTGTGGCCCGATTGGAAGAGAATGGAAAAAGAGTGCGGGCAGCACAGGGCTTGATAATGGGAAAGAGAAGAGGGGAGAGAATGGAAAGGAGAAAGAAGGGAGGAGGAGAAGGAGGAGGAGAGGGGATGGAGGGGATTGTGAAGGGGACTTACTGACCACAGCAAGGTGACAGTAACTTCCGAGAGGCAAACCACAGGCACATGCATATATGCACATAAAGGATTTTTTTTATAAAAAAACAATGCTAAGGTCTGTGCACTGTATGCTACAAATTCCATCTTACATTAAAAGATCAAAATAATTCCCAACAACCCCAGGGGATTTATTCTTTGCATCTTTTACACTAACCAAATCCCAACTTGCAGGTAGCTTCCAACGCGAGGTGTGAACATGCAGCTTGTGGCTTGCCTCGGTGATTGATTTGACAGAGTGGACTTTCATAGCGTCTGTGTTTGTTACATCCAGGCCCACTGTCCCCTGCTGTATTGGTGTTGACATTTATGAGACATGTCGGAGGGGGCCTGCTAGACCTCACTAATGAGAGAGCTGACGCCGACGGCGGGTAGCACAGCCTGACACTGCCATCCAGAGGCCGCTCCCGGTAATGCGGACTTGGCGTGGTGGCCAATTACTATGTTTATACTTGTTCCACCTCTGTGGTTCTTTGACGGTGTATTAAATTGTGATGCTTACAGATTATCAGAGAACTTGCACTTAAACCAAGCTTGAAGAAAAAAAACACACACACACACACACACAATGAGCAAACAATTAACTTGTGATGTCCTCAGTACAAAAGGCCAGTGACACACCAGTTGTTGTGCGTACGGGCTCTCAGGTGTGTACGTGTTTACAAGTGTGATTTGCTTTAATTGTGGCAGTTAGACAGTGTGCCAGCATGACTGTCCGAAGCACTGCTCCAAGTCCGGTCACCACAGGAAGTGTACGGGAACGTTGGCTGTAGAGCAGAGCTGGCCGAGATAATGTCACGGTATAGTACAGTATTTCAGTGATGCACGCAACTGAGCCCTGAGTCCAGACAGTCCTTGCCTGCCCATGTATTCACACAGAAGGGAAAAACTGCAATTAGTAACCTGCTCACATACAGAGAGCCCGTGGTATGACCAAAGGGATTAGGGCACCGTCTGATATCCGTCCCTTTCAACAAAGAATGAACGGAAGACACAGTCATCCTTTCCACACATTATAAGCCCCGGTCGAGCGACAGTGTCTGATCCCCTCTGACAGTGAAAAATGGCAAAAACAAAACATTCTCTGAAACTACCAATTAAACCTCTAAAACCACACAATAATATACAACCACAGCGAAAAAAAAGCAACTCCGAATAAGAAGGAAGAAACACAGATCTCAGCAGTCTCTCTGTTTGCGATGTCCTGAAAAAGCTGCAGAAAAAAGAAAGAAAAAAAAACAACATTAAGTCTCATTTTGGCCCATGTGAGGACCGAGAGACTCTCTCCATTAAAACCAGGAAATGAAAGTGTACCACCCCTGGCTTCACTAATAAAATGTCTCTGCACTTTCCAAAGAACCCCCTTGCTGGATATATTATACACACCCTGGCCATCCTGGGTCTGAAGCCCCCCCCATACCAAAAACTGGGACTGAAAGAGCTTGTGTACGTGCATAATCATTTACATTCTCGCTCCTTTTTGCTGCTCGAATATCTACGTCGTTAAATTCTTCCCTGGGTTAGATTGATGTGACAAAACTTGCAGAAAAAAAAAATGAACCTGCAGCTTCAAGACTAGACTGATCTAAAGCTGAGTTATAGGTCTTAAAAGGACAAGTACGGTGTACCCAATGGGGCACAGAGCCTGCTGATTTTAAGGTCAGAGGTCACCCATAGCCGCTGTGACCTTAACTAAATAGATGCCAAATACATGTGTAGGAAATGCCTTTGTCAAATTTAGTCATACATCAGCAGCACCTGAAAGGGGCGCCAGAATTACAATGGGCCTCCACACATTACTCCCTCACTGCACATTTTTGTGTCATGCAGCCTTGACATACCAGCTATTACCTACTGTATACAAGACTGTGGACTTTTCTGGCCTTTCAGCCGTCACAAGGTCTTGACCAGGCGTGAGCCGCAACAGCAACGCAGGGTGTAAGACGCCCCCCCCACGCAAAAAGGCTCGACATTTCTAAACATCGAGAAAACTGAGGGTTTTCTCTGTAAACAACCTGTCAATCATTTCCATTAAAAATGTTTTGTCATTTTTTGTGAACACTTGTTTTGAGACTTCTCCAACTGTATGCTTTATTTGACAGTTCCAATCATGTAACAATGCGTCTTTTTCGGCTTGCGGATGTGGCAAGGGTGTCTCTCCCTGTGTAGTTTTTCCCGTAGCAGTGTAATCTGTGGAGGAAACGGTGGTGTTTTTTAATGAGAAGCCGTGCTCTCCTCTTCTTCATAGCAGCTCCTGTCTGTCTGTAGCACGGTGCAGCACAGCACAGCATGCTCCGCTGAAATGTGGTCTGTCTATGTGGGATTGCCGGGGCCCCTTTGAAGTACTGAGCTGCGGCTGTTTCCTTTGTGTGTAACAACGCAAAAAATCAAACCTAAAACCAAAACACCCATAAGAATACCTGAAAGGGGTACAATATAAAGTGCCATATGTATATGATGCTTTACACATCTCGTCTTTGTTTCATCCCCTCCCCTCTGCCGTGATTATGCATGTCTTCTGTGAAGAGCTGCACTGCGTCTGGAGAGACCCCCTTGAATGGAAACCGCGAGGTACAGAGAGGCACATTAAAATCCTCTAAAGCTCTCAAACGAACAACCTAGGGACAAAACATGAATTCCATGCGGTTTCTCCCCTTGTAGTGGCGCGGCTCAGACAAGCTCACATTTAGCACTGGCTGCCATCTCAGACAGTTGGTCCAGTGGGATGTGTAGCTATGTGTTTATCAGAGGGTGAACTTCCTCTAATAATGTGGCACGTTTTTCCCTTGTTC
>CAEMYA010000506.1:1178199-1203911 GCA_903131615.1 Diplodus sargus
AAAAAAAAAAAAAAAAAAAAAAAAAAGCAATGCAAAAATCAATTGGCTCTGCAAGTCTCAAGACTGCCATGCAGTAAATTGGGCCTGAATGACGGCACTATGTGGACCGTCTTTTTTTTCCTTCTTTTTCTAATGGTTCCTCTTTTTCAAAACATAAGAGCAAACTTTGGTAAATTTGGAGCGCACCACTGTTGTCTTCCTCCCTCTTTAAAAATCATGTCAAGGGACTTTTGACTGAAAGCATGTGATTGGTTTTTTGTGGTGGTGTCATTCCCAAGTGGCCAAACTTACAGAAACATGTGATTGGTTTTTGTGGTGGTGTCATTCCCAAGTGGCCAAACTTACAGAAACAACAAAAGAGTCGTGTGGTTTTTGACAACGCTTACGGGAATGAATAATAGCCGCGTTGAAGTGACTCCATTTCGCGGACACGTCCGTCTAAATATCTTTTCGTACATCTGAGAGCTGAACTTCATCACGATCGTCAGAATTTGTCAGGACCCTGAAAGGCCGTACTCGCTGCAGGAAACAGACTAATTACCCCCGATCAATTAAGAGACCTAGTTTTCCGGTCTGCATGTGTGCTGGCGGGTGACAGACATATAAACCATAGAGGCCAACTTCCCCCATACTTCCTAGGCTCTTTAATTAACTCTTTGATCTGAGTGCTTCGTAGTGAGCTCAGGCCAGAGGCGGCTCCGAGGGCCAAGAGGAGAATGGATAGCATTTCATATACGGCACACCGCAGCAGGGAGAGGGGAAAGTGCTGACATACTCCTGTTTGGATCGAAGCGAAAGTTTGTATTCCTTTCCACTTCTGTCCAGGAGATTCAGGGGTTTTACATTGTGGGTTACAGTGAATAAGCCAGTTAAAGGTGGACTACGTAATTTTGGGGGAAGACGTATTAAACAGAAGAGAAAAATTTCATCTATACATGACTGATAACCTGAATAAAATAAACTGAGCTTAAAGGACAACACAATTGCATATTGTTTTACTTTGTTTCTATTTGGCGGACCCTGCCACCTTCCTGGCCTCAAACAGTGTTCTAGGGGCCTTATTTTCCTCTTAAAACAGCTTGTTTGTATTTCTGAGTTTGTGTTATTACCTCATTAATTTTGCAAATATTAATATTTTCACTTTGAATTCCGTCTCCAAAACCTCAGAGTGCCCCTTTAAAGACAGCCGTTGTTACAAGACATAATGCAACTGTTTGTTTCTACAGCAAAATCTACATTTCTGCGTCAAGACAGCGACAGGGTTACTTCAGACGCTGTGTGTTGAGGCCTTGACCGTCAGTGGAGTGTATTGGGGTTTGAGGGGGGGGATGAAGTGAAGGGGCAGCCGACCTGGCAAGTTTTAAAAGAAGCAGTAAGTTCACTTTGTTGGTTGGAATTTGCAGCGCCATGGAACGACTTAATAACAATGCGTGAAGCAATGAAAATTACACAGCTCCTGCTCGAAGGGAAAAATTAATTGCTCTCAGGTTGCACTCGAGAGAAGTTTGTTCATTCATGCACGTGCACGAACACACACACACAGACACACACACACACACACACACACACAAACACACACACACTCTTCGGCAAGGCAGGAAAGCACTTTTACACCCCCGACCAACGCACACACACATGTGCACACAGGTGCACGTGGAGCGTTGGCTGCAAGCGGAACCAGGCCTTAGGACTGGATGTGCAACCGTGTGTGTGTGTGTGTGTGTGTGTGTGTGTGTGTGTGTGTGTGTGTGTGTGAACCTGCAGGTCTCCTGTGCTGTGCAGTGGAGAGAAGAATAGGGCCTGGGCCACATTCCAGCCCTGCCTCCCTGGGCGAGAGACAGTATTCAGCATTCCTCTGCCTGCCTATCAGGCCAGGTGCATTCCAGAACACACACACACATTTATACAAAAAAAAACATACAGTTGGTGAACCCACATTTATGTCCAATCACAAATACAACCTGCATAGACATGTATATTCCTACCCATGTGTGCGTGAAAGCACTTACGGGTGATCATACAGTTCAGCTGTGTGCGTATGTTGACATTTTTCTAAAGACGGCAGCGTGACAGTCAAATATGAAATAGCCTATGACCTCATTAACATCATGCTAAACACACACCCAACCTACATAAATCTGTGTAAGACACACACACAGGACATTCTGTACATATTCTCTGTACATACACACATGTGCTACCTCACTCGCATGAGCACACGTAGGCTTCAACCAAGACAAACTGGCATTGTCTGTGCGGGCGATGCAGCTGTGCAGTGGAAAGATGTTCCCTGCCTCTTTAATTCTCGTATGATTCAGTCATTTTTAATGCATGGATTTTTTTTTTTTTCTCTGTTTGGAGGAGGCCGAGCTATTTAAAGAGCAGGAGGTTGAATACACTGTGAATGTACAGCCAGCCTCTTTTTGAAGTTCATACGCTGCTGCGATGCGCTGTGAGTCACACATGACAGTGCAGACGGGGGTGGAGTATGTGCGTGTGTGTGGCAAATGTGTGTGTGTTTGTGTTTGTGTGTGTGTGTGTGTCCATCCGGGTCTTTTCTTTCATCTATCAGGAGATTTGCTTAGGTTCTTTCTCACTCAAGACAAGAATAAGAGAATCGGAGGTAGTCTTTATGTGAATGAACGCAGCGCCGATAAGAATGTGAATAAGCAAACCTTGTCAAGGGTGAGGGCAAGTTGGGGTGATAAAAGGGGAGACAGCCGCAGGGAAATGGGGTTGGAGAGACGGATTGACAGGGTACAGTCGGTTTCGTCTGCAGGCTTTGGTCGAACGTAAAGGCACAACAACCCCCAGAACAAAAGCTCCATTCAGTGTTAACGCGCTGCTTCCCTTCCACACTATTCCACCATCAGACAGAGACAAAGGTTGTTGGTTACATGCTATTTGACAGGCACGGGACTCCATGCTTGACAAGCCCTGAATCAGAACATTACTCTCTGGCATTCCTCCCTCACCGTTACGCTTCCTTCCCCTATTCTTGCATTCCCCATCGCTATCCTTATCCTTTTCTCTCCTTCCTCGTCTCTCATCCCTCACCTCCCTCCCTTTCTTCCCCCCTTTTTGCATCCCTGTTCATGTCTGGTGGTAGCGTGAGCCAATTCCCGCCCTTCTCCCACTCACCCCCCCTCCTCCTCCTCTCAGCCCACTTCTCATCCATTTCCATGTGGCGACTTTTCATCAGTGAAGTGCCTTCCTGGCCCGACTACCCCCCCAGCCCACCTACTCCCTCCGCCACTCACTGAATGGATGCAGCATTAAAGAGAGGAGGGAGGGGAGAAGGGCTGAAACCGTCTTTCCTTCCTCCCTGCAAGCGCCCACCCCTTTGGCTGTCGCAGAAGTGGTATGTTCCACAGCGAGGACTGCAGAAGTTGAGAGAGCACATTGTTTGTAATCTGGCATTGCAGGGGTCACTTCCTGACTCGTGTGTCCGCTCCCTGAGCCCCGCGCCGATCCCTTCTCTCTCCCCCCCCACCCACCCCTCCTCCCTGTGTGTCCATCTATTGGCCAAGTAGCCTAGGGCTTTTGGACAAACCCTGTTCTTCCCCTTTTGTGTAGGAAAGCTTCAACATCTGAAAACAATCAAATAATCTGGGCACAATGCGTCTCTTCATGGAGGGGTGCTGGTGGTTCCCAGATGAGCGGGAGGATTAAGTGGAGGAGGCCATAGGGGAGAAGAAAGAGAGGGATGGGGATGGGGGCTACACAGCTGACGAGGGTGTGTGTATGTGGGACTTATTGTTATTAGATTTTCATAGGAAAATGTGCGCATGTGTGTGTAGGTAGTTTTGAGCGATGGGATGTTTTGGGAACAGGGAAAGACATCTGAACAGTGTTCTCGACGTAACGTGAGGAGTCATGTCTGACTCAGAGGTTTAACAGTCATTGATTCCTTTCTTGTTTGATGCAGAACGGAAAAAGTGAAAACAACACAGTGAAAATTATTTGCTGTCTTTTTCTACTTTCATCAAACATTAAACCTCCATTTTAAAGGTGCAATACATTGCAATTGGCCACCTGTCAAGTCAAGTTCACGCTCATAAACAAAGAGGGGGCAGTGGATCACAAGAGCTGCTAATTGCTGCTAACTGTAAGCTGCTCTCAGCTAGTTAGCTTAGTTAGCCGTGCAGCTAAGCTTTGGATTCGGCGCTTGGGGACTAGGGGAGTGCTGGTGTTAACAAAGTTAGCATATGAGCTTTGGACAAGGACAAAGCTAGCTGGTTAGCATGGTAGCTTTAGTAGATACTGTAGCTCTGTGACACAATACATAGACATCATAATCTCAAAACTGCTATCTATTCACATTCTGTTGATGGTTTTTGTGATTCTTTTTATGTTTTCTGCTAAAATTCTTACATTTTGCCACTTCTAATATTAACATGTGCAATGTTGCGCAATTAAAGCATGAACGCGGTAGATTTAGGGTCCTGCATGGTACAATGACTCTAAAAATCTCTATGACCTGCTTAAATAGGGTGTGTTAAGGGAATAGCTGTAGTAGCAGATAAAAGGGTTGTTGGCCTACCATTCTCATGCCTCTACAGTAAGGAGCCAGCAGCTAGTTAGCTTAGCTTAGAACTGGAAACTGCATGAAACATTAGCCTGACCCTGTCTAAAGCTAAGACAAACTGCCTACCAGCTCCTTTAAGAGCCACCACCAGTGTCTAGGCCATTGGTGAGCGTCCATGGCCCTGGCCCATGATAACGCTGCTCTATCACACACCATCTTTTTTGAATGACATATACAGAATACTGCCACTTGGTGGTATGGAAAGTTATTTTCTCTCATGCAGCTGCAAGATGTACGAGCTAGTTGGCCACAGTGTCTGCAATGTGTTCAAGTGCCGCTTTTCAAGCGAAACCACAGGCAATTTGAGGAAACGCAACGGGCCTTCATTGGTACTCGTTTTTGATGTTGGTTACGGGTAAGACACATTCTCTCACCGTTTTTAAATCAGTATAAAAATATCAACTGTGGTCGCCTAATGCACTGGACTGTTTTGTGACTGTGCTAGAAGTTTTCTTCTGTTTCCAGTCTCTGTGCTAAGCTAGGCTAACAGTCTGCTGACATTAAAACGGTATCAATCTTCCTAACTTTGGGCATTGAAGCGAATGAGGGTATCTCTCAAAATAGCAACTATGCCTTTAGGATCACTGTGATTAAAAAATCTAATAGAAAAAAAATCTGTCTCACTCGCTCTCTTTTCCTGCCCTTCTGTACTATATACATAAATGCACACACACAACCATACTAACATGCATGTGCCCACACACACACACACACACACACACACACACACACACACACACACACACACACACACACAAACTTCTCCTGCGTCTCTCATGCTGTTCCCTCTCAAAATGGTAAATAGTCATCTGTAACTTCCCCTCCAACATATTCATTAATCCCTTCTATCCTGTGGGGCTGGATGATGATTACAGGGAAGCCAACTGAAGCCGCCCAAATAAACACCCCTCAGGCAGCAACAAAGGCCTGTCCACCTCACCCTAAACACAGCTTCCCCGGCTAGATCAGGTTTCAATCAAGCCCACGCACAACATGCAAACAATAGGAAGTAACAGAGTCTCGAGCTAACTGCGGCTGAAACCAATTTAGTTTCCCATTTTTGTAGCCGAGGCGTTTTCGCGACTGGTACAGATTCACTGCAAAGTTAAACGTGATCAAGACAAGTTTCAAACCTAACAGGGAAGTGGATTGACACATAATAGAAAGCTGTATAATACAGTATAAAACCAAGTTTACTTTAAAGTGCTGCAAGTATGGTTCCTGTTCATTCTAAGCAATAAGCACACAACTTATTTCCCCCCTCTAAATCAAACTCTGGTGCATTTTTTGACTGCTCACATAGTTCAAATTCTAGCCATATTCATCATTTAAACAATCCCAGAAATGTGTTTCCATCAAGGGCTCTGCAGCCATAATGACCTTCCGTCTGAACCGACATCCTTGTGCACGGTCACAAGACCGGCTCTTTAAGCTTGACACACTTCACTCATCTAGTTATCCACATCCGTCCCTCTTCTAAGACATTCTTGACACAAAAATCTTGAACAGGAAAATCCACTCATGCTGCTTAAATGACATCAAAGGCCTCTCTCAAAAATTACTCTGAGGCCGATTAAGCAATGTAATAAAAGTTTGCATCTTTAGTTCCACGCTGGTCATATGCATATACACAGAGAGAGAGAGAGAGAGAGAGAGAGAGATAGAGAGAGAGAGAGAGAGAGGGAGAGAGCTGGAACACACCACATAGTCAAACATGCCTGAAGGCCCTCACACTTCCTTCCCCTCTAGCCACTACACCTTTTCTACTCACCACCCTACAATTAGCGTGCCTAAAAGTTGCAGGCTTCCGAGGCCAGGCCCACACTAATCATAGGTATGCATTGTTGCGTTCAGCTGCCAGGCCTTTAAAATCAGCACCTCTTGTTTAAGCCACACCTCTTGGCCCAGATTGCTGCGAGTCCACTGCTCTTGTCCGAGGGGTCCCGAAAGAAGAAAAGAGAGAGAGAGAGAAAAAAAAACTCTACAGGTCTGTTTTTTTTTTTTTTAAGAATGGAGAGCAGGACAATTTTACCACTTGAGAAAATGGAAGACCACACATCAACACAAGTTGTGTTTAAAAGTGACTAAGTGTAAAAAAGGAGGGAGGTAAATACAAGGCAGAGGATCCTGAGATTAGGTTGTTTACCAAGAGCTGTCATCAGCCATCTCCGGTCTTTCTCACTAGAAGCCCCGAGGTCTCTGCAGACTGTATGGCGGCAACTACACAGACACTAAATTTCCTTTCCATAGCTGCTGTACAAAGAGAGGCCTTCAATTCACCTCTCTTGTGACCAGGGGCTGCCTGAGCTGCTGATCACATCACCTGTGTTTTGAGGTCGTCATCTGATTCTAGTCATAATGGAAAGAAACTCCTTTGCTAGTTTGAGTCGAAGTTGCCATGAAGAGATGTTTTTTTTTTCTTTTTCTTTTTTTACTTTAGTTTGTCTTACATCACGATCCATGTTGAATTCTTCCATTCTGCAAAAAAATATCTCGCTCGGTCAAGTTCATCTGTGATTTTTTTATTTGTCGGTTTCAATTTAATTTAGGTTCTCTTTACTATCTGCCAACAGCCACTCTAAATGAGCATTGCAGTCCACTCCAAACCTACACACCTACGGGCCTACACAGACAGACTAGGATTCATGTAAACACTAAGGGATCTTTCATTCATGCGTTTCCTGCCACGTCTCAAATCAGAAATAACAAGTTAAATCCAAGATAGAGTAATTGCTGACAAATGAAGAAACGACTGATCTGCAAATCATTCCAGCTGTCGTCTTGAGAGTCGAGTAAGTTTCTATTTGCGTTGGACTGCGCTGCATGAGGTTTTCGCGTCGAGCTCAACACATCCTTTATTCTGCAGCTGCTCGTCGGCAAAATGTAGGAATGTTTAGCTTGTTTACCGACTGAAAGAGAATTGTGATGACCCTGATTGCACTTAGTGAGGGAAGTCAGGGGATGCCTCTGTTAGCTAAACATCCTGTTGCCTTGTTTAAGCACACTACAGTGTGTTGTGTTCAGCGTGTGAAGAACACAGGAAATGCACTCGGGCCATCCAAATTTGTGAGATGAGAAAGAGGGCTGACTTCCTGAACTCTGAATACTCTAAAGAATACAGGCATGCTAGTGGGAAAATCCATGGTCATTGCCTTTTTCTGCTCCGTTTGAAACAAGGGGACACTTTATTTGAGCACTTAAGCTTGATCACGAACAGTGGTAACCCAATTCGAAAAAGGAAGAAGTGAAAACAAGACGCAACATTAAGTCAAAAGCAGGCAGAAACAGTCTTCTGTAGCTCGATTACCCAATGTTAGACCTTGTTTGTGTAAATAAGCGCACATTGCGTTTATACCAGGGCCGACATCTGTGTCTTTGGAGAGAGAACTATCCCAGGAGACGAATCACCCTCGCTCCGCTCATGGCAGCACACACGTCAGACAGAAAATCGAATCATACACCGAAGGAAGTGTACAATTTGTGTCAGGGCTGCACATGTGAGGTCCTGCATGCACGACACAGTGATACAGAGGGATGTTTTATATGCTCTGCAACATAAGGCTGTGGCACAAGCTGTATGAAAGCCAGAGAAATACAAAGAAACTTCTCACACAACATGCTGTCACTATGACAACCAGGCAGAATCATTTAGCCTGATCTCTTGCCATTCCACACAGCACAGAAATCCAATAGCATTTAAGTCTTACGCAACCAGGCCACCGATTCACTCTGCAAGGCTTTTAATACATTTGCAAAAAAAAAAAAAGAAAAAAGAAAAGATTCATAGGTGCACACGAGGATTTTTCTGGTAACTTCTAGGGCTGTTTCATTTTGAAAGGGTTCTCCAGCTGCCTGGAGAGATTTTGGGGTGCAAGGTTGGGCAACTTTAAAGGATAAAACCACTAATTTCACAAATTGAAATGTGTTTGCAGGTCTTGGGGAGTACAACAGCATGAAAAAGGTAGTTTATAAAGCCTTTTGTGGCTCCAAGCTGCACGTTCTCTGATGAATTACCTCCAGTGATGTCACTCAAGTGACTGCGTTGCATTGTGGGTAATGTAGGCACCTGGTTTTGAAGCAGAATGTGTGGAATAAAAAAAAGGCAATACCTCTGGTTCTGCTGTGTTGATCGGTGCTCGACCACTGTACCGCTTTTCAGAGCCTCTTGCCTACATTACCCACGATGCAACAACTCTTGTCCTGACCTTTTCATGTCTGCTGTATTTTGCTTTTTCCTCGTTGTCATTTTCAGCCCCACTGGGAGTCATTTTAAGTTACGGCTGGTGAAAAAGCAACGTTTCCTGTGATGCCGCTTCATCAGAAAAGCTTTTAAATGACTAAATAACAGGGGGCTCTTATCATGAAGAAGTTATAGGAAACAAAACGTATTTGTGACTGAACTAGCGGAGCCATTTTGTAGGCGGTTGTTCTTCGATAGCAATGCGTAGGTCGAGATGAGCGCATCATTGACACACCGGGGAAGAAGGCAGCCCAGTCCTGGTGGAAATGCAAATCCTGCCGCGAGTAGAGCAAGGCCAGCAGATGTAATGGAAAAACAGCATTAGCCATTGAGTGACATAAATGGAGGCAATTAATTAGATTACATGCAGCTTCCTCTGGAGCCACAAAAAGCTTTATTTAACAACTTTTTTTTTCAACACACGCAGAAGTACTCCCCAAGACCTGTGGGCTCACTTTAATATGCAAAATTGGTGGTGTTACCCTTTAACCATGATTAGATCTGCAGGTAAGTATTCATATACTCCTACTCAGCCAACTGTGCAAAGGTGCAAGCTAATAGCCTACATCTTGCGTCTATCTTATGTAGAAGTGATACTCATTTTTTTTTATTTATCACACAACCTCATTCTGGCATGTCAAACTAGCCCTAATAGCAGATATCAGTTGTGTTTCTCATTTTCTGAATTGTCTATTCTCAGACTTTTCACTTTGCCTCTGGTTTCAAGCTATGCACGTCGCATTACAACTGATTGATATATAATAATAACTTCTGTTAGATAGTAATATAAGCTTGGCCTCAGCCACATAAACCATGAAGGGGATCTTAATGTAATTCCACGTGCTGCAGCGGTGCTTGCTGCGCGCATTTAAAGCATTTCCCCACGATTTTACATCCAGGCTGGCCCCGGGGGGCGGTGAAGCAGCGGTAATGAAAGAAAACAACAGAAATTGTTAATGGCCGAGATTGTGTGTGTGTGTGTGTGTGTGTGTGCGTGTGTCAGCCCAAACCCTTCCTCCAGATTATTTTCTATTTTGCGTGCTATCACACGGACGCTCCCCTCTTGTATCAATGCGTGATTGAAGGGAAACTTCTTTTGGGAAGTGCGGGGACTACTTTAGGTCAAGTTTGGAGAGAAACCCCTCCTAACTCACCATATGCGGCTGCGAGAGGACGCAGTTTGGCGTGATAGACGTTATTCTTGAACGAGGCACGGCGAACCGTGTGCGGGTTGAGCGCATTTCACCGCAAGAGCGTTGTGTTTTTACTACGTCGCGGAAGGATCTAATTTTCTCAAGCGAGGGTCGACACATCCGCCCAGTTTTCCGATGTTTCATTCCCCCCGAGTTGAAAATGGAGTTCGATTAAAGCAGATGTCCAGCAAACTTCTCAAGGAGATTTTCAAGTGTATCACGCTTTTTTTTCACCTCACGCGTCGGCGTTCGTAACTGAAAACAAGCTGAAGCCCTTTTTTGTCGGCTTTGGATGCCTTTACTGCAAATTACTCGGACACGTTGACTGAGCAGCGCTCCACAGCGCTTTTTCAAGTGTTGTCCTGGACCCTGAAGTTGGCGAATGGATGCTCGACAGCCAGCCATAAATAACCTGCCAAACCTTCCAGTCTGCAACGATTCTTACACGTTTTGAGGATCTATTCACGTTTTTTTTTTTATTATTATTATTTTTTATTTTGCGAAGCGGTGGATCTGTGTTTTTTTTTCCCGTTGAAGAGGATGATGCCGATGGCCCATTTGTTGTGGTCGGATTTTACTTCCAGGGAGGATAAAATGAATCAACGGTTGTCATTCCTCCTCGCGATTTAACGTTAGTTCCAGCCAGCGAGGCTAACGTTCGAGCTAGCTTCCAACTCTGGTTCTCGCAGGGACGCTTTAGCCCAGGCATGCCCCCATTGTACGCCGCTCACCCACCATCCGAAACACGGGGTTGATTTCTATATGTGAAAAGGGGGAAAAATGGTGATATTTGAGGCATTTTATCCCGCCGTCACTGCGTCGTCGATGCTATTGCTAGGATTTGGATCCCCGTGAGGAAAAAAATGAGTGAAGATTCAACAAATCCAAACAACGAGTGAGTGCTACCTCTCTCTCCCTCTCTGTCTCTCTCTGTGTCTCTTATATTTCATTTTCTTCATTATCACGTTTTTTTTTTCTTGCATGTCTTCTGGTATTAACACACTCGAGTTGTGCACTTAGCAGCGCTCAATGACATTTTATCGCCGATCGACGCTGGTATTTCATCATCCCACCTTCGTGATATAAACACTGGCTTATAGCCTTTTATTTTGGAGAGCTTCGCAGGCTAACAGGAGGGTATTTTGTTGGATTACATTGCGAGTTTATGAAGGGGGGCAAGAGTGTCTGACAAGCGATGACACGGGCCTGTAGTAGGAATGATCATCTCGTTATTCATAATTTTTGCCCTTACGATTCGGCTAAGTAACATATGTGCTGTGAGGACTCAGTGAATGAAGGTATATTAATGGTGGCGTGCGTGTAATTTACGTAACAGCATAATTACATGCCCGGGATCTTTTATTATTGCTTTATAGATGGACAGTTTGTGAGCGATCAGTCGTTGTAAATACACACACAGCAATAATCAAGTCTGATTTTTTTTTCTCTCTCTTTTAAATACATGCCTAGTTCAACACATCACAAACAGAGAAAGCTTCGCACTGACAACCCCCAGATCTCCATGTTAACTGCCGTCCGCCATTATTTCGGGACATAATCATCGATTAAAAAAAAAAAAAAATCATCGTGCACATCATGTTCGCCTTTTTCTCACGTTTAAAAAAAAAACATACACACACAAAACAAAAGCCACATCGTGCCGATTGCGGCAATGTCGACGTCGCGAAAGCCGAAGATGCCATTTTTTTTTCTCAATCACACTCATTTACATATCACAATCCCCATTCATAAAAAAANNNAAAAAAAAAACGCTTAAAAAAAGGCGTCACGCGCACGCCCGAAACCCCCCTCCCCCTCCCCCCGCGCAACCCACGGGTGTCGGTCGTCACAATCCGTGCGCGGGGTGCTCTTGTGCACGTCGCGCCCATTTTTCGGGGTCGCGTTCTGGTCTTGTTTTAATGGGCTGATCCCTTGTGTGCGCTTGTTGACAGTCAGTGAGAAATATCTGCTTCGGGAGGTGCTGCGGTCACATGATCCCTTCCATTCATAAAGTACCTGCCTGCCCATTCACAGCACTGTACACTGTTTCGCATTGCACCGACGATCGCACAAAACGATCGCATTTCCTGCGCTTTTCTGCACCGTGTGTCGCCGGGTTTGTCGTTTTATCACGCACATAAAGCGCCGCACAGGTTTGATTTAAGCAGACGTTGTTTTTTTTCTCTCTCTCTCTCTTCCACCATCTCCGAGGATTTTTTTTCCTTTGATAACGTGTTTTGTCACAGGGGAAGTCATATGCCCCTGTCAGCCATTTACAGTGTCATGGTCTAATGTTTGAAACACACCCATGTCTTTCCCCATTCCATCTATCTCGCCCTTTTATGAGCTTGATTGATTTAATGCATGGGGACTTTGTCCTTGAACTACACTTCTGTTTTTTCTTTTTTTTTCTTTATGTAACGTGCCATGGAGGTCTATTTTCTTCAAATCAAGTCACAGCAAATAGATTTTCAGTTGAACCACTCGTCTTTTGTTGATCACATACTGTTTTAGGGAATTTATGACATTCACGATTTATTTATTTATTTATTTATTTATTTATTTATTTGCAATTTGTGACCATTTAGCCTCAACTGTGTGATAATCTTGCATGTCTAGAGCCACTGATTGATTCTGAATACGTTTTCCCCATCATGTTAACCTCCACTGACAGAAAGAACAGTGAAATTAAAGCATTTCCTGAATTTAGCCGGGACTCCCCGCAGTAACCTCAGGGACTCCTCGAAGCCCCCAGGTCCCAGTTTGGGAGCTACTGCCATCAGTCCCACGGATCATCAGTGGTGTGCAAGCCACAGTACGTGCTGGGTTTGTTCCACACTGCGTGATGGCAGCAGCTAAGATGGCGAAGTGATCCAAACATTGTTGCTATGATTCCACCACCTTTTCTGGCTGTTGTATGATTCATAGTTATGGAGTGAACAGAAGAGCGAGCGTTGCCTGTGCCATTTATTTTTTGCTCAAGTGAGTCTCCTCCATACGCTCTTTTCGAATGACATAACTATTCACAAAAAAAATAATTTTGTTTAATTTTTAACACCGTGACATTGCGCTTTCTTCCGCTGACGAGATAAATTCAGACCTTTTGATGAATCACTTGCTAAATCCTCAAAATAAAAATCATCCGTCTCTTTAGTAAGGGGAAATTGTCAGTATGAATTTGGCTTATCTCTTTAACTGTATGCGTACGAGCGTGATTAGGTTTGTTTGGTCTGCTGTAGCCAGCGTTGTAAACATCGATTTGAAAATCTCTCCAAAAAAAAAAAAAAAAAAAAAAACCGTGTGAAGAGATAATCTTGAAGTGGTTTTGTCTGAATGACGGCTGGTAAGCCAGGCTGGTGTGCACACACAGCACACCCTTTTTTCTGAGAACATGTTACTTGGCCTTGGCGCAACTATGTTCACAAGGCTGAAAAGACAAGAGGGCACATAAAGCTTTGTCAGATTTTTATTTTTTATCTTTTGCTCTGCATCTGCGCCGGGATGCGTGCAGAGAGTGGTGTGACACGAGGCTAATTTTGCTGGAAAGGGGACTATGGTGCAAGCTGCCTCCCTGCTGAATGTCACGTTTATCTGAAATATTTATCTCAGCCATGGCAGTCGACTGTTGAGGTGCTGGTACCTTTTTTTTTTTAAATCCATAAACCAAAGGTACTCTTTGTTATTTCACAGTCATTGTATTCATTTGAATAGCTTGATTTAAAAAGTATTTTAACCCCTGAGAAGTAAAGCTCAGCGATACATTGCTTATTATAATGCTAATGCGATGTTTGTCTTAGATTTTGGATGTTGTTATATCGTTAGATAGCGTAAGGGTTGTCTTTTCCTGGTTTTAAAGGCTGCAGTACAGTAAAACGATGTCATTTTCCACACTAGACAGATTGGTCTTTGTATTCTAATATGTGCCTTTACCCAATTTAATACACATTACTCATGTTTATCAAAATCCCATGGTGTAAATATTTTGTAAAAGTGCCATATCAGTATTGATGTATATGGTCAAAAATAACTAGATTTTGTTGCCAAGCACTCACATTTGTAAAGTGCTTTTAAGGAGATTTAAAAGTATAAAAATATATTGTGTATCACAGTACTGCCTAAAAACATTGCAATGCTATTTTAAGCCATATTGGCGTACTGTGAAGCAAAACATGTTACATATCCGGTTTCTGAACTAGATTTTTCTTTTCAGAAACGTCGCACAGCTCTGTCCTTCCTTAACTGTGACTATGAGGAAATAAAAAATCAGACGGCAGATCACGTGGATTTCAGCTCATATAGTCGGGGGGGTTTTTTGTTGTTAAAATGAATCACTTGTGAGTTTTTATCAGTGAAGGTCAGTTGCCCCTATAGACCAGTGAACATGCACGCGTGACAGCCTCATTGTTTTAGATTCCTGCAGTTCTGTTGGTATTGTCTGTTGCCAGTCAGGTGATCCCTCGGCGCGATTCCTTTCTCTGTGTGCTCTTCCTATCTGAGTGATTGATTTGACAGCTCGGCGTTTTATCTGCCAATGTGGGTGTCGCGATCTTATCACCTGAGGGCTGTTTTTGCACTCCCATTCCTGTTGCGGAGCTTTCCAAACACATTCCTCCTAAACAACCCCCATCATGTCCTGAAACGACAAAGGGAGACAGCTACTTCAGCTGTTAGGGCTAGTGCTTTATGGCCTGGGTAATTGCCTATATCCTGTGGCCCTTATGTTAAGCTAAATAATTTCCTGGACCTTTTTTTATAGTATTATTTGGGGTTATTGCCAGTTGTTGGGTATGACCTCCATGAAGCCCTAGCTTTACAAGCTGCACTGGTGTAAGCTGCGACCATGTCTTTCCTTTGACAAAGTCTGCTGAGCTGAACACATCTTTAGTTTTGCTTCTGTATTCTTTTGAGGAAGTGTTGCTTGTGACCACAGTGGTTTACAGAGACTAATGCAATGTGTTAATGTACATAGGCGCCCTTGTACCAGTGTTTCAGACATGTTCTCACAGTTTATTATGTTCAGATGTGTGTCTTAAATTAAGCGTCCTTACATTACATTTCTCCCCAGGTCGACCTTATTTACTTTGGGTGAAAGGTTGCATAATCCTAAAAGTTTGCATACATAATAATTATGCCGCGCTGTACGGCTGTTCTATATGAAGTCGTCGTATTGTTTGTGTGATTAACGACAATGATCCTCTGTATAACCAGAGGGCTAGGACCGTCTGTAACCAAGACCAGCCAACAGACTGAACAGGCCTTGTATAGTGGTGGACTGTTCCATTCCCATGGCCAGATTTAGGCCTGGATTCTGTGTATTTTAAACCCAAGCCACTTCCCTCTTATAATTTTCATTTCCTCTTCAAGTATTTTAGGAGCGCGCATAAACTGGCGTAAATGTCAGCAGTGTATTTAGAGCGTATTTCAAACAAATGGTCTTGTTTGTAAAGACAAAGACCTGGTGTGGACCTATTCTGTGCATGTAGGCCGTGAAGCCTACACTAAAAAACATCCATCACAACAACGAGATAGCGGTGCCTGTCTTTATTTCTCTGTCAAGACAGGCCTCTGATGTTTGCAGGCCGTATCTCAGTGCCTCTAAGAAGTGCTTTAACGCCAAGTGTCTGAATTGTGGATATTGTTTTCAGTTGTGCTGCATGCAGAAGCATGAAGGCCGGGCCTTGTTGTGAGGCTCTTCGCTGCAGCTGGGCCGAGATGGTTCTTTCCTGCGAGGCCACAGACATAAAAGGGCACAGATGTAAATCCTAAACCTTGTGTCTTTGATTGAGTTTCCAAACACTTTGAAAACAGGAAGGGGTTTCTGTGTGTGTGTGTGTGTCTGTGTGCATCTCTCTCTCTCACACACACACACACACACACACACACACACACACACACACACACACACACACAAACACACACACGTGTGTGTTTATTTCTCTGGGAACATTTGGCCTATGTTTCTGGGAGGGATAGGCCCCTAAATGAGCAAATTTAAGCTTTATGTTATCAAATAAATGAACTCATGAGTCACTTCCAACAAGATTAAGACTTGAGACTTGTAGGAACATATATTTTTATCTCCTCAGTAACTTTTGATCAGATTTTATCCTGTCTGGTGGCTATATTTAGAATTTGGAACAGACTTTTATTGGTCGGTTAAAGTGTCTCTTGATCCCTTCAGCTCCGCGAGACGTTCGGTGGAAATGCGTTTTGAACGTGAATCCAAATGATTTTCAAGATGTGCTAATATGTTGGTTTTCTGAAGATGATGATGTTGTGTTACTCCCGACAACAGGACACACTGTGATGGTTTACAACTTGTCGTAGCAGTTTCTCTTTACATCCATGGGCCATCATCATGGTTTGGTGGTTTGTCCTTCCCCAGTGGCTCCTGAGCCGTATTGATGGTTTCTCCCACAGTTAAGACGGCCGCCTTGTTCCCTCGGCTTCCCGTCTCCCCCCTTGGTCTCGGAGTAACTGACGAGCAGGCGCTCTGGTCCCTGGGGACTACTCTGACATCAAAGAAGACCAGAGACGCCGCAGCAGTTGAAATTTGTGGTTCCTCTTTCTTTTTTTCTTTTTTTTTGTAATGGCAAGCGCAAGGTTTTAATTTTCCAAATGCTTGTGGTTCCAATTAAGATCATCTCAATATGTGGACTTGATTGATGTTTGAGAATAGTTTTTTGGCATTTGATACACATATGGGATCCTTTTGATTTACAGCACCACGGCGCGGCGGCACCTCGAACATTGTTGTTGGGGTTTCCAGTCCAATCCAGTAATGGAGGGGTTGGTTAGAAAATCAATGTTAGAAACGCTGTCTGTGTGAGCAGTTTTGACATTCATTTGCTGGTTTTCGGTCTATCTTTTGATTCGGGTTACAGGCTGATTCGACCCGCAGAGTGATGCCTGTGATGGATGCTACCAGAAGCTACTAAGACCGGTTGATTTGTCGTCATGTTCGATGATCTTTCTGTGAAAGGATGGTGCTAAGCTCGAAGTGTAGTTTTGCCGTGTGTTGCAGCAGCAGAGTAGGCTTGTGTTTTTTCCTTTTTTTTCTTTTTTCCTGAGTCAGTTGGTAGCTAAGCTGAATGTTCTTGTGAGGGAGATGACTCACCAGCAGCCTGAGGTGTTGAGAGGAGATAGGGCAAATTTCTCTTTCACTTCTCTTTCTATAGCGAGCGTATTAGTTTTCACTGCGGCTAATGTAGCAGGCGTGTGATGCCAGCTGCCTGATGGTGTTCCTGTAGGCATTGTCCCATTATTAGGCCAGTTTTTATTAATGGCTAACAGACAGCCCCTTCAAAAGTGCCTTGTTCTGGGCCTTATGTCATAATTTGCACTGCATCCGTGTTGGGTCATGTTGGTGTTTGTTTTGGGTATGTCTGTACCCTTGAGTTTGCCACTGGTTATTTAGGGGATTTGAACCGTGGCTAATTGGCCAGCTAGCTCGCACCGTTCAGATTAGATGCACTGCTGGAATCGACGGTCGAGTCCCAGATTGCATGTTATTCATTTCTTCAATGAGGCGTGATCACTGCGAAGGAGCTGCACCACTTTTATCCGCTTACAACTTAAGCTCCAAGTTGCCATTTGTTACTCCGGATTTTTGTCATGGAGGAAAATATTATTGTGGATTACATTTTAATTTTAATTTCTGTAGATCATTTAGCAAGTTGATCATCATTGAATACATCCAAGGTTGCATCTTATTTAGGGTTACAGCTGTTGAAGATATTTAAAAGAGGCATATTTTAGCTATAAAACTAAATTTTTTGAAGAAAGTCTAGAGAATGAGTCACACACACAGGAGCATTTCACGCCATCCACTGTTCCCCCCTCTGCTCTCCTAGTGATTGCTTTCCTTTTGGAGGATAATCTATAGAATCGGATTGGGATAAGAAGCTTGTGTTTATTTTCCCAATGATATTTTAATGATTTTTTTCCTCCCCCTTAAAAGTCCAACAAACCAAAGTGGCCTAGTGGAGCTTGACCGAGCTTGACAGCCTTCCTCCGGTTTTGATACAGGGGAGAGATGGGGAGGAAGAGGGGTGATGGAAAAAAAACAAAAAAGAGGTGGTGGGTGGGTGGAGGGGGTACTTTTCTCCCCTTTTCTGATGCTAATGAAAGGAGGAATGGTTTTCCAGCTTTTAGCTTGCAGAGTGTGTCTCCCCTGCAGCATGCTCCGCTGCCTGGACATTGTGGGAGGACAAAACTCCAGGCCCGGGATCCAATAACGTGAAATTTCAGCAGAGAAGCGGCCATTGTGTAGAGAGAGGCAGCCGGGGAGGGGTTGGGTAGAAGGGGGAGACGGAGCGGAGGAAAGGGAGGGTGACTTGGCGAGCCCCCAGGGCTCAGGCCACATCCTTTCTCTCTCTCCTCTCCTCCTGCACTCCTCCTCTTCCTTCTCCTCCTTCCCTTCTTCTCCCCCTCCTGTCTTTCTTACAATGCCCCACCATAGCCCTGTCCTCGCCTCCTCTCCACCACTCCCCTCTGGGGTGGGAAGCCCAAGGCTGAGACAGGAGCAAAGCATGATGGCATGTTGGAGCCCAGTGAGCCATGGGCCAGAGCAGCAGACAAACGGCCACTTTGTCAACTTAGGAAATGGTTGTCCCAGGATCCCCCTTCTCCACCATACACTGGAGCAGCCGGCCTGGAGGCTCAGGCCTGCCTGGTCTGCACGTGCTCCCCCATCACGCCTTCTCTTCTCTTCTCTTCTCTTCTCTTCTCTTCTCTTCTCTTCTCTTCTCTTCTCAGTAAGATACTGTTGATTCTTTTACTCATGTTGTTATCATGTTGTAATGAAGCCATAAAGGCCTGTATACATCCTTTTTTATGAATTGAAAAGGCCACATTCAAATGCGGGTGGGAGCTGTTGACTGTCACCTTGGTCTCCACCCTGTTCCCATCCACCGCTGCCTCCTCCTCCTCCTCCTCCTCCTCCTCCCTCTCCCCCACAGTCCTCCGTTCCACTCTCACCCCTCCCTCTGTTTTTCTCTCCTGCTTTTGGTCGGAAATGAAGTCAGTCATCCAGCAGAATAACTTGGAATAATTTGGAATGGGGGGCTCCTTTTCTCTCTATCTGTCTCTCTCTCCCTCCCTCCCCCTTCCCCTCCTCCCCCTCTCCCCCCTGCTTGCAGGGCCCAGGCCAGCTGATCTGCTTCCGCTCTCAATTGTGTGTCCAGTCGACTGTGTGCTCCCAGCAAGGGGCGTGGAGGCCAGCCTTTGTCTCCACTATCCCTCTCTGAACTGTGTGTGTGTGTGTGTGTGTGTTGCAGCAGGTTGCACTCAAATATCTTTTTGGACCACTGACTGTTTTTACCATGAGAAAGGAAAGATTTTTGTATCAGGGAGTCGAAGAAGAGAAGCGGACGGACCCTTTTTATTCCCTCTTTTAAAAAGATTTCTTTAAAAAGATCTTGTACCTTTTGTTTGTTGTTGGTTCAACTGAGTTCAGGTGTTTTGCCTGCAGGTTCCAGAAGTGAACCTCAGAGATTTGGTTTGACCCGTATTGACTAAATACAGAAGTGGTCAGTTTTGTTGTAGGCGTTCCACTTGCTCTTAAAACATGGGTGTTTTAAGTCGGATGCCAAAATGCATGTATACAACGTCCACTCAACTTCCTCTCCGGGCCCGGCCCCCCTCCCTGTGAGTGTCACGGTTGCTGGCATGTGTGTGATGGTAGGTCTGAAGGGTCAGGGCCTGGTCATTGTGCCCTGGTCATGGCTGAGTGACACCACCGCCTGCCTTCTGTTCACCCCAGGGACCCCTGCCTGATTGACAGCCCCTCCTGCACCCATCACCCGCATCCTTTATTGGGGGCCATAGAGGGGTGTAACAGCAGCAGTATTTCCCCTCTTTTACTGCCTGTTATACTGCTCAAAAATGCGTCTCTCTACAGTGGCAGGGGCTATCATGTGAGGTTAAGCACTACTTCTGTGTCGCTGTTATAAGGTGTAACCAGAAAGGGTGTTGCTGGAGGTTTCAAGGGGGAAGTTGGCTCGTGTTTTTCTGTCAGTCTCCCACGACCAAGCTCAGTGGCAGCACACGAGAAGGAGAGAGAGCTGACGAGAGTCATATGAACACATTTGGGTCGGTTCAGTTCAATCAGATTCAGTATTTCTGTATCTGTTTCTGTTATCCAACGCTTCATTCATTCACACTCGCTCATATTTATTTGATAAGCGGAACAGTTGCTTATTTTTGGATCTGTTCCCTCATCAAGTGGCAGAAAAAAAACCACAGCTTAATATTTTCAAATGTCCTTGGAATGATGATGATTATTAAAACAACAACTAAAATACTTCCAGTGTTGTCCACCTTTGTTTGCACCATGACTAACAAGGCCTGCCGAGCATACAGATAGATTGGCAAGGCATCAACTTTGAACAAGCAATAGTGTAAACAGCTCTACCAAAATTAATATCACTGAGGGATTTGATAGCCATTCAGTCTAAAGGGAAGATTGCTTGGATGTATTGATTTTTGAGGAAAGATAATCAAGGATATCAGAAATATTTAATAGATAACATGATGTATAGTTGCCTGCTTTTGATTAGGCAGATCAGCAATTTTACAAACGTATATTATCCCGATGACAAAAGCGTAAGGAAGCATGTTCCTTTAATTTGAAGCAATAGTAGCAGCAGAAGTAACTCAGCAGCATTATGTGAAACACCTTTGGATACATCAGGGCCGCCGAAACAAGCTGTTTACACAACATTGACATATCATCACCTTTTAATTTAATAAGGCAAACAGATGCTTATTTATACATCCAGCGGTTATGGGGCAACATTGACATTCATTTGGAGTGTCTCAGGCCAACTGGTCGATGTAAGTCCAAGCTTCAGTCTCTTTTCGCTCTGTTTTTGGTCCCCACCACCTCCTGAGGGGAAATATCTGCCTTCGTTAAGTGATACAATGCTCCACTGTGTTCACCAACGTATCCCTAGCAGTGTTTGTCTGCAGTTTGGTGCTGAGAAGGTAGCTTACATGCTGTTTTTAGGGCTTTCTCTTGAAACGGCACGATGAGAGCGGTGAGAATGAACCATAACAGTAAAGTCGTGGCCCAGGCAGCTAAACAAAGAGCCAGTACTTGCTGTAAAGCTGAGGTGGAGCTGCAGGGTTGAGTGATAATACAATAAATCCCTCTTCATATTCTCATATTGTGTTTACATTTGATCATTATTAAACTATCAATGTTATACGTTTTATAGAAGAAGCAGGATAAGCAATGTTTTGTGAGAGGGGACAGTAGGATGGTGCATTTGTCTTGACTCTGGAAAAGAATATTGTGTCTGATCAGGCCAGACCTGGGCAGAATTAAGTTTGTGACGTTCAAAAATACAATCCGTCTTGTTGGTCGGTTTATTTTTCGAGTTGGGAATCACAGGCGATAACAATAGTATCACGATACAATGATTCGGCGATGATTGATACATTGCCAGACAATCATCTCACAATACAAAATCTATCTCTCTGAAGAATATAAAACACCCCGAAAAAGGCTAAGTGCAGGCATTATATATTTATTTTTCCGTATTCTGGTGTCAGTTTCACAGAATTTGACATTAAGTGAGATGAAACAATGTATTAAAGGTGCATAGAGGTGCATTGCTTTCGTTAGCACCTCTTTATTGCTCACACGGAGTACAACATGTCGATTTTCATGTGTGCCATCAGCCCAGTATTAAAAAAAACCCTAAACTGGCAAAAGGCTGGACTGTCAGAAAGCAGAACAGTTCTGGAATTTAAATGTTTAAGGGGAGGACACAACTATGCACGACTAAAGTATTTTTAATATGTGTAATGCCGTTTAGAGGAAGTTTAAAACACAAGCTGTCAGAAAGTAGTGACTCAAATTGTCAGGAGGGGAATCTTTGTTATAGGGCCTCCACTTTTTAATACAAATATTGTATCACAAGAAAAAGCAATACAATTTATTGCCGCGTTGATATTTTGGTCGAAACTTTGGTAGATTATTAACAGGTGCTTTTACATAAAGAAAAGCAGAGCTTCAGATTTAATGCTCACTGGCCCTTAGATTAATTACTAACCAATAACCTGGGCACTGAGGTTTGCCAAGGGTGTTGGAGGCAGGGGGCCAAAGGTTAGCTTTATTGAGTAGGGCCAAGATTTAGAGAGGGGAGGACGCAGCCATTCTTCTCTGAGAGCAGGGGCTACTAGTTAACCCTGTGATATATTACGCGTCGACGTTTCTACGACTGTTTCATATTTAGTCGCTATCAGGGAAGAAATTCTTTACAAAACACTTGGGACCACGTGACGTCATCCTCATTGGTCGACGGACACGTCAGCCAGAGAGCAGTGTGTCACAAGAAGACATCCGGCAGTCACATTCTTTACCGTCTTTGCCGGTTTCAGTCGGGTCTCAGTTTTTCCTCAGTCTTTAATATGTTACCAGGAGATTCTGCAAAATGCTGCCCTCAGCACACCCTGACCTTTGTCATTTCCGGTGGCCCAGTTCAGTCCGTGTTATCTAATCAGGGGAACATCTGACTAGAAGTGAAGGGACAGAGAGACAAAGGACATGGGGAGGGAGATTATGATGTGTAAGATGTACATTTGTGTATGATTAATAGTCAGTATCGAAGTACAAGTGTGATACAGTCTGCCCGTATACTGAAACCAATGTAGTGGTGGTTTCCTTTCTTTCCTACTGACTTTTAGATCTTTGTTATCACACTGTATGGCAGTACAGCCTTGTTCCAGTTTGTGGCTGCTTGACTTTGAATGATGACGCATGCGTTTAAGTTGCTGTATGTCCAAACAATCTGTAGCTTTGTGCATTTTTTTTGCGCACGCCCCCTCATGGCAGCTGTTTATAAAACAGCGAGTAATCGTTTCCCTCAGCTACATTGATAGTTGTTTCGTATCGCTGATACAGATAGCTCTTTCAATGTAGGTGTAGGTGAGTGAGACGAGCCATAGCAGTATCATTTCAAGGAGGTTGATGTGAGCTGGAGCACCCGTCATGTGTCGGGGGCAGCCTGAAACCACCCGCTTTTGAGTAAGATATTGAAAATCTGCAGCGGCCAGAGGCTGAACTTGGCCACATGGTCAGTCACCCTCCAGCCGGGGTTAAACATACACCGAAAGCTTCACGCTTCAGTCTGCGAGTTCATTCCCTAAAACAGAACCATACATTTAATCTGCGGTTGAGTTATTGACTTTGCTCCTTCATGTTCTATTTTTAGTCGTGTTGCGGCTTGTAGGTTAGCTTGCTGCTAGTTAATAGCTCCTGCCACCACCCAGATTTCCCCACGGTTTCATTTGTTTTATTTAATCTGGGCATCGGAGGAGTTCTGGTGTGATGTGGCCTGTGGTGGACTGTGTTTAAACACTCAGATGTGATGTAGACGGCTGAGACCCGTCTCTTCTACATCTGTATGAGTGTATAGTGTGTTCCTCATCACACATTCACCAACCATTCTGTTTAGGCTACGTACGTGTGCTGTGCTAAGGCTTGTTTATGCTGTGCTTCATCTGTATTATGTGGGCTGATATTTCATGGAGGCTGTCTACTTTTGATTATGTTTTTTGTAATCCGTTTGATATGAAAGATCACCAGAATAGACCCTCCCTGAAAAAGACCTTGAGAGAAAATGTTTAAATGCTGGTCACTCCTGATTATGTTTACTAAAAGCATTGTTTTCCTCTGCTCTCTCTCCCCTCTCTCCTCATTCCTTCCACCTTCCTCATCTTCCTCTCCTGCCTTCCTCCTCCACAGTGACAGTTATGCGCGTGTGAGAGCAGTGGTCATGACTCGGGATGACTCCAGCGGTGGGTGGCTTCCCCTGGGGGGCGGAGGTCTTAGCTGTGTCACCGTCTATAAGGTCAGCAGGGCGGAGGACAGCAGCAGCACCCACAGTGGAGGCAGCGGAGGCAGCAGCAGCAACCTCAGCCCGTGTAGTCCCAGCCCTAGTCCCAGCCCCAGCCCTAGTCCCAGCCCCACCGCCGTGGAGTTCCACATCAAGGGCGAGAGGCTCAAAGACAAATTGGTAAGAAACCTCCAGCTCATTTCAGTATATAAGGTTATGCTACGCTGCATAAATTCATGTTACACATGATGATAGGTTGACTCTCTCTGCTATTTAGTCATTCCTTCTCTTTCACGCACATTCAGGTGCACCATCCAGAGATGGTGCATTCTCTCGGATGAGATCACCCTGAAGCCCCCCTTTCCGAGACTCCCCCCCCCCCTCTCTCCCTCTATGTCTCACTCACAAGCACACTCACACACACAGGAAGTGGTTGTTTGGCTTTCCTCCATGGCGCAGGTATCTGAAAATAGGAGCGAACTGCGTGATGCTGTGATGCATGATGATATCATCAGGGAGAAGGGCAGATTACTCAGGAGCGAAGAATGTGGGATGAGGGATGTGGGAAACGCACAAAGAGGCTGGAAAGGGACCGAAATGATGGAATACGGGCTGGAAATTCACACTCACTCTGGTTTTCCATGAGTACACACGGATTTGCCCACCTTTTTATGAGCATTTCCTCTGTCTTGATGCGTGATGTAAAGACTGTGTGTCGGTAATTAAGCCAGGAAAATATGTTCCTTGTTAACGGTAATAAAAAAATTTTTAAAAATCCCAAATGTCCACATGTACAAAGCGCTATATTTTTACATAGTCAAATGGTGAGAATGTAGGCGTTTAGACATGCTTATATTTCCCTCTGTAATGTTTTTAGTTGCCATGTCACCTGACACAGGTCCTATGGCTGTAGTGGGGCTGCAGAATTGATTGAAATATTATCGAAATTTGGCAAAATTCAATATTCAAAATACAGAGGCTGAAGGTAAAATGCATTATAACAAGATACTGGCCTACAAATCTTGTTCTCCAAATGTAAAGAACATTGTGGTTCAGTAGAGACTCCAATAATCATTTTAATAGTTTATTCATTCCCACTAATTGTGAGTAATACACGATTGCAATATCGGTCAGAATAATCGCAATATGATTTTTTGTACCATATCGTGCAGCCAACAATATAATTGTTTGAAGCTATCACAGATCAGCTGAATGAATTCAAACAAATAATACAAAATGTTATTGTACCCTCATCTGCATTTACGGAATCAAACAAATAATTAAACTTAACATGCACAATTTGTCAGGATGTTGCAGTGGGACCAGAAAGTACTAGGATCATTCACAGCAAAGAAGAAACCTCACCTGCATAACTCCACTTTGACTTTAGCTGTAAACTACAGTTTTGTAGACACGACATGCAGTGGAGCATGTGTGGCTCCTGCATTACTAACACATTATTGTGAATGTATATAACAATGTGTCTAGCTACTAAGATATTAAATCATATTTTCATTTTGGTATCATGTACAACACGGGCAGTTTCCTCCTTTTCCGCAGTTTTAATCTGTATGGTGTTTCGCTTCAGCTGCTGTAAAGCTCATGACCTTCTTCTCACGGACTCATTCAGTGTTGTAGATGTAAAACAGATTCAGTAGATTCACTGGGATAATCCTGGTCTGTGGTAATGAGAGTGTAAATCTGTGTGTTAAAGAGAGAGACAGAACTGTCTGTCAGATGTATAGAAACCAAGGAGGCCACCATGATGCACACAGCCAGTTGGCTCCTGACAATCCGACATTAGAGGCTTGTTACAGCGGGGCGTCTAAATCACCTTTTTTTTTTTT
>CAEMYA010000506.1:1221956-1267501 GCA_903131615.1 Diplodus sargus
TTTTTTTTTTTTTTTGTCTTTGAAAATTTAAAGATAGAGCTGTATTTATCGTTGCTGTCAGCATATACTGTAGCTTCAATTGACAGCATTATGTACATAGGTCACCTTTTAGTATTATTTCACATTGAAAAGTAGAGGGCGTTTTGTGATGGAAATGACTATTGAGCTTCTAATAGAGTTTCTCTCTAGTTTTGTACTGTAGAACGAAGGATAGTGCTAACACGGTACAGTAGTGGCAGTCCACTTGTTTTCAAAAGTTTGATATATAAATATATATATACATACGTACATATAAAGCTGCTAGATACAATCACTAATTTTATTGTGTTGACAGAGAAAAAAAAAATCAGCTATGAACGACTGTTAAACCCTAATTCTCCAACAGCATATAACCATGACGGTGAGTTTTTACGTGTGGTGAAAGTGAGTGGACACTCGTGCGTGTGTGTGGGTTGCGCGAGTGTTACTATATACGTGCGTCCTTGTGTGTGTATGTGCGTGTGTGTGTGCGTGTGTGTGTGCGTGTGTGTGTGCGCGCTGTATGTGTGTAGGTTTCCGGTGTGCGTGCGTGCGGGGTTGGTGTGTAACCAAATGTTTGGTTGGTTGTCATATTCTCCCATTTGTAATTGGATTGCCCTGCATTATTGCAAGCTGAACCAAGGTTTGATGAACCTGATTAAAACTTGCTGGCTGAGAAGCAAAAATGTAGGACGTGCATTTATACAAAGTGTAGAGAATGCTGAAAATAACACTTCTCATTCTGCATTAACCAGCACAGTGCAACTTCCTGTCATGTACTGTATTATATATGCAACATGTGTCTGTCTGCTTTAATATATATATTTTTTTGACCTGCATTATATAAAGACTTCAGTTTTAACCACTTTGCTGCTAGTCTTTTATCCTCTTTCGATCTTGGAAAAATTGTGCATATCTTTGGGGAATGCATACAAGTGTACATTCTTGACATTGTGTAGATTAAAAAAAGAAAAAAGCTATATAAACTTGTTTCTCTTCAGTGTATTGTTTTAAAACGGTTACTTTTCACAGCAGTTGAGTGGTTATGTTTCAATTCTCCGATGCTTTGGTGCACTGATGATACTCTATGTAAGCTTTTTTTCATCTTACAGCGCTTGATGTAACATTTATGTGATTAGTTCTAAATAGTGGAAGACATTTGTGTTTTGAAACTTGCAGTATAAATGGTACTACTCTTAACTATTCTGTAAACACTGCCTGTTTTCTTTCTTTTTCTTTCTTTCTTTCTTCCTTTCACTCTCTCTCTTTGTGCATATTTCTTCCCTGTGCATCCTTTTGTTTTGTTTTTTTTTCTCTTGAAGTTTCTTAGTGCCATCGGCTTTCACATCCTGACAACCTCAAAAAAGTGCCTCACGTCCATCCTAGTTTCCATTTTTATAATTTAACATCTCTCGTTCTGGTTCTATTGGTTTCTACACGTCTAGGTATTTCTTATCATGGTTCGAGAATACCAAGTATATGATGTAAAATTTATAGTCCCAATAACTCATGTCATAGTTGTATTTTCTTTATACAGATGTAGCTCGTTACTTTTCATAAATATATAATGTAAATATGCATACATATGTTTGTAACTGTTTTTATGTTACATCATACACTTGTAATTTGACATATCAAATAACATTATCATAATAAAATGGTGAGTTTTAATCTTTTGCTGTGCAGGATTCATTGTGTTTGTTTTTTTGTTTTTTTTTTATCAATCTGTATGTAAGAAGGAGCGAAGCCTCAAGACACGAACTGCGTCGAAAGGTGAAGACAAACTAAGTGCATTCGCTCAAGTCCACTGTGAAAACTTAAATAACTATCTTCCTTGTCTTTTCATATTTTGATTTTTAAAAGGTAAGGACATATTAAGTGATAATGAAAATGATAGCTATAAGAAATATTTAGATCATATTACTTTAGTAAAGGTATTGATATGACATTGTGTAATAATCCACTACAGGTTGATTCAAAACAATAACTGCGAGTATTATCAGCAGAACTCACAATGAAATGTTAAACTGTGAGAAGCAAAAGTACTAATTGTTCAGAAATATCGTCCCCGTCAGTATCTTATTTTTGTAGCTGCTGTTTTTGAAATAAAATTACTGCTGCATTCATTTGCATGTTAGATTTTACTGCAGCAGATGATTAAGGGTGATTTAACTACTTTGTATTCTGTTGCCTACAAAAATCCATCATACTACATAGGATCATACGTTTGTGGTGCCTCTAAAAAAAAAGTCACATTTTCTTAAGCTCCATACAGGAACACTTCCATCTTTCAGTTTATCACAAACATTCGCCACATTTTGAGAAACAAGGTGATGAAAAATTGTGCTCAACAAAGTAACTTAATCTGTCAGACAAATGTCAAACCAGTAAGATGTTGGCATGGCAGGAAGTAGAAGCATAAAGTTGCATAAAATGGAAATCTTCAAGTAAAGTGCAGGTGCATGTATTTGCACAGTAAATACAAGTAGATGTATGCATTTGTATAGGGAGACGATGATTTAGCCTATGCTAGCAGTAAAACTAAACCCAATCAATGACAATTTGTATCCTTTAACAACAATCCGTAAATATTGTACTTGAGTTTCTTGAATTTTGACTTTATGGTCAAAACCAACACAAAAGATGTATGTAACTCTGACTTTGATGTGGCAGCTCTGCCCCATGAACTTTACTAAACTAATTCCTTCATAGGTGATTGAGTAAGGCATCGGAATGAAGACGCAATGATAATAAAGAACCAACCTATGAGGGAATTAGTTTAGTTAAGTTCACGGGGAAGAGCTGCCACATCCAATATGGCCCCCGGACCACAGAGGATGCCGTGTCCACTGCCCTCCACTCAGTCAAACTATCAACTTCTTTGAAAGAGATAAGATAGGATGCTCCTTTATTGACCATTTTGCAGGTCATGCAGCAGTACAGAGGGAGATAGTAGCAGCACAAAAGTAAGTCTAAAAAAAGGGACAATAATTACGGAAGCGTATTGCATTCACTTGAAAAAAAAAAAAATTGGTTTGTTTTTCTGAGTAATTTTTTTTCTGGTCTGTTTTTGGGAGTAATCATTTCTGTTTTTCTGAGTAATTTATTTTTTGGTTTGTTTTTCGGAGTATTTTTTTTTCTGTTTTTCAGAGTAATTTATTTTTTGGTTTGTTTTTCAGAGTATTTTTTTTCTGTTTTTCAGAGTAATTTATTTTTTGGTTTGTTTTTCGGAGTATTTTTTTTTCTGTTTTTCAGAGTAATTTATTTTTTGGTTTGTTTTTCGAAGTAATTTTTTTTTCTGTTTTTCAGAGTAATTTATTTTTATAGTTGGTTTTTTGGAGTATTTTTTTTTCTGATTTTCTGAATAATGTTTTTTTCAGAGTTTAGAGAGCATTTGAAACAAGTGACGCATTCATTCCTTGATTTAATGGAAACAAACATGACCGGCTTGTTTAGTTTAATCAAGTTTTACTTTGATCTGGGTTTAAGACACTGGGAGATAGTCCTGTCTTTAAGTCAAATAGATGGTATTACCATTAGTTTGCCGACAGGCACCTGAAATGGAGAACTTTGCGGTTGTTCAGAAGGAAAGCCCGTTCAGATCTGCTAGACATAGCAATGTTTCTCCAGGATCAGTTGGACAGATGTGACTCCACGGATACAATATGATGCATTTGAAATCAGGAGCAGGAGTCACTATATGTCCATGGGAGTCACTTGCAGGTTGGAAGTTCTAGCGGGAGTTCAAAGTATCTCGATAATTCAGAAAAAAAAGATTACTCTGAAAAACAGAAAAAAAAATTACTCAAAAAAACAAACCAAAAAATAAATTACTCAGAAAAACCGGAGTTTTTTTTTCTTTTTTCAAGTGAATGCAATACGCTTCCGTAAATAATAAAGAGATTTCTGACGAATAAAATAACTATTTGAATCGAAAACATAACAGAAAGTATTACATACAAGATGAGATACACACATCAGTTCCTATTACAAACATGGACACCTTTCTTTACTGATGCATCAATAATGTAACACTCCAAGAAGAGACCTTCTTCACAGTGAATGATTGTTCTTGATTAAATGGTCTATATACAGTGAATTACTGGAGCGGAACCATTGCAGCGGAACCATATATTGAACTTGGAACGTTTCACTCCGGCTCGCGTACGTCACCGGAACAGCAGGGAGGCATGAAAGCGCCACACAAATGAATGGGTGCAGAAACTGGTTGTTTTTCCCACTTTGTCGTAGCTGTAACGTCGTCATGTTTTAATTAGACAAACACGCGTACAAAGCGGACGGATTCAGTCATGGAGTGCGACATTTTGGACTCGTTGGAGCAGCTCGGGTAAGCTAATTTACTGTTAGCATGACAGGTTTAGCGTCATAGCTTCTCGTCCACCATACGTTTACATCTGCGTGTTTGTGGATTGCTGGGTGGCTGCAGTAGTTAGTTGTGAAGCAGCTGGTTGAGACAATATGTCTAACGTCGCTGTATTTGAATATAATTAATTCGCCTCCTCTCTCGTGGTTTTAACGACCCTTAGCTATGACGGCCCTCTGCTGGAGGAGAAGGCGCTGCTCACGGCCGCAGACGGAGGCCTGTCCTCCCCTGAGTTTGTGGACCTGTGCAGGTGGCTGGCGTCCAGGTTGAAGTCGATGTGCGATCTGGAGGAGAGCATCACGTCCGGTCCAGGTGAGCCACATCCACTCGTACCCGATCCAGATAACTCAAAACTATCAGCTGTGATTTATGTGTTGTTGTTTGTTTTTTTTCTTGCTCTCACATTCAACCTGTTCTCACTCCAGACGACATGGACAGCCTTCAGGTGGAGATGAGTGGGTTGCTGAAGGAGCTGCACTGTCCTCACGAAGAAGTCGTTTCTGGGATCCTCAAAGGCAGCGTGCCAAACACAAAAGATCATCTCAAATGCGTCTGTATGTAGTCAGTCTTACGCCGATCAGTATGCTGCAAGCTCCCTGTGTGCTCACCAAGTAACGGATGTATGATTTTTGTGTCCTTTTTTTTTTTTATCAAGTGTTTTTAAGCTCAGAGCTCCAGGCGGCCCAGATTGTGAGCAGCAGAGGGGTTTCTAATAAACTAGCAGAGGAGAGTCCGGTGTGTCAGGAGCTGCAGGCAATCTGTGAAACACTGAACCTGCCGGAGCCCAGAGGAGAGGACGCAGCAGGAGTTTTATCTCAAGTCCAAGACAAGGTGGGACGATGTGCAAGTACATTTAAGTCAGGGCAACCAGCATTTTAGAATCTTTGTTGTGATGATAGAGGTTAAAAACACTAACATCAGCTCACTGATACATCAGTCAGGCTATCTGGGTCCTTACTGCAGCGATCCCTACCTATGAATTTTTTTGGGGGAAGAATCTGTTCCCATTTAATAATAAAAAAAAAGAACTATGGGTAGACACATGAATGACCAATACACTTGGCTTGAAGGCACACATAGAATTGCACCTGTTCACATGTCGTATTTTGCTTATTTAGATCCAAACACCTCATTGCTTTGAGCAGTTAACCCTTGATTTGACAATTATGTTTGTTAAGTAAAAGAATAAATGAAGATATTACTGCTATTTTGCAGAGTGTATGTATATATATTTTTTTACTTCATTTGGATTGCGCTCATGCATTCAACCCTGTGTCACTGTAGGTTGATGAAATGCTTAAAGATCTCCCAAGTGGCTCCGTTGGAGAGCCAGCGCTGAAGAAATCTCTATCGAGTGAACATTGGGTGAGTAGGTTTGACAAAAACATAAACATGACTGTGTCTGTACGTTAGTTGCTGGATCTAATTGGTCTCATTTAAAGTTCATTTAAATGTCACTTTTTTTTTTCTCTTCCATGTGTTAATCTCTGCAGGAGAAGTTGCACAACATGAACACAGCTCTGTCATCCGAGTACCAGTGCCGGCGCAGGATGCTGATCAAACGGCTGGACGTCACCGTTCAGTCATTCGGGTGGTCCGACAGAGCCAAGGCACGCTCGGATTATAAGTCATCAAAATGTTATTAGTGGGGAGTCTAAACCAGTGGAAATTATGGGGCAGATGTTGGTTTTGTGACAGCAGCTAATTGCAAAACCATGATTCCGAACGTGTGCTGTGTGGTTTGTTAGGTGAGGGTGGACAGCATGGCGAGGGCCTACCAGCCCAAGAGACACTCCCTGAAGCCTCAGTCCACCGTGGACATGGCCAAGCTGCTGGCCGCCAGAGAGGACATCTGCAACGTGGTGAAGACGAGCAGCGGCGCCAGCAGGGAGAAGACATCCTGTGCTGTCAACAAGGTACGGAACAATTCTCCCCATCTCTAAGAAACACCTCCAGTTTTATGTTTTCCTCTTGCATAACCACGTGTCTCGCCTCCTCTGTTATCACACAGATCCTGATGGGGAGAGTCCCGGACAGAGGAGGACGTCCCTCCGAAATACAAGCCCCACCTCCTGAGATGCCGCCCTGGCAGAAAAGACAAGATGGCGGTGGCTGGGGAGGCCGTGGTGGTGGAAGAGGAGGAGGAGGAGGTGGCTGGGGAGGAGGAGGAGGAGGGGGAGGTGGTGGAGGTTGGAGAGGAGGTGGATGGAACCAAGGAGGATACGGTGGACATGGAGGCTATGGTGGACACGGAGGAAAGAGAGGACGGTACTAGTATTGATTTCTTGTGTGCTGCGAGTTATGCAGTGTTTCATATGAACTCAATTCTGTTTGTTTTGGAGGTTGTTTTTTCTATGAAGGGACAAAACACTGTTAGATGTCAGTGAAAATCTTCATTTTAGATGATCATGCTCCTTTTTTTTTACTTTAAAGTGTTATTTTTTAAATATTCTTATCCGTGTTTTTAGAAGTGAAAATGCCAGTATTACTATACCATTATTACGAGCCCTTTTTGCACCCAAACAAATTATTTAAATCTGAACTGGGGCATAAGGCTGTAATTGTATCTCATCCACTCTACATGCTAATTCTACGAGTATGCATGTTCACACTGTACTATATAGGTGACAAAACTAAAAGGGACAGTTCACTCCAAACCAAGAAAGCATATTTTTCCTCTCACGTGTCATGCTGTTTTTCCATCTAGATCATTTTTTTCTAGTTGTTGAGAGACAGTTTAATGAAGGAACTATTTTCTGGTATTACTGCAAAGAAGGGAGTGTGCACGTACTTATGGATGAGAGGCTAGCTGATGTTATAGCTCAGCCGAGCAGGACGCCATTAAAGGTGCAATATGGATGAATTGGCCACATTTGATTTCATACTACCAGCATATGGGTGTTTTATACATCCATGAGTGTAGCCACTGTTAGCTCAGTTAGCCAGGGGGAGTGTTGGCGATCACACTGCTAGCACAGGAACTTCTGACCACTTGGAGAAAGAGCATTTCAGGCCACGGGCTAAGCTTCAGTAGATATCTCTTCAATGCAATAAATGATTTCTGGAACATTTACCTTGAGTTGAGGGCGACACCTCTACTGGTGATAACTTCACAGCTAATTCCCAAACAGTTCAGATGGATAAATGAAATGACAGGGAAGAGAAAAATATGCATTTTTTAACTTAACTGTCCCTTTTTAAGCGTCCTTAAAACAGTCAGCATTGATACTAAAATCATTTTGACTGTGCTGTTGACAAACCCGTTTCTCCGACACTGGAAAACATCAAATCTGACAGTGGATGGTAGTCGAATAACCCTGGGAACCAGAGTTTTTTACTTTTAAATTTTGGCGAAAAAATAAACAATTTACTAGTTTAAGTAAATTTCCTTTATACTAACTGCAATAACAATGCTCTATTGCATCACACTGGGAGATAACTTGCATTTTTGACAAGTTCAGGTGTCAGAAGGTAAATAATGCTGAACAGAGGGACAAAGACACTACATACGTAATTTACCCTAAACATTTTACCATCTGAAGCTCTTGTAATTGAACTGTCGATTGAATTGAAATGGATGTTTGGCTGCAAAACTTAAAAAGGCACATGACAGAGATCTTCCCCTGGCCAGAGGTGTCAGCGTGCACCCTAAGGACTGAAACCACTGCTACCTGTTAGACAAGATGCGGAGGACACTGTAAGACTGGACATTCCTAACACAGGAAACTGTCTTCCACCTCCCTCTCAAGGACTTTGACTCTTGCCTTATTCCTTGTGAAGATTCTGTACCAGCTGAGACAACTGTGATTCACCTCTGAATTTATTTAATAAAGAGCTCTTAATAATGCCACCCCCCCCTTATGTTGATGTAATTATCAGCTACAGAAATAGTGCAACCAGAGATGGAGAGCCACTGGCTGACTCCTGCCACAAGGTGGCATAATAAACCGATGCAAAGAAGAAAAAGGTTTACTTCCAAATATTTATTCTTGGCTGAAAAGTTTTTCTACATGTTTTTTTTTTCTCAATGGCATACCATTTGTTGTTCAATAGATACAGTTTATACATAGTCTTTACAATAACCAATATTCATAAAAGCAGAATTTTACATTGTGTACATTATGAACAACATACCTGTACAAACAGTTGCACCTTGGCCACAAAAATCACTCTTTTCAGTCTCCACACTAAGACTCAATCAGTATGGTAAAACCAAAAAACACATCGCAAATTCGTACGGGCCTTCAAAGGATCCAGTCAAAATACATCAATGTATTTTTCTCCAGTTAAGATCAGAACCCATGTGTCTGACACTAATAAGAAAAAATGGTAAGACAAATATTCTCTTCAATTTGGCCACATTATAACTTAAGTTGGCGCCTACGCAAAATATTTAAAAGATACTTCACTTCATGTAAACTTTGTTTCTGTACAGGTGGACTTCAGAATTGAGCTGTCAATACTATTCATAGCTGCAGCAGTAAACAGACACGTACTGGTCCGATGGTGCTCATCAACTGTCAAGAGGCCATTTGTAACAGCAGGAAGTGTCTCTGACTTGACTGTGGATGAGCAGAATGCTGTTGCTAGAGATGACTTTCTGCTTCACACTAATACTGAGCTGCACAGCGATTAGCTACACCTGAATACTGTCACAATTTAGGGGATCTAAGCCAAATTCCAGAACTACTATGATCACTGCTTTTCCTTTTTTCAGCAATGACTGCCATTAATAAAAAGCATGTCAATGCAGCCAAACAAGCAATAAACGACACCGAGAAAACATTTCCTTCATATAATCCAAAAATAAAACAGCTTGATAAACTTTACAATGCAAATATTTAGGCACTTTGTCTTAAAGGTATATTGATCTTCTCAAATACAGCACTCAGAGTTCTTATGATTAAAAAAAGGATGAAAAATGAGTATAAAATATTTTTTCCAGTTTTTCCACTCATTGTTTTTCTTCTCTCATAAATTATACTTTCTGCAACTTGTACAAGGCATTTCTACTCTCCGTCAATTCAATGTTCAATCCATCATTGTCAACCTTTCTTTGTAAGGGCAATCTTGCTTGTACACTAAGAGAATATGTACATTTGTTTTGAGCGCATGCTTTGTTGTTTGGAACAATCCTATGTAATCACAGGGTATACATTAGCATCATTCTGCACAATGTTCATCTATATATTCTTATTAAGTTAAATACAGGAACAAACCCCGTCTGTATCACCAGAGGTCACACGAAGTAAAAAAAAAAAAAAATCTTTTTGTAATCAAACCTTCATATGAGATATCAGATTTTTTTCACTGTCTCCATTACTACAGGAAAGTCCTTAATTATCAGAACCAATAGTCACCAAACAGCAATCCGAAACATATTTCATACCTTTGCCAGCTGTTTTTGATACAAATCTATGATAAAGATTGTTTTCTACTGCAGCTTAACATTGGTTCAATACGTACAGCAAAGTACTGTAAAAGTGCGGGGCTTTATTAAGCGATAACGTATGTGAAAAATAAAATATATAATACTGTTTGGAGGCAGGTAACAAGTCTTTATGCTCCTTCATGTCGATTCACATCTTTCTTCTACGTCCACTCATTCCTTCAGCTTCACCTGATTTTAGACCACCGAATACTGACCGCTACATTGAACAGGTTTATACAGCTACATCATCTCAGTGCAGTTTGGCATAAACCTGAAGCAAACTCCATCCTACAATCACCTGTGATGACCGAGTATGTTGGACCAGGCAGACACTCGAGCTCATATGAGCCTGGAGTTGCGGAGATACTGGATGAGAACCTTGTAGATGAAAGTGTACTGAGCCAAGGTCTGAACCATCAACATTCTCTGAGCGCGAAGCTTCAACAGGTTCTTTGGGACATCCAGCGCCTGAAACAGACAAACTTAGTATGAGAGAAACGGCAACCCAAAGAATATAGACCAGATGCATAAAACTTTGTGTAGACTGACTGCTAAAAGTATGCATATGCATTCTTTTTGACAGTTTTGTAAAGCTGTGTGTAGGCTCAATTTTCTTTTATAAATCTCAAACATTGTGGAAGCTGACTCACATGCACAAGTTTCATTTCCACTCCCCTAAAACATCCATTTGTTAATCGATTCACTGGTGATGTTCCCTAACAGCTAATAGTCAAACTGAAATATTTTCAATTTGAATACTTTGAATGAAATGTAATTAAAAATAATAAGTTTGGTCTTTCCTGTAATATTCTTGTTTAGGCCCGATACATAGTCAAATTAATGCTCACTGCACGTACTGTCATCCATGATTAGGTCTGAGCTAATCTGAAACCATGAGGAACAGTAGTCAATAGGTTTAATTTTATTTTTTTTCATGTGAGGAACTTACCTCATTGTGCTCTAGACAGGCTATCATGATCTCAGACAGGATGACGACTCCAGTCCGTCCCACTCCGGCACTACAGTGGACGAGCACAGGTAGGTTGGTGTTCTTTGGGTCGCTGTTGCTGTTTGTGTGTCTCCTCACGGACTGGATCTCCTCCAGGTAGGCTGGAAAATGACAGCACTCATGAGTACACGATGAATCAATAAAAAAGCAGTTTTGACACCTGAAAATTGTATCTCCTTGACATGTGATCTGATGTCATGGCCGCAAGTAAAATCTACTTCCCGGTAAATATCTTATCATGGAGGCACGATGACCATGAAATGATAACCTGATCCAACTCACTGAGGAAGCCTTTGAAGTCCTCGGGACACCCGTGGTCGGGCCAGTCTGTGTACTGCAGGTGCCAGACGGTCCTCTCTTGGCCTGTCAGGAGGTGTTTGATCTTCAGCCCTGTAGTGGCGAAGCAGCCAGACTCCGTGCGGAACCGCGTCGTGATCTTGAAGCGACCGTACGTCACTGTGTTGTGTCGAGAGCCAAGTCGGGGCCAATACCGGAAGCTCTTCTCTCGCCCGCTCTCCTGGAGGAAGCCGATGACGTGCACAAAGGTTAGTCCAGATAGGGATGAGGACAAAAAAACATTTGGAGCAGTAAATATGGAAGTGACTCACCTCTTCAGCAGTGACCATGGCGATGATGGAGACACCCTGCTCCCACACCATCTGCCAGAAGTCCTGACACGTGTTCGTCAGGGGACCCTGCGTGGCGATGTAGCTCCACTCCTGTCCACTTACTGTAATCTAACAAGACAGGACACAAGTCATCAGTCACAGGATCTCATCCGTTAAAGCAAAGAGCTCAATCAGCAGAAAATGGAAATTATTCTGAGTCAGAATAGAGTGATTCTATTGTGTCAGAGAAGGAGGAGTGAATGTGACTAAGCTTCCCACAAACCACCTAACACCTCTGAATGAGCAGTATGCCTGCTACTCAGAAGCAGCTGAAATACACAGTCATATAGTAATGTCTCATTGGGACAATAGGATGAATACAGTTTAGACTCAAATAAAAAAAAAACAGCGGACACATTTTTCTAACCTCTAGGAGATAAGTATCGCTGCCTTTCTGATCTTAATTAAAAACATAATCATGCACCAGTGATTTGCAAAGAAATACATGTTATGATACATCTCTCCAGGACTTACTCTGATATGTGATGCATTGATGTATCCCGTGTTGTTCTCTTTCGTGGGTACCAGCTCCACTCGGGTGCTATCATAAGGCAGGACGTCTTGGAAGCGGTTTTTGTCTCCGCTCTCTGGCAGCTGGGCGATGGTACACTCACCTGATGGATGACGCTTTGGGATGCTCTCAAACTCTTTTAACAACTCTCCCCGCTCCATATGCTGCTCCAGCAGTTTACACTTACACATGGAAAGAAGGAAATATAACAGATACATTATTGTCATGAAAAGAATTTAATTTTATAAATGCATGAATGACGTGGTGAGATGCAGATTATCTTTCCCTGATGTTTTGAGAAAAAGTTAAACTAACTTCTATAACAAGAGGAACGTACAGAGTCTTATAGATCCTTACTCTTGACATTAACAAACACATGAAAATCAGATGTAAAAAAAAACGTTGATTAAAGTGGATTATAAGACACACTTGCAGCACTTTTACCAACCAAGAGGGACTCTGATGCACAATCGTTATCTCATATGAGCTAATTACTTACTTTCTACTGATGTAGTTTTACTTTCTGTTACAGAGGAAATATTCTGAGTTGTGCTCATCATAAGAGGACATCATTTACTGTAAACTATGCTGAATGGTATGCATCACTTCTGTGTGATTATATCTAAAACTGTCAAAACACCAGTGAGATGCAATATTATCCAAAATATTGTCAGTGTTTGACAAAGTGATTATCAGCAGTGGAATGTTGTGCAGGTGGAGTAACGATTTGAATATAAGAAAAGAATCATACTAACAACTGGTACATGTAGTAAGGAACATTCAATGAACTACAAGAATTCTTTGGTGGACAATTTTTGTGTGAGTGACAGATCTAGGAATCCAACATATGCTCACAGGTGACATATTATTATTAGTGACTTGATTAACAAGAGATGCAATTCATCTTCGCACTGTCTGAATTTACCACAACAGTCAGATTAACAGGGCTGACCAGTTCAGCTGTGTGTTCATGGCTGGTCACAGAGACAGTAAGACTTTATCCTTCATGTACATAACAGGGCCTCGCCTACCACCAGGATACGAATACCAAACACAGACAGCAGCTGCTGGTAATGAGCTTTTTCCTGGCAAAGTTCCTAAATGACAAGCCATTTACAATGCAGAAAAAAGACATAGCAAATCTCACATCCATTGCGTAAACTAAACCTTTATTTCTGCTTTACAAAAATGTTTCAAGAAGCAAAATAAAAACTCAAGTGCCCTACCCTCTCGTCATTAGAGGCTCTCTCAGGCTCATCCTTGATCTCGTCGTGCATCGGCTGCCTGGACACCGACAGGCCGTTGAGATGGGCTACCTTCAGAGGGCCCATCTTTTTCACTTCTGACCTAGCTCCTTTTTTCATGCCCTGGTATGACAACAGAGTAGAGACAGAGACAAAGTGACGGTGAGCTGTGAGAACATGAGAGAGGGACTAGGTGTACAAGACAGGAGGCACTTGCTAGGTGCTCTCTGGGAAAATGTCACCTTTCCGGTTTTTCCAATGTTGTCAAACTGCATTCTTTCATATATGTCAAAGTGAGACTGCTTACGTCATTCAAAGCTGGCCAATGAAACTACCTCTAATGCTTTCTGCATGCACATTCATGAGCTTGAGTTGAGACACAGCTTTGTTGTTGTTTTTGTGTTTCAGGGTTCTGTGAAATGTTATAATGCAGCAATATCAAGCTGTGAGTGACCGAGTGTGATTGAATGTTGTGATATGTTGGCTATAAAGTAAAAAAGACATTAATAGGATGGCTCTAGGCTTAATAGGGGACAAGGAACAAGACTCACCGGAGGGGGTAAGCCTTCTACGGTTTTCTTTCCAGGGGGCACATCAGACACAGGCCTTTTCTTGAAGTCTTTCTTCATCTTCTGCTTGGCCTGCCCACTTAGGTCTCCCTCAGAGACCGACGGCATAATCCTGGGCTGTCGTAAATCTGACAGCAGGAAAAGAGGCTCACCCTCCTGGATCAGGGGGTGAACCTTGTAGGTCATGGAGCTGGTTATAGATGGGTCGAGAGAGGAGCCTATAGGGTAAGCGGGAGGTGGTTCAATGGGAGTCTGTTGCTGAGGTGTAAGAGAGGACAGCGATGTCAAGCTGTGATGCTGCTGTGATGGCTGCTCAGGAACAATCGCTGCTGCTATTGCATCCTGAGAAAGAGGAGTGTGACGCCCGCTGTCATCCTCAAACTCCTCTTCTTCGCCGCTGCTGTGAACCAGCATGGTGGCATCTGAGAGGGACTTTTTGTGTCCATAGTGAACGTCCTCCTTAATGTCACCCCTGTCCTCTGTCTTTGTGCGCTCCAAAAACACGTTGAGCTGAGAGCCCTGAGAGCGGCCGCCACGCAGCACAGGAGGTGGCGTGGAAGTTTCAGCTGCTGAGGAAGACACAGTCCGTTCTTTGACCCTCATCCCCTCGAGACTGTGCGCCAATCCGGCAATCTCAATGGAGTTACGCTTCTGAGCATGATATGGGTGTCTATGTGGGGGCCCGCTGAAGAGAGGCTCCGACACCTCTTGCAAAGAATGGGCAACAGGCAGGCTGTCCTCCTGAAAAGTCTGGACTGAGTGGTGTACACGCCTCGTAATGATCAGATCTGGGTTGCTACTGCTGACATACAGGTGACGCGACAGGTCAGGTGTACTGTTTGCAGGCCGAGGGTGGGCATATGGGTAGGGGGGAGGCGGTCGGTACACATGCGTTCTCATGATGTTAGGGGCTGGATACTCCTGGGCCTGCTGTAACTGGACATTAGTGAGCTCTGGGACACTGACTGCCCCAACTACAGGCCTCCTCTCTGTGGGATATGGGTATGGAGAGGGGCTATGGAAGCTGGAGCCCAGATGGAAGGGATAGTGGTACTGCTGGGCTGCTCCGCCATGTTCCCCTCTGATCTCTGGCTGGCTGTACACTAGAGGGTCTGGTCTGCTGTAAGCATATGAGTTTCCAATGTTAAGGTTCCTCATGGAGTGGCTCTGCCGGTGTTCTTGAGACAGAACCATGCCTCCTCCTGCTCCTCGGGTTTTCTGGCGCATCACTGTCTCGTAATCAGGAGTGGCACGGTAGGACGGTGGGATGAGGGCGCTGTGGCGATGGGAGGGGACATAGTCAGGCCTGGTGATATCGCTAGTGATGGAGGGGTTGGAGGACATGGGAGAGGGCTGCAGGTAGTGCTGGGGGTTGGTTAGAGAGCTGGTGCTGTGGGCGCTGTACACGCTACCGTTACGTAATCGCCCTCCATTGCCGTATTCCATAGGGGGGCAGTCCAGGCTGGTCTGGGAGTGGTAGTAATAACCGTTCTGACTGTTCATGTACAGGTTGTCTGTGAGAGAGCCAAAACAATGCTGCATTAAAATTCACTAAAGGTGCAGACACAGTGCAAAAAAAGCATCCGCATCATGAAAGAACTTTTACATGCCACTCTGTATACAGTAGTTACCTTGTGATGAAGTGTAAGGCTCTGTGAAGTGGCCATTGTAGTGCATTTGTGGAGGGGGCATCATGTAGGCCTGAGGCTTTGGCTGCAAATAAACAAGAGGGGGACTCAGTTATGGGTCTGTCTAAGTTCTAAGCACAACAAATAAAACACAATTATGTGGCTTTTTAGTGAGCATGGACATTACCAGAGATATTCTAGTAGACGATCTCCGTCTGACTGGGTTGACGACTGTGGGCTGGGTTTGGCTGGTGGGAAAAAATATATAAGTCAAAATAGATGATATAACCCATAAGCACTAAGGCTATAGTCTGTTAAAAACCGTGCTTTGTTCCTTTGTTATTTAACTTTGATGTTAAAAAACAAAGTGCATACTAGGTTAAGTCCATCAAACACAAAGACACATTGTTTTGAGTGACCTGAAGAAGAACGTTGTCTAAATAAAATACAGACTTAAATTGGAAAAGTTGTGATTGAGACCTGGAAATATTTGCTCAAAGAAAAAGCGCTGGAATTTGTTGTACTGTGTCCCAAAAAAATTGTGAAATTTAAAGATTTCAAAATTATCGGGTCCAATGAAACACTACAATAATACATAAATAATAAACCAAATATAAAAATCCCCTTTATTTGAGAAAGCCAAAACCCATTTCAGATTTAGAGAGCCTGTTTGCTGTGGCATTGTTGGCATTGTTGGGCTGAGCAATCAGGAAGGGATGGGTGTAGACACCTGTTTGATAGTTATATTGTAGGTGGTGGCTGACAGTGTTGCTCACCCCTTATTAGAAGGCAGAGAGGGACGAGAGAGCATTGGAAAGCGAGGAAAGGATAGAGTGAGAAGGGACTTCTGGGAGCCCTCAGAAGGCAGGGGATCACACTCCTCTCTGAAGAGAGAGGAGGAGAGGAGGGTAGAAGTAAGGAGGAGATACATGCACGAGAGGACAAAGAACAAAGAGACAGGAACTGGGCTAGACGTGTTAAAAACACTCACAGGCTACTCTTGTTAATCTTATAAAACTTGAGTCTGGCCAGACACATCCGGCACACATATTTTGAGGTTTCCATGTCTTCCTGCACAAACAAAAAGGAGAAGAAAAAAATCATTAGAAGGTGAAACAATTAGTACAGAGGTGTTGTTTGCTCAGTTATCTCAAAACATTCCTGTGTATGCACATACTTCTACCTTGAGTTTCAGCTAATGGTATGTGACTTAATGACACACACATACATAACATACCCGAACAGACCCAGTTACAGCCCCACCCACACACACACAAACACAGGTGCATTGTTAAGACTAGCTGATGGTAAGCTCCACGGTGAATTCCCAATTTTGCTAAATTGAATAAGGGACTGAAATGTCCCAGGAGGTCGGGAGAGAGGAGACAGCGCGATGGCAGCGGAGACTTACAGTCTGGAACTGGACACTCTCTTCTCTGTTGGTTAGCTCCAGGGCAAAAAAGGACCTGTTGTGACTCATGTTGTTAATTTCATTCCACCTACACAGCCAATTTAAGCAGAGTGGCAAAGAGAAAGAGGTGGAAATAAAACAAATGATGTCATTGTGGTCACAAAACCCTGCAGCATTTTTAAAAGAGACTGTGGCACTGCTTTAAAAATACATAAAAAACATGCATGTAGGAGTCAATCAAAAAGGAATCTACTACTCATCATGGTATGTAGATAGATACAGCTCAGCCAAGGTTAAGAATGTCTGTTTGCTCACTTGACTGACAGATAATGTTCCCACAATCCTTATTAGCAACTGCAGTCTACCTGACTCATTTCCTCTTGGGCCACATTCAGGTCTAGATAGCATTAAGGGACATTGCAGGAGACAAACTCACCTAATAATAGCTGTGAGCTGAGCTGCGTCACAAAACTCAGTCTATACTGACAGAATCATCTCATTCAATATAATTACTGTTCAGTTTTTTAAAAGGTATTTGTGTAATCATTGACCAAACATTCTCTCAATATGTTTCAGGGACTTACCTAAATAAAAGAAGCGGCCTGCCATTTTTATGCTTGACAAAGATGCCATCAAGGCAAGAACCCAGGGCAACATCTGTTCCTGTACTGTCCTGTTTAGATGACGTTAGACGAGAACAAACAGTATTTTAGGTAAAAGAATCCAAATCATTTCTTACCCAATACTGTTTTGATCAAGCTGTGCAGCAGTAGCGATAATATGCAGCTTATGAGTTCAGATTCTTGTAAGCCACCCTCATACTTCTTTTGGACCTCCTAAACTTACCTTTGCTTGATAGCTTTCCTGGCCATAACCTTCCATTTTCTCCACCTCCTGCATGTACAACATCTCTGCGTCCGGAGCTGATAAGCCCCTGAAAGAGCCAGAAACAGGAACAAATACATTTAGAAAGAGTATATTTGCAAATATACACTATGATTTCAATGTCTGCAACAAAAACAACCAGGCAAAACAATTCAGAGACTTGCAGTATAGTTGTTTAAAAAAATGACTGCAATCCATGAATGCAATCCAATTTGTTCTAGAGGTAGTAAAGAAGGTAGTTCAGAAAAATGAGATAGATGGATGATGAGAGACAGCTATCTTTGCAGTGAATCTTTAGAAAAGAGTGGGTAAAAAAGGTCTGGTTCCAGGCAACAAACACACACAACAGGGAGGCTGATGCTGTAAACAACTGCTCACCTGAAGGACTGATACAGAAGAGCCACTTTCTGAGTGGCCTCTTCCAGCACTCGTTCATCCTGGATCCAGTCCTGCAAAAGACAGACGCAGGATTGATACCGTGCTGGTTTCAAGCACAAATCAGCACAGGACAGTTGCAACATTTTTCATTTCACATGCAGACCATAAAAAAATGATGCACTCACAATAGGGAACAGCACAAATTTCTGGAGGAACTCCTGGGAATCATATCGATTGAAGTCTCCAAAATCAGCTGTGGACAAAAAAGCAGACACACTTAATGAGTAAATACAGCCATGCATACTCTGCGTGTCGCTGCTCTTTGAATAAACAACATGTCCATGTCTGCATTTAGTACAAGGCAAAGCAGGCATTTAAGAATTGCAGTATGGTGTAATGCCTTTTGGAAAGCCGCAGAGTATGATGACAAGGAGGACTAATTTTAGGAGAGGAGGGGCCCGTTTGTTATGAACAGAAATTGCTTCAGCGTCTGACAACGTAGGGGTCCAAAGCTGGTACCAGCTTCAGCCTGCATGCTGGCAACACTCACAACAATGTTGGGTATTCTAGACATCGGCACTGCTCAAAAGCTGAAACTAGCCTTCACTCCAAAATCTCCCAGCCAGGGGCACAAAATAGGAACTAAACCATTTATTTACAGCACAACAAATGCCAAGTTTGCATGACAACTAAAGCAATGACTTGAGCTTGCAACAGGCTTTTTAGGGCGTTTCTCCAGGGCACATATTACAAGTTGGCCAGTCATTTGAACATGGCTACAGTAAGTGATCTCAGCCGCTCTGCTATGCTAACACCCAGGCCTGTTAGTTGCAGTGCCTGATATAACTTTGCCAACAGTGTTTGAGATTCTTCTGGCTGTGCAAGAGTTGGAGGACGTGTCAGGGCTAAAGCTCATGCGAGGGGAGTTCACACACACACGCGCGTGCGCTCACACACACACACAGCCCTGTCCAATTTAATAGGCTGGTTTAGGTTTAATGATGCTTGTTAAGTGCTTTATATTGCAAGAATCATGAAAATGTTCTTATAAACCGCTGGCTGAGTGGCTGCACAGAGGTCCCAGACAGACTTCTGTGAGCAGCAGACACTTCCACCTAAAGTCTTATTTTTCTAGCTGTGCTCTGAGAGGAAGCCATGTTTTGGGTGCAAATATAGTTTCTCTCCTGCTCTGATAGAGATTAAAAGCTAACTGTTACAGAAGCAACAGGTGTTTTGCAGTTCACCAACATCCTAACAAACCTGCAGAGTTTGGCAAACAACTTAATGAACTGGCACTCGCTTCCTTCCCAGAAATTACTGAAAGTTTCTAGAACAATTGCTACAGATGTGATGAGAAGTGGAGTGTATAGACAAGTATTGCCTGATGCCATGATTTATGGACAACTGCTGTGTAATTGCAGTCCACACTTTGTCAAGGACTTAAAGCTGCAGTACACACGGCACAAATAATGATAGGCTTGTTAAGTTGAAGTTTCTGCTACTTGGCTAGTATTAAACATTCACATTACCTTGCACTGCCAAGCTAGCTAAACGAATAGCTTGTTCTAGTGAGCATGATATCCTGCCATCGAGAACATCCTTCTTCAGCTGGAGATAATACTGATATCTGTGGAGAGAGAGAGGCTTAATTAAGCAGAGAATAGACGAGAAACCAACATCCGAATAGGACAACATTCTCTGCAGAAACAGTGAAACTTGAGACATATTCAAGCAATTAAGACTTGATCTGACTGTATTTAAGTAAATGAGATGTTTATTTATAGAGACAAAAAGCACTTGATGTGGTTGCACTAAACTTAGCTTGGGACTCATTTCATAACTAAACTTAACATTCTGACTGCTATTCTTGAAGATAAATTGTCACTAAGCTAATAAGGCGCTTAGACAAGACACCTCGGGTCACCGATGGAACATCACCTTGTGATCTCCTGTTGCAGCTGGGTGACGCTGGGTATGTAAAACACGACTCCAAAGTAAACGGTGGGCTCCAGCCCATACTTGTCCAGCTGCTTTTTCAGTGGCTTCTCCAAGTCAATCCATCTCTGCTGGTTCTGCTTGTTGAAGTACCACAGGCTGAAGTATGTGATCTGAAAGCGCAAAGAAATCAAACACAAACATTACACCTGAACAACGCTGGGATCAAAAGTCAACTTGTACATCTGACACACTGATTTATGTTTAACTATCTGTGGCAAACTAGATGGAATGCATGAATTAATAAAATAATATTACATATTACAATGGTAATTAACAACATAGAATTAATGTCACATGTCTCCTGTCTATCTCTCTTATCTAGAGGTCTTCTTAACATCTACAGAATGTGCAAAACCCCAGAATTTAACCACTGCAAATGTGATTTACAGTCTACTGGCACTCCCTATTTAGCCGTGTGACTGTCTGAACAAATCAAGATGAATTCTAACTTCTGCAGGCTCACTGTTTGCAGAGGACAATTGAGCTGAAAGAGACCTATTGTGATAAGCAGCCATTCTCAAACCACAACCTGAAAATAACTTGCCAACGTAACTGTTTTACACCAGAGGACATAATACTGAAGCCACCTTGAGCAGATAATATATGTTTGGCACTTAATTTGTTAGAAGAAAGATTGTTAACAAACTATCAGTCCTATTCTGTTTACTAAATCAATTGCAGTCAAAGAACCTGCAACCTTTCTATTGAAGACTGAGAGAACCACGGCTGCACAAACAACCCTGTCGACATCAACAACAAACAATACATACACCATTACTCACTGCATGCTAGAAAAGCCTTAAATGAGGGTGGATATCTGTCACTAGCACTCCTAGAACCATCAACAAATGAAACTGCTACATTATGCAGCAAAATAACAAACACTGTCACATAATGCAAGTTCCCATGCCACACTGCCAGCACATTCAGCAGTCTCTACCGCTGATTTGAAGTGCAACTGTGTCTGACAGCATTCAAGCATACACATCTTTCAGTTCATGATTAACAGGTGGTGTCACTGTGTGACCATAGTGACCAATCACAGACATGAAGCTCAGTACATTGTTCAGTACTGACTCAGAGCTACTTTTCTCGGACAGTATTGTAAATGCTGTGTGGGAGTTGGAACTTCTGTTTAGCTTAAAGGATAAGCTCACCCAAAAATGAAAAATTCAGTCATTATATTCTCACTCCCATGTCAATGGAAAGTCGGATGACGTTTTCGTTTCGTCCAAAAAAACATTTCAGGTGCGTCACAAAAAAACAGCAATCAGCATTCTCCTAAACCACTGAAGTAGATGGGGACTTGTTTTTAAATGGAAAAAAACAACCACATAAAAAACATGATAAGAATTTTGTCCAGCGTGATCCAAGTCTGTAGAAGCCCAAAGGTCACAAACTGGTTTTTGAAAAGAAGTTATCTGCAACCTTTTTAAAGCAAAAATAGGGCAAAAACTTTAATACGCACATTGATGTTCATGTGTGAACAAGCTCAACTGTACATCAAGGGTGTAAATTATGTCTTCTCAAATCAGTTTGGGATCTCAGGGCTTCCAGACACTAGGATTACACTGGACAATCCTTTCAGAGTCATTTCATGTTCGTTTTTTTTAGGTGTTTTTTATATTTAAAAACAAGTCCAAGTCTCCTTCACGTGTTTAGGAGAATGCTGCAATGCTGTGAAGCTCCAGAAAAGTTTTGTGGACTTCGAAACTTTACCCACTTTTTCATCGACATGGGGTTGAGTAGACGCTGCCTGAATCTTCATTTTTGGGCAAACTTATCCTTTAAAAGTTTGAAAACAGATGCAATATGATTGTGTGTTGATAGCGTGTAGAGTTGGTTACATGTCATTGTGTGTAAATATAGAGTATGTAATTGACCAATTCCCTCGTGATGTCATGTATGAGCAAACAGTGACAAACTGGTTATCTCAGTTTCTGTGGTCCTGCTTACTAGTTGTTCCAGGGAACAATGTGGATAGCCTTAACAAAAACACTTTCCTGCTCAGATGGTCAGTCTAAAAAAAAAGAAGTCAATATGGGCGAACAATCAGCACTTGTATTGCATGAAAACACATACATACCTCTCTTAACTCAAGTCGCTGAGCTACTGCCTCCAAACATTCCTGCCCAGTGCTCTCCACCGAAAGTGTAAACTCAACAAACTCTCCATTGAGCAGCTGAATCCGAGTGACAAGACAGCTCTTGCTTGAAACAGTATACCTTCGAGTCCTTTTGAGTTTTAAGCCAAATGGCAAGGGCATGTTTCACACTTCTTCAAGAGGGAGGTCTTCACTTAGTCCAGAGAAATTAATCCCCTTGCTGTCCCCTGGAAAACTGTGCCAATGTCCAAAGTGGTGAGGTTCATCATCGGCAGAGATCTGAAAATCAAGACAAGATGTAGTTCAGAACAACTCCAAAATACTACAACACTCAAACAAGCTCTTGTTAAAGAGCAGTTTGAATTGTGGACATAGGACTGGCTATAAGGATAAGGAATAAATGATAGGAAACCGGTTGAATCACAGTTGGTCACCTCAATAAAGAATATGTTACGACACTTTGACAATAATTCACACAGTCTGCCACCACGAAACAGATGCCAGACTAGACAAACACAAGACTTAAAGAAAGTAATCCTCTTAAATAAGGCGTTTTGGTTTTAATTACCCAACTTGGCTATCTCTCGGATTTGCTAGTTTACCTACCAAAGGGATTCGATCATAGTTAGCAGTCATTTAACGGTTTTAAATACTCTGGAAACACAATTTAAAGTCAATATATGAACCTACAGTAGTCTGTAGTAACGTAACGATACATGGCCAGTGTATTTAACATTGTGCATAATATGGTTTTCCCGACATTTTTCCCAAGTTTGTGGTTAGGTTAATCCACTTCCGGTAAATAGTCTGATCCACACACTGACAAGAGCGACCTGATTCGATACGCAGCAAGCTGCAACAACATAGCAAAATCCCTGCATCCATTTTATTACAAATGAGCTACTTTACAGTTTCATTTACTTTACTACTTCTATCGGGGAGGTTTGCCCCAAGTGTTTGACATTTCCAGTCCTAACTAACAACTTTTAATTGGTAGCTTTTCGTGCCTCCTTAACTTTAAGAACGATAAAACTACTTAATTAGCTTCACAGCTAGCGTGCTAACTTATGTTCCAGCAAGTAGACGATACCCATGGGGAGCTGACGTCGCCGGTAAATATATTAGGCAAAAGCGTGAATGTTACCGTTAGCCACCAGATGAAATTCAGTAGTCCAACAAGGATTAGGTCCTGAGGGATTCCGCCATCGAGGCCAACGGGTTTCTACTTGTTAGCTTCTTGTCGGAATAAGAGACAGCTCATGTGTTCTTAGTTTGTTTATGGAGCACAGTAGCGTTGCACTCCATGCCTCCAGGTCCGACAGTTCACTCAAGTTCCAAGCGTGTTTCGCTTCCTGGGATTGGAAGAGCAACAAGCGTATTCCGTCTACATCCGCGGCACTATACACCCCAACACCCGTGGCTTTAGCGCTCGATAAGTCGTCGAATTGCGCATGAAAACACTCGGAGTTGTGAAGAACTTTACACGAAATACACGGTTTATAATTGTTCCTTGTGCGGACGCTTTAAAATGCATTGTAGTGCCTCTGTGGCGGAGGAATACACGGAGGTTTTCAGAGCCATGACATCAGACAGCTGGAATGCCGAACGCTGAAAATGCCAGAAATGGGACAGCTGCCTGGATCTGCGGGCCGCTGACCTGTCTGTTTACCTTTTACATCGACTGACAGCTGTGATCGCAGGCACACTGTATTGTGCAATGCTCAGAGACTTTGCTTCTGTAATGGTTTGCAAAAATGTGGCTCTGAAATGTGGCAATGTAGTTTGTAATGAATGAGATGCAAGCATGTAATATGCAGAACAATAGAAACTTTATTGCAGTTGTAAAGACACTTTCTGGTGACAGCCAACTCCTTGCGCCTACATGTCAAGTCAAACACATTGAACAATTTTATTAAGTTTATTTATGACAGACCTGTCCTAGAAATCGAGAAAAAGGAAACTTTAGCTACAACATGCTATAAACTGTCTGGGCACACTCCTCAATCCACTCAAACTAAAGGATGCCACTATTTCCACACATCTGACATCACAGATCCTTTGCAAATTTGCTAGTCATACTAATTTACATGGGGCACTGTTTCAGAAAAATGTTTATACCATTATTCTTGAGGTCAATAGGAGATTAACCACCACTTTACAATATCCCAAATGAGACATAAGAGTCCCTGGTGTACTCGCAAAACCTTGTTTGCTCATGTGAAATGTTGATTGTGCTTCTGTAAAAAGCTATAAAAGCAAAATCAAGCTACAGTTCCACATTCGTGGGGCTTGTAAAAACATTAAAACACAACCCAGCGTGGAATCACAGTTACAAAACTATACTTTCAGAAAGTTCAAATATCACATTTCACTCAGGACAAACACTCAATTGGTAACAAAAAAAACCTCAAAGGACATTCATTCCCTGAATACAGTAAAACTCAGAACTCATCATCACTGCCAGAAGCAGCTGTATTTGTGTGTTGCTCAGTGTTTTCCACATTGTGTGTATTGCTGGACACGTGAAGCGACTCTGACAAACTTCTCCCTAGATCCTCAACCTCTTTGCAATGTCCATCATAACTGACCTCAGCTTGGTCAGGATGAAATCCTTCATCACTGGTGATAGTGGCACATTCACAGTTTTCATCTGCGACTTCATTTGTCGCAGGTGTGCCTGCTTGATTTTGATGGATTTCCTCTTCACTGATCCCCATGTTATCCGGAACATGCTCGCTGAGACATGAAGAGTTAATGCCTTTTTCCAGATTGTCATCTTCTCCATCCTTTTCAGTTGTTTTAGATGGTGAAACAGTCCTTTCAGGAGAGCATACAGGCGTGGATACATATAGGGGATCGCCATAACCTGGGGAATCGCTGTATTTGATAAGTGATGCATAAGGGAGCAGATCACTGTTTTCTTTGGTCTTCACTTGTTTCCCCTCTGTTTCCAGATGTGGTAGGAATGCACCGAGGAGACCATTCTCGTGTTTTTCAAGCTCTGTGCTGCCGGTGGGTATGTTGGTTGGCTCCTCAAAATCTTTGCGCAGCACTCCCAGCAGGTGGCGCATTTTACCCTTAAAACAAACCATGCAGATTGGTGTATGAGAAGAAGTTTATATGCTCTTTGTGAAAAATGTTAATTTGTTACAGGAAGCTAAAGACTCACCTCATCAAGCTGATGACGATTCATGTCAAGGTGGCGCTTTATCACCCGGTCTAGGACCCTTACAGAGGACACAGACACTTACACTACTGTCATGACTCATCTCAAGAAGTTCATAGAAACTGGTCGCAGATGAAAATGACAAACCTGTCAGAGATGTGCCCCCTTGACAAGATGTCCTCTGTTACAGCAGAAATGAATTCGAGGTACATTAGTTCTTCTTCCCTGTAGATAAACAGATATTCATTATTTCTGATGGTTCTTAAAAACCACGTTAGCATCCTCACGTAAATGGCAATATTCAAAAGCTAAGTAAGAATCAGACATCATCGAAGAGCACTTACTCTGTAGATACATTCTTCATCATGGGGGATTTTCTGCTTTCTGGTGAGAGTCTAAAAGACGAGACTTTAATCTTTAAGAATTTTACACAGAAAAAGCGAGTTTAACTTTATGCTTAAAATTCAACACACCGCACGATTTTACCTATAAGAGGAGTCAAAGAAATCCCGGTCCCTGCTCTTGTTTGCTCGACTCTGTTGTCTAGATACTGAGAGATGTGCGGCACTGAACTCATCCTCAGACCACTCGTGCTCTGTAGTAAATCCCTGTAAAAATAAAAAAGGACTGTAAAATGAGAAGGTATATTCAATAGTATCAAGGCTAACTTATAATCAAATGCTTAATCTGGCTGTTAACACTTCGGTTACAGAGCTGTTTATAGGGACAATAAACCATGCAAAGACCTTGAGCAACAAATGCTCACACCCAGGTATTTTTCATTGCCTTTATTTGAAGAGTGTACTCAGAACGAAAAATGAAAATCCAGAATGTCACTCCAGTAAGACATGGATAATTCCTTTAGCCTGTTATGAACCAGGTTTTATACCCCTTCTACAGTGGACAAAAAACATATTGCCACCCACTAACATCTGATATTTGTCATCAGTGTACAATCAATAAGTACTCTCTGGTCAAATGACTTTGCAGTAGTCACCAGTTTTTATTGGCTCCAGCTTCATGCGGCACTGATGGACTCCCTACTTTTAAAATTGGATTAGTAAACACAAAGTAGAAAAGTTGCCGACTGCAGCTTCTCAAACAAATAATGTGATGGACTGTTCAAAAAAGTAAGACGCATAAGAAAATGTGCCAGAATAATCTAATGAAATACTCATGATTACCTGAGACAGCTCATACAGTTCTTGTGTGTGTTCCTTGGTTTTTGTGCTGTATAAAAAAGACAGAATTCAAGCTGTTTTTTCACATTACAACACGTCACACAAATAGTTTTTTAAGTCACATATTGATTGTAAGTGTTAGTAAGTTAGTAAGTACCTTCCATGATATGTCTCCTGTCGCATCAACCCTGACCGGGTGGAGTCCTGAGTATTTTTCCTCTGTGGTGCTCTGTAGTAGCGATATTTGGACAAGTACGAACTCTTATCTGATTTCAGGGTCTTAGGGGTGAAGGGTTTGTCATGGGTAAAGCTCTGGGAATGTTTCTGGAGCAAGTCGCCGCCGTATGTCTTCTGAGAGGGGTCCTGGAAAGTCTTGAAGCCGCTCTGTTCTCTTGAAGCTCCCAGCGAACAAGTTGACTGCTTTCTATGTAAACTCGCCTTTGGGCTCTGGTACTTTCTTTCAGACGCTGGGCGGGTGTGATGAAAATGGTTCTGTGAGCCGAGTTTGGACAATGGATAAACTATCTCCTTGGTATGAAAGGAGGTGCCGAACCTTGGGCTGGACACCATGGAGCTCCTTGAGCAGAGGTAGGGGCTGTCATCGTACTGCACAGATAATGTACTCTGAAAAGCAAATGTGACATTTTCAATCAGTTATTTACATGCTGAAAAAGTCTGAATGACAAATAAATGTAAGCTTCGCATCAAAAGCCTACAAACACTTGTGACTATTTCATTTTCATTGCCATAGCTGCTGCACAGCATAGGTTGGCATCACATTAACCAATGAGAAAAACATCGGTGACTCTGCTGTGATTCCTTACCTGGGCTGAAGAGCAAGAGGCTCTGCTATTCCTCTGTGAGACAGAGTGTGCTGACTGAGGACGACCCCCTTTCCTTAAGCGTTCCTGTCTGATCTGGTCATTATCTGCAACGAAGCAAAGAAAAATTGTGTAACTATTACTTGCAGCCAAGCGGTTTCACACATACCAACTTACATGTGTTAATAAGAGAGTAAAGGTTCCTTCAGATGATATGACACAATCATATAAACTACTTCTCAATGCATCTCATGGATTGTTCTGGGAGCAATTTGCATCTCATAAACCTGCTGTGTCATTTGTTTCATGTCTTCAAATAACTAGGAGAATATGACTTTTACCATTAAATTTTCATCTTGTAGTCAAATGTAATGAGGCTATACTGTTGTATTGCCTATGCTGAAGTGGTGAGATCAGACAGGAGATTATGGTCATTAGTGGTTACATTTAGACAGCTGCAAATAAAAAATAATTAATATGCTGTTAAAAACCATCGTGGCTGTGCTAAAATGAAAAAACATGTTCCTTTTAAATAAAAAATGAGCACAGAAATGTAAGACACAACCTCACTTTAACAGCTAGAAAGTGTTTTGAGTAGAAGTAATCAATGATTGATAACTGGGTACTTACACTTTACACTATGTATCAAGCTTTTGGGTACTGAGGCATCAATGGCAGCTGTAGAACAAGGCAAAAATGTAAGATCATGACATATTATTAGTCTAAGTATTTTGCGAAAGAGATACATGTCCTGCCGTGTTGCTCACCTTTAGCTGAGTAAACCTTTTTGTAATGAGACACCATGTGGTCTTTAATGATGGACTGTGTTAACTTGCTGGAGGAGCGAGGGCAGAAAGCTGAAAACACAAGACGGAGAACAACTTACAGTACACTGTTAGAAAAATCTTATATCAGGAATTAACACTCATTTGACCCTTTTCACAATATCATATTAGCGTTTATTAATACTTACGGTTACTTTTCATAGTCTGTCCTCTTGCACTGGAGCTGCACCCCAGTCCAGATGATACACTCCCTAAAAATGAACAACAGTTTTGATCAACACTGAGGCATTTAAGTAATTTATCAAGCATAGAGCTTCTCAATTTTTCTATTCTCTTTTACTTTCTATATCTCTGTAAAATCAATGCTATCGGGGCTTTTAAATGTTGGTCTGAAATATGAGATTTAAAGACATCAATTTGGGCTTTCATTACTTGTGATGGGAATGTGTCATTACAACATAACATTGACAATACAATCAGAAATCTTTTCAGTAATCTAAGTATTATTAGATTAATTAATATACAAATAAAAACAATCTTAGAGTCCTTTAGTCAGGATCATTACTATTTGTCCAGTGTTAATACAACAGTGTACTGCCTCTGGTATGTATTGTTTTTAGTAGGCTATATAATTGTTTATACAATGTAAGATGAGAACAGATACTTAATAAACAAATGTGTAACGCACACAATAAAACAAAAACATTTTAAACAAGTCTCTATTTCTAATCAGCAAAACATACTTGTGAGACATTTATTTTGACAGTTTTTTTTTTACGTTTCTGTCATCCCGCCTGTAAGTACAGTTTTGGTTAAGAGTAACACATGTTAATACGTTAATGTTAAAACTACAGACACTATGAAAATATTAAACACGTTTCAACTTAATGAACCAAAATAATGTAACTTCGCCTCAAGTTAGCTAGCGTCACCTGAGGCGTTGTGTTACAAGCTAGCGTTACTATCTTGTTTACTGATTTCAAGTTTAGCCGAGTTATTGTTTAGATAAATCTGAAGCCATATTACTGAGTGTATAAGCTGTCGGCTTGAGTTTATCTCAGACTTGCTGCCTTAGCACAATTTGCACCCTTCTGCCGATTAACTAGCAGAATAGCTAGCTAATGCTAGCAGTATTTACATACCTATTCTCGAGTCCATGATAATGTTACACTCAGCGTATCCCATTTTCCTCAGAAATATTCTGAGGCAGTGGCGGCAGAGCTTGGTGACATCCAGAAGCTACAGTGTATTCAGCTGTAAACATTTTAACGCTGTGAGTTAATCAAGTATTGTGAAGGCAACGACCTAGTGCTAGCTTGCTATAAGCAGATGAGGAGCTAGGCAAAGCTTCCCCGTCGCCATGCTGGTTGCTATGATTGCCTTCGTCATCACGCTCATGCGTAAGAGAAGGACACGCCCACACCCACCCCTCAGCATGTTTGAATGGGAAAAGTGAGGTGATTTTAAAACATGGCAACAAAGAAAGTATGAACTCAGGATTAAATAAAGTCAAATATATTAATGTGTATCTGGAACATTTGTCAAACAAGAACTGTTTGACTTTATTTTAATGCAAATGAAAGAAAAGTAGACAAGATGGCTAACATCCCACATGAGTGTTTGTGTGTTTTCAACATTGTGGGATTTCTGGGTGTGGACGTGATATTTTTGGAGCCACAGTTTGACCATTAGTCAAACAGGGTGAAGTAAGCAGAGACAATTCGAGGGCAATAAACTCCAGGAAAAGCCAGCCAGCCAGCCAGCCAGTCCTCCTTGCTCATATAACACAGTGGCATATGTCCTGCTAATGAAGAGCCGGATTACGTGGAAATGGCCTTGTTCTTGCACTAATATGCATTTTTATACAATTGTCGTCCCAATAATGCAGTTATTTGAATTTGTTTCTGGGAGAGACAAGACGGCAATGATTTATTCTGAACAGCTCTCAAGGGCCTGGAAAGAGTAAAACTGATCTATAACGCTTGACATGTTCCGGGAACGCCTGAATCAGAGTCTCCAGCATCAAGATGAGTAAAGACAGTAGGACAGGGAACTATGACTTAATGCATTTTGAGACTTTAGTTTATCATAGTAAATGGGACTTACTGAACAGATGTCATATTTCTCCTTCAATTAGTGACAAAAGGTATACATTACGAGTGTTGTACGCAATTCTCACTATTACACGCTATACCATTTTCACAACAGGCCTTTAGACGTTTAGACACAAAAGACACAATAACTTTGCCTGTTCTATCCGACTGCTTCAGCGTGCACGATATCCACCAGATGCACGATGATATGAATAATCATGAGATGGCTGGTAGCCAGTCTTGTTTATTACCGGTGTGCTGTTTTTCAGGGCAGTTTGCGGTACATACACCATCTGGCCGGCTGAAAACAGAAACCACCACAGTTCGCCTCGGTTTCAGCGACAGAGTGGGAAATGGACCAGTGTAGGAAAACACAGTGCAACAAATATAAATTCTGATTCAACTGAGCACATATCAGTCATGAGAACATTCTGTCAGCAGCATATTGTTAATGCTGCCTTGTATTGTTTGAAAGACCTTTTAACCCCTCACGTCATTTACCAGCCAAGGACTGTACTTGATAGTAGTACTACAATAGTCGTGTGACACACAATGTGTGAAACAGATTTTTTGAAAAGCGTAATAGTAGGGTTTTTTTTTTTTTGCATTCAACAGTTTGATTTTGCTGCACTCTCAAATGAACGACACTTGGCAGTAACTATACTCCTCGTGTTTCCTCATGCTGTTGAAAACATGTAAACACCAGTGGGATTATAACTGTATATACAGGACTTAAACAGGGCTTTCTTTTCAATTATGATGAGCTGAGAAAATCTTCTGTGGCTTTGATGATAAATATAAATTGATCTCTTGATCTCTTGATCTCGTTCTGCAGTGAATCAGCCTCGAAGATCTTTTTCTCAGCTTGTCACAGTAGGAAAAGCACAGGTGTAATGAATGAGTTTAACGGTGGTTCTATTGTACCCATTAATGCAAGGAACTGCTGTTATTTGTTACACCTGTGTTTATAAAGCTTCAGTTCTACGCATTTTTCTGTCGGATCTGACTGTTTTAAATCTGCTAATTGTTGTCACTTATTGCCAGGCTGCCCAGCGCTTTATTTCTTATGGCTGTTCCACTCAGCATCATCTCTTAAATCCCTTCTCTAAACTCACCTCAACTCACTGTATTTTCTTTATGTCCCTCATCGATTTTATTGATAATACATGTATTATACATTTATGACACAGACTCACTGGCTGCTGGTGCTTAAGCCTACTAATTTCCACACTACTTTTGACAAATACTTAGCTGTACTACTTAATATATCTATTATACAATTATATTTAAAATATCATATTCATCACATGCTGTGATGCTTTTCTTTTTACATTGTCAGCATTCTGTGGACAGCAAAAGGAAGAATTTCATTGTGCAGTGAAACCTGTTTCCTTACTGTGCAAATGACATTAAACACTTTGAAGTGAATTAAACTGTCCATGGTGCATATATCTGACTTATGGTATGTTGATATTTATATTGCTGTGTCTACTGTGTGATGTAATGTCTGCGTCTTTGTACTATGTGACAATAAAGTTGAATCAGTTACAATCTTATTACACTTATTTAACCATTACCTTCCTGGAGATTTTTATTTTATTTCTTTTTTTATCTTTTTAGATTCTATCTGCTTTTCTCATACCTCCTCTTATTGTATTCTTTCCTTATGTGTGTATACACAAATTAGTGTTTTTGTTGTAAAATCTGTAAAATAAGGTATTTCCGGTCTTTGCAAGCTGATTTTCACTCTGTCCATTGAAATGAATGGAAATCAATGGCTGCTTATTAAAACTCGTGCAATTAATGCTCAGGTGTTCCCACAAAAGCACCCTAAAACAAGAGTCTTTTTAAACGCACACTTTTAAACGGTTAAAACCTAACCCTATATGGCAACTTTGCAACACCTGTAGGGCATTTTAGTTTTAGCATAATCGAAAACAAAAGTGCAAAGTTTCTGGTTAAACAAGCCACTGCAAGCCCGGGCGAGTCTCTCATTTCCCGAGAATAATTTGGCTGAGCTGGATAGAAAAGGCTCCCCTATAAAAGGCAGCCACATTATCTGAATTTCAGTTTAAGGGAGGACATCTGACGGGTTTAGGAGGAGGTGACTTGTTCATAAATAATGCACCCTTTCTCATACATGCGAATGATGTAATGGTTCGAGTCTGCCGCTGATTTGGCGTACACATCTCCGGCTTGCCGCCCTGCGCCATGTGCTCAGCCGCCGGTTGCCAAACGATGAGAGGCTAATCCTGTTTTTGGTTATTTGTTTTTGGAGGGGGAAAACAAGACACGAGTGAGTATTAATCAACGGATTATATCAATGAATGAAAATGTAATCTGATGCAATGCTAGAAGCGTATTCCCTCCAGCTAATTCCAGTGAAAGGCAGGTGGAGTGGTGCGCTTTGGGCAATGGGAAGGGAGGAGAGCATCCTTCCTCCGTTGTTCTCCTGATGGCTTAACGCGCGGGTAAAGTTGCTCATTTGGGCGCACCCGGGCTGCGTCTGTGGTCCGGATCGCCGGGGGTGCTTGTGGGTGTGCGTGAGGGCGAGAAGGGGGATGTGGTTTTGGTGATGGTCTCTCAAAGTATCCGAGTCTGTCTGGCGAACCCCACGCGTCCAGGCGAGGTGGAGAAAAAAGGAGGAGGGGGGCACAAGCAGAGGCAGACAATGCGGTTTCGCGATGCGCTTATTCCTCCGTTCAATTTACACCCGCGTTCACGATAACATGGTGAGCCGAAGACGTGGGAGAAGAATTCCTCGTGATCTGGCTTTTTTTCTCATATTTTCATAAACGCACTCAACACATTCCTCTACGATTTGGCTGAGAACCAAGCAACAGAGATGAAATTTCCAATAGAAAACCCGAGGAAACAAGTTAACTGGGACCCTGAACAAGGTGGGTTAATGCTGCTTTCTTATTGTCTGATAACTTAACATATTTGTTATTTATTAGCACTAATAATCTGAGCTGCATCTCATAGAGATACCTGAGAATCACACACAAAAAAATTCCCTTCAGGCTGTTTTTCTTCTGCTTGCACACTTCTGCCGATTTCTTTTTTTAATTGTTTTGTTTATTTGACGTCGTTTTTTTCTTTTAATTGTTTGTTTCTATTCTGCAAAGAGTAGCCTTAAGACAAGACAAAGCGGTTGGGGGTATTTCTTTATTCTCCATCCTCCCTGTGCTCAGCTGTGGAAGGCAGCGCTGCTGGGCGCGGAGCTACAAACGGATAAAGGTAGCAGGAACAACCGGGGGGAGGCGGAAGAGATATCACAATAAAAGAATGTACAGTTTAAAAAAACCCAATACAATGGTGCATAAAAGAAATGATTTGCATGAGGCATTGATTATCTCTAACAAGGAGGATATGTTTTTAACCTTGGCTGCTGGTTTGTTGGTTTGTGACCAAGATAACACAAAACCTGCTAGACGTATCTCCACGAAACTTGGATTTAGGACTGGTCTCAGCCCAGAATAGGCTCACGGAACTTTTGGTGAGGATAGGTTAAACAACCAGATCCAGGAATCTTTTAACTAACATTGTGAGATAAGGTGTTTTTGTTCATAAATACTGCCCATTTCTCAGGGAATTATACATTATCTTGATGAAATAAATCAGATGTGTTTAGGTGGTTGGTATCTATGATCGTGTACAAAAGGGGACTGTTAGGTCTCGGTGGAGGTAGGTGCCTTACTGAGTGCCAGTCTCCAACCTTTCCAAGTTTTGGCAGCTGTGGCTCAGGAGGTAGAGCAGTCATCCACCAATCAGAGGGTTTGTGGTTCAATTCCTGGGTCCTGCAGATTGAAGGGTCCTTGTGCAATATACTAAACCCCTTCTTGCACCCTGTGTTTTTTTCCATCAGCATTTGAATGCACATGAAAGGTTATAGCTGAATGCTGACTTGTGCCATAAAGTGATTTGAGTGGTTTGCTAAGATTAGATAAGCACTATATAAATAGTCCATTTACCGGTTTTATTTTGAAATGGCTTCCTCCCGGAAGTCGTGCGTCATTCGGGCTGACTTGACGCTTAATTTGGAGGCTCAGCTGGTGATTCAAACGCCTACAACCTGTCTAGTGCGATAGGGAATAACTGAGCCAAGGGCCGACCTGAGCCAAACCCAAATTTCGCCCTCGTGTTTACTACTACTACACTTTTGTTTTGCATTTTGCTCATCAGTGGGTGAATAATGCCTCTGTACACCTGACATGCAGCCGAAATGCTGACAGACTGAAGTGCCACAACAACTGAGCCCCACAAAAACAGTTTGATAGATGGTTGATGAAACATGTTAAAAATGCTCACTGCGTGTCGTCCATTCTTTTTTATTTTAAGGCCGAACATGAGGAGCATCTCCTGATTATCTCTGAATGTTTCCTGTGTTTTTGGCCAGACATGCTGGAGACAGAGAGTCAGGGCTGGGAGATGGGAGAGAGAGCGTATCAGATAGTATCAGATAAAAAGCACTGCTTTCCACTCAGTCCCTTATTTAATTTGCAAAAATCAATATGAGGCAAGTTCAGTGGTTTGCAAAGGATTTTAGATTGATGCCATCCAGCCTCGGAAATCTGAAAATGCAAACCACATTATTCACGTCACAGTTTGGGTTTTGCTCCGCTTGTTTTAAATTGAGACATAGACTTTTATTCTTTTAGCTTGTGTTTAATCACTTCTTTTCTTAAATCCCTCAGTAAGATGCAGCTTTCTGAACTGCCCTACAGTGTAAAAATAAGCCACCACTGTCCTGGCTGCATGGAGCTGATTTAATCAATTTCACTCACCCACAAGATAAGATGAGAAGCAATTAATGTCTCACCGAGACTAGTTATGGACTTGGAATTCATTCATGGATGTCCCACCGCATCCGTCAAAACGACTGCACCAAGAACAGCAGAAGACGTCGCTGATGTGGAGGTCTCTCTGCCTCCACATCTCTCCCTCTTAATTTTCCTAATTCACCTCCGGTTCTAAAAATAGACAGCGGTTGCCGCCCTTAAAGCCCAAGTGTTGTAAATTGAAAGTGCCAGTTTTGCACCTTTTCCTGAGCTTGTGACACCACTTTGCTGTTATTGATTCACCCATGATATAGGGATTAACTAACAAGATTCACAGCTCCTGGATCTGAGAATGAGACATTTCCTGGATGTCCTTGACTCATCGGGGTGGGGCGTTTGTGTGTGTGTGTGCATGTTTGAGTGCGTACGTTTTACTCAGCATATCCCATAAGTGATACTGTGCCATTAAGCCAAAGGGTGCCTCCCTTCAGACCAATCAATTCCTTATTCCCACCTCCCAGAGTTGCGCCACTGTGGACAACAGGCTCCGCCCATGGCCCAGAGGCACGCCACGCGATCTGAGAGGGGTGGGGGGTGTCAGGGGTGAAGGCCGGAGCTCTGAATAGCTTATATAGAGCTTTACACACACTAAAGGAATCTAAATTTGGCTGCCTCCAAGGTGGTGCCTGCCACTGGGTTGACCCGCTCTGGCGCACATGCGTTTATTATAAAACCCCATCCAGGAGCCAATGACTGAAAGTGGCACTCATCCCTCTCTTACAGTCTATTAGATAAATTGAATCCTGCTCCCCCAGCAGAAAGGATATCAGTTTTCACCTCTACCTGCAAAAACTGTAAGATGTTAGTGTGTTTTAAATATTTGCAATTGTTTTTTGCCTCGTTGTTCATGTACTCCGCAGGCAATCATTCGATTATTGCTCCTAATTCAGGATGTTTTTCATGTTTTTTTTTCTTTCTCCATTCATTACATTAATTAAATGGCAAAGGTTTGCTGCATTAGTGATTCAGGCACTTTTGAGGCTCCATTTTCACGGCGCTAATGGCTTTTACACGCAGAATTCAAAACAAACTCTCAGCGTGACGAGATGCTGCGATGACGGAGAGGCTTTGACACAGCTGGCATTTGCACCGATGGCTTCGAGTGGCGGCTTTGTGAAGAGCCCTTAGTTTGCTCAGAGTAATGGAAGGAAATAACCTTTTAATGCTTCACACTGGATGTCATGGATTTTTCCATGTTTACGTCCTTTGTGAAGTATGAGTCCACACCAGTGTGGTGATTTCTGCCTCACAAGGAATTGCAACGCTTGAATTCTACCTTTGGGATGATTTACTTTTTAGATTTTGAGAAAGCACAATGTTTCAAGCCCTTCCTCCTCTTTCCCACCGAGGTAGACTATTAAAATTTGGTGAGATTGATCAGAAAACATCTGGTAAAGGATATAAATCCTCTACTCTAGACCCAAAACAAACAGAAAAACAAAGTGCGTACAAAAAAGAAAATATCTCAAATCTTCCAGTGTCCCTTTGGGGTTACAATTATACGTACGAGCCACGGGGAGCTTTAAGGTGGAGGAAAATACGGTAAATAAACTCTTTCCATGTATTCATTTTCATTTTCTTATCATTGCAATGGACTTGATATCACAGAGAGGCAAAACAGAGGGATTTGTCACGACACCAACACTAGAAATAGCCTGTCAATCTCACTTAAAAAGCCTCAAAGACTGCCTGGAAAACAACTTCTGTCTTCACATTTTTCAGTCTGTAGCAGGGCCTCCAGCCAGTTATCAGAACAGTATGTTCATTTTTATTCGCCTAAAAAAAAAAAAAAAAATCAGAATCACTTCCAGGAGATACAGAATGGCTGTTTCTGTTTTGGCATCCTTCATCATCAAGCTGAGACATAAAATAATCTTCTCTTTGCTCTCCCTTTCTCTTCTAGTGGCGGTCCAGACCAACCTGGCCCCTCCAAAAAAGGCCCAGTCTGGCATGGCCAAGTCCAGTCTGGTCCAGGCCAGTGTGGCTACCATGCAGAACCCCATGGGCTGCGATCCGAAGGCCAACGGTCACTGTCCGCTGCCGCGCCTGTCCATCTCCTCCCGCTCTGCCAGCGTGGTGGCCAGCATGGACGCCAGCTACGACGGCATGGCTGCGGCGCTCCACTCGGTGATGAAGTGGAAGACGGTCCTGGCGGTGTTCGTCGTGGTCCTCATCTACCTGATTTGCGGAGGTCTGGTGTTCCACGCGCTGGAGCAGCCGTTTGAGAGCGACCAGAAGAACAGCATCACTCTGGAGAAGGCTTCATTCCTGGAGAAACACCCCTGCGTTACTCCCAAAGAGCTGGAGGATCTCATCAAGGTGAGATTTTGGGAGTTTTTGGACACAGCGAGACACGTGAGAGCAATCTCCCTGTTTCTCCCCTCACAGCCGCTCAGACAGTCATGTAATAGCTTTGCATTTGTTGAATCGTTTCATCGCCAAAGGATTAGTTTTCTAAGAGGATAGGAAGATAAGCACAATTCACTGAAAATGATCTGATAATACCACTGAGTGTCATTCAGTTTCATGGGTAGATAAAAGGGAGGAAGTCAGAGGACTGACCTTTAGAGAAGCAGTTTCATAGATGGTGATTGCTATCAGGGCTAATTACGGGTTCTCGGTGTTAATTAATTCTCCTTTCATAACTTGTCACGCGATGTTGAAAAGCTCGGATGTCCAGACTGTCCTTCAGCTAATGAACCCCTTATAATTCCAGTGTCCACGAAGTGTCCAGCTTCCACCAGCAGTGGAAATTCTGTCTCTTTGGTTGACCTTTCTGTTTCAAAGATTATTTGTGTTTATGAAAAACTAGCCTCGACTTGAAGTAGCTATAATGGACATTTCTCAGCTTTATGGAGGTTGATTACAGACTGTAATTGTTCACATGGAGTCAGACACCCGATCTCTTTACAACTGCAGATGTTATTGTTGCTTCATTTCCGTCATACCTATGCAGCCCCTCTACTATTATGAAACACCCTGAGATGGATAGGACTGTACTTTTCCATTTGGGTGCACTAGATAAGCATGCAAGTGGGTGGGTTGGTGGGATTCATCCACTTGCTAAATCAAAAGCACAGCGCTGAGTTGTTACACCGAACGCAGTCAGAGCGTTTTTGCGAAAGCGTGTCATTGCACCAATTATGCCAATTTACAGACATTTTTAGTGGCAATCTCATTAGGTTTCCTCCTGCTGCGTTGATGAGTCAATGAATCGATTACATAATGACTAAAGCGCCATCAGAGGATGCACCCCCTACCTTCTGCCCCCTGGTTGTTGACACTTGACGGGTAAATGTCAAGAGCAGGCTTAGAGGCAGGTCCACCTCTTCAGCAGGAAGCACAATAATATCACCGCAGAGATGCCCGTAATCCTCGGTGACGCTTCACATATGTTGGAAAATCGCCAATGTGTATTGCAGGCGTACGTTACATAACAGTACATTAAAGCAATCTTAGAGAAAAGGGCAAATAGCTGTGTTTGCACTAAGAGGTCTATCCTTATAGAAAAAAGGTCAGTCACTGTGACCTTTATGCTGCATGCACACTTACTTAGAGTAAAGATTTATGAGCTTTATATCGATTTTGTGGCACTTTGAATTCATATGTATACAATTGGAAATGGCAGAAAACAAGACCTAGTTATGTTTTTAGTACAGTAGCATTATAGGTTGTTTGGGCAAATGGATCCATAACTAGTTTCTATCCGAATACCCTCAATAATAAATGTGTAAGTGCGGTATGATATTCCAGAGTGAGGCTGTAACAACACCCACACGTTTTAAATAAGGAAACTAGCTCACGGCTATAACAGCACTGTGGTTTTTTTAGTGTACGACACATTTGCCAAGTTTGTCCGTCAGAGCTGTGTTATATATCTTCTTCTTTATGAATAAATTCAGTAGAACGTAGAGGTTTGAAAGAAGATATGATGAACTGACTGACCCTCTGATATTTATTCATCTACATGACACTCCATCAAAGAGTCTTTCTGACCATGAAACGAAAAACGGCATCTTTAGAAATGAATTATTTCGTAGCAGAGATCTCGCACATGTGAACCTGTCAATTTTTGAAGTGTGACACAGAGGCATGCTGTTCCTGCAGCGTTTCACATTTTTACCAACATGGCTTGTGAAGCCTTAACGCTCAGGTTATACCGGTGTGAACTGATCCAGATAACAAGCAGATTGTCAGAGAAGAAATCCCATCACACCGCAAACTTAACTGTGCATTTTATAACGTCTTTTTCACAGAGTCAGTTCAGGGTACCGTAGAGCGATTGCTTCACCGCTGCTCCCCGATATGACATCCAGAATTATGGGTCAAGACTTTGGGTCACTACATCAAGCTGACATGTACAACCGGGAGCGGGATTGGAAAATGATTTGAGGTGTGTCAGCGTTCCGTCTTGTGAAGCGGAGAGTCTGATTTGTGAGGGAGCGCGCTGATAGGAAGGACAGTGCGACAACAGTGAGATCAGTCAAACGCTCCTTTGCAGAAGTTGTTTGGAAAGAAAGAAGGAGGACATTTATGAGGCATTATGGGTTTTCCTCTTTAGAGAGCGAGGGTTCGTAACACAAGGACCCAACGTCAAATCCCTTTAATCAGCAGGAAATGCAGTAGATGCACTGCATATAGTTTATATCTGAAGCACACCCTCAATCATGGCATGTCAAACACATGTTTGGAGAGCAAAAATATCCTTTTTCGAATAATGTGCTTTCCATGTTTCTTTTTTCTTCTCTGAGAATAATAAACATGCACATTACGGCTCCAGTGGCTTCCTGTGATTCTCCTAAGCATGAAATAACCCCAAAGAGAGAGCCAAACACATGGCATTTGGTGTGCTCCACTTTCCGCTAGAATGGCTCCATTTGATGTTAGCTCCTCCAACACTGCTCCAGTGAATACTGGACTGCCTATCTGTCTCCCCACCCACCTCTGTTCTTTTACTTCCCCTCAGAGGAGCGTCAATTCTTCTTCTTTTTCTTCCTCCCTTGCAGTGCTCAAGCGTTCAGCCACAAAAGTGCTATCATGAGTTTGAAGAAGAAAAAAAAAGCAAAAATCAATGGCGGTATTTCCTGAGAAGCGTGGAAATAAAAACCTTTAGCATGGTGTGCCTGGGGTCCGGAGGGAATCAATTATTCATTGCACAGGCCAGCAGTCACAGACCTCCTGCTGCAGAACTGCGCTAGAAGCAGCAGCTGAATCACAGACAGGGCTGTCTCCTGGACAAATGATCCGATTCAGACACATGACATAATGTGTGACAGTGTTTCTCACCAGCAACTCAAGGATAATGAGTTTCTTGCCCGTAAGAAATTTCCCAGAACTCTTTCACAGTGTTTTATCTGACAAACTGGATGTATAAAAAGAATAATGAATTGAGACATATTCGGTTTTCTGAAGAGGGTGAGATGATACGTCAAACACAATTCTATACAGTAAGTGTGAAAGTGTGAACGTGGTGGTTTTCCGTGGGGCATGAATGGTCATAAGTCGCTCACAGCTTTGCTCTATCATCATGAATGCTTTATTACCTGGCAAATGACATTAGTAACATGTGCTCCTCCCCTGCCAGTCTGCAAATTTCAGGAGTCATATGCCATCAAAAAGGGGGCATGCAACATTGAAATGCATCACAATGCTGAACTGCCACGCACAACTCAGATTTAACAATGTAAAGTTAGCTAGCCAGCTAGTAAGCTACAGAGAGAGCCGCAAACTAGCTCCGTTTGGACACACCGACCGACCCCTCTTCCCCGTGAACGAGCAAAACAGAAGGATTATTGGAATTGTACTTTAGAGGTGATGATCCGTGGACTTTGGCTGGCCGCTCACTTTTGTTTTCAGCCTTTGGGCTAATCTTCAAGCTTCAAATGTCCTGTACAGACTCGAGTGTGGTTTCAGTCTTCCCTTATCTCACTGCGAGAAGGAGAATACGTTCTTTTTCTTCTTCCGGCCCAAGCAGTGCAAAAATAACAAATATCATGCAATGTGTTAAACTCAAGCTGAAAAATCGCACCATTTTTTACCCCCCTGACTTGTCCAAAAAGAAAAGGCCTTCAGCGAAACTCTGCCTCACAAGTACTCCCAACAAAGATTCTGCCGGCCCTTCTAACAGGTTCTGTTATCGGTTTGTTCATGCTATGACAGGCCTGTCACGCAGACAAAGATCCTCTGCGGCGACACAGCAGTGGTGACTCACTGTTTGGCGGAGGAGCTGAAAGAAAAATGGCAACCTTGGGGAAGTCACTACAGGGAAGGCGATGTATAAGACTATGTCGGACTCCACAGCATGCGTTGACTGAATGCGTGTGAGCGAGTGTTCGCACTCGTCTGTTGACCTCCTCGTGTCCGCTTCAGCGTCTGCGCCGTCCACCTACCCACTGTGCGCCCACAAAGGCGGACCTAATTGGCTTCCCCGGCGGCGTTGCGACGACTCACACTGTGGCGCAACGCTGGTATTGACACCAGTCAAGCCTCATTTATTAATGAGTCACTTACCTACAAATAAACCTTAACAAGCACCGAGCTACCTGCCGTCAGAGTGCGTCAGGACGCCGCGCTTTCAAAGCATGAATTACATGATTTTTCAGTTTCTTTGAGAATGATTATGTATAGCCCAGTGACTAATGATGAGTCAACCCCTCAGGTGTCCGCGCCACATGGACCAACTAATGCAGGTGCTATAAATATTGTCAAAAATGAACAGTTGTTGCTGCGCTGATGCAGTGGTGGAATGAAACACGCATTGAATTTAACACACAACTGTAACGGACAGACAGCCGACACTTTTGCCTCATGTAAAGAGGGTAGAATGTAGAAACACATTTGAGTGCAATGCAGTCCAGTTCAGCACCACCGCAAACTACATCCTCAAAAGTGGAGGACTGAGACCAGACGATCCCCTCCAAGTGGTATTATTGTTGGAAAATCAGCTGCATTTTCATCAGCATAGGAACTACGGTTACAATTCCCAGCATGAGACTGTTATTCTGCAGTTTATCACTGTAAAATCTGTAAAGTACTGTTCGCCTAACATGGCAGAGGGAAGGGACACACCACTCTTTTGTGCTCTCTGGTGGAGGGCTTTTTTAAATCACGATGGCGCAGGGCTTGGAAGTCGAGTTTCGGCCCAACCCTCCCCTGTGGCGGTCAAAATTGCACGGTGTAAGTGAGGGTTATAGGGCACCGGCGTTACCGCTGATGGTGTCATTATTCTATTGCCATAGCCATTTACCCCATAATGACAGGATAAAGCAAAGGACATGTCTACTGCCAGCTTAAAATGAATACCTCTCTGATGGAGTCAGTCAAAACTGAACATTATCAAATGCTGTAATCAAGAACGTATGTGCTGCTGTATTGGATTGCATTAGATCTTAGACGTGTACATGATAAAGTGATATATAATATTATGACACTTGGATACTTGGAGTACAGGTTGCAAGTAATACTTCCGTACTTGTTCTTAAGGCTTTGAATGCAGGGATACTTGTAATGGAGTGTCGTTCAACTGTGCTGTACTGTACTCCATTTTATTTGAAAAACAGTAGTCACATCTGTGAGATAGTAATAGAGTTATAAAGAAAATACATCTTAAATGTCAAAACCAAACCGTAAACAGGCAGCGCTCAGGGTTCACTTCACAAGCAGTCCTGATAAGCCTTATCTGTAACTGACTCCAGCCTTCCTGTTTGGCAGCCATTTGTGCAGCTTTAATGCTTCAAGGTGGTCAGGGGTAAAGCTTTTGGATGTCAGTGATAGTGAAAGTGCTGCAGAGGAGATTGCTTGGCACCGGCTCACAGCGAGGGTGGGTAAAGGAGAGCGCGAAGCGCCATGCTGGCTGGATCACGGCCGTCACCTGCTGTGGGGTGGGACGACACGCTGAGGGGATGAAGATCCGCAGTGACTGAGCGAGCTCGCTCTCCAATGACCCTGCAGCGTTGGAAAATGAAAACACACATTAGCAGGAAAAAAGGGAGGCCGTCGTGATTGCGAAAGTCTGCGAGAACCTCCGCGCGCTGCTTAAAAATGGAGGCGAGGCTCCGTGAGAAACAAAAACATGATTTGCCTTCCTAATTAAAAGTCTGCAACACAAATCGAAGTCCCCCATCTTCGCGCCTTTAAAAGTGCACGTGGAGAGGGAGGATTTTCCCCATCTCCAGTGCAAGCGTGAACTTGGCTGTGAAAGAGGCGAGAGACAAAAATAGATCTCCTCATGAAGTATTCAGATACATTATGAGGCTATTTAAAGCTCTCCCTCAGCTCCAGAATTAGGTTATTTGGGGTTTATTTTATAATTACTGCTTTGATTTCTGCCCCCGTGAAGTAGCTGTGTCTGCTAAAACCTATGAAACAGCATTACTGTAATTGGCTAATTTTGGATACAGAAATCGGTCTCATTAGGGGGGCTGCACTGATGGAGCTGAGGTAATCACATGCCAGATTATGAGTAGGCATGTGCAGCGATGTGTGCAGAAGTGGTCCTCCACTCTGTCTGCTTTGAATGTATGTCACGAGAGCCGATACATATTTTATCAGATGGACGTGCATCTCACTAACAGCTTGCCTGGATGGATTGGGGGTTGCCCTGAATGAAGAAAGCTGAACGTTATATCCCAACAACAATGTCTGTAAATCTATTTATCTGCCTAAAGATCCAACAAAATTGGTGTTAATGTGAGAAAAATATACATGTCCACTGCGATAACAAAATTAATAGCTTTCCTTGTAAAAAATGCCCATAAACAGGGAGGTTTGGATAGAACCCGTGTAGATTAATGTCTCTTGGCGACTTAATGGTGCACAGAGAGAGATCAATGGGGATAATGATGCAGTAAATGCAGAGCATTGTGGCTTTCTTAATGTTTTCCCCGACACCACACAAGCAAGAAGAAAAAAAAGCTGGGGGACTGACGACAAAGGCTGACGGAGAGGAAATCAGAGATAAAAGTCTATCTGCTGCAAGCAAAAAGTCTGTGTAGATTCAGCCAGCGTGCACTGTAACAACATGCAAATTGGATTGCACACTCCATGTGAGGAGCCAGACACTGAATAATAATATGAACAGATCTGCAAGATGTTTGCGCGTACATACACCTGCGACCACAATATTGACATTATAATGGTTGTTTTTCCATGCACGTAATGAAACAAGGTGCGCGTGTTTCAGAGGATGAAATTGGTGTTCACATTGGTGTTTTCATAAATACAGACAGAAGACCCTGAAAACAGGTCTGCTACAAAACGCTAATTGTATTTTTCCTGCTTCCCTCGAATTCTTGAGTGGAGCCACTCAAACGCCGGGATCAGAGCGTGGGTGGGAAGGATCCTGCGCGCTGTGTTTTGCAGCCTGCACGGGGTGGAGAGTGCTCTGACCGGCAGTCCACTGATTTCAGAGCAGACTTTGACAGAGCTCTGCAGGCGTCTCCTGTTTTGCAGACTTGTGGAGAGGAACCAGCAGGTGATGGAGAATGTTAAATGCCAAGGTATTATCCTGGTGACTTTGCTCCCATTAGATATCACAGTAAAGCCTCCCCAGCTGATAACGCACACTAAGATACTCAGAATTACTTTTTGTACTACAAGCAAATTATGCCATTTAATTAAACATGCACTGATTTTCATACATTTCAACAAGAGTAATCTGAACTAAAATAAAAATTATGTTTTCAATGGGTGTGTCTGGCCTCAACGTTCAACTGAATGTAAATTGTGTTAGGTAATTGAAGATAATTGGAATCATTGATTTTACAGCAGCATTTTGTTACGCAATCATTATACTATTCCATTGAGATTCGGTAACACGGACAGAATTCATTCTGTCCTCTCCCCCCCAGCTCCCCTTCTTCTCCTCTCTCATATCTCTTTTCTATACCATGAGGTAGCGCGACCTTCAAGGTCGATGTGGAGATACTCACAGTCAATCCATCCCCGGTTACCTCATGAGTCTTATGCAATCAGCAGCAGGAGTCACACACAAACAACAGACACCTGTACACATAGGCATTGGCAGGAGGCGGGTTAACGTGCTCGCTCTCTTCCAGCCTTCGGGACACGTGTGTTTGTTGTGTTGCAGTCAGCCGAGATGGCACGCGATCCCGACCCTGAACTCAACCCTGTTTGTGAGAGTTATGATGGTGATTATAACTCATACACTTACGCTTTTTCGCAGCATGCCATAGACGCTGTGAGTGCAGGAGTGAGTCCTCTCGGCGACACAGCCAACAACTCCAGTTACTGGGACGTGGGCAGCGCCTTCTTCTTCGCTGGAACCGTCATCACAACCATAGGTAACGTTTTTAAATAATCCACTCTGGTACAAATACATCATTTATGTATATATGTGTATGTGTATATATATATATATATATATATATATATATATATATGTGTGTGTGTGTGTGTGTGT
>CAEMYA010000506.1:1267511-1283630 GCA_903131615.1 Diplodus sargus
TGTGTGTGTGTGTGTGTGTATATATATATATATATATATTTATATATATATATACACACACACATATATATACACACACATATATATACATATATATATATACATGCTGTTGGTGGTACTTTTACATACCCAGAGAGGATGATAACAACAAATTTTAACATTTGGTTCTAGGACGTGCCTCCAGCCTGTTTTGTCACTGTAGGTTAAAGCTAACGGCAAACCACACGGAAAATTGTCCCGACAAAGTCATTTGTCTAACATTATATAAACATGAAAAGCTCTCCTGGATGTGACAGCGATTATGGGGAATCATCTCAGAAATATGAATCATAACTACTCGAAGAAGAAAAACAAATTCAGCCTAGATGTTAATCAGTTATTAGTTGGCATTGCAGTTCAAGCCCACTCCTGCCTCACGGAACAAAACAGTTTGTAATGGAGCCATGGAACAAAAATTTGATTCTATAATAATATTATAATATTTCATAAATACTACTTTATTTATGTCATATTGAAGTTTGGGGCTCCATAGAAACCCTCCCAAGCTGGCAACTCTACTTATGCATACAGAGAAAATGCAATATTACGTTATGTCTTCAGAGACAAATTGTATTCCTGTCTACATTTGGCAGTGAGCGAAACGCTCCACAAAACAACAGAATGAGCTCATGAATGCAATAACAAGCAATAATACGGTGTTCAGAATGCTTAGGAGGTACTTTAGATGGGATTTGTTCTTCTAGTTTGTCTGAGGTGTTTTTCTCATTACAAATCTCTGCATAAAGCTGTAAATCCTCCCCTCTTAATGCCGCCCTTTGGTGAGTTTTACAAATCCCTTTGCCCTCACGAGCTGGCGCTAAATGATGCACTGTGGGAGTTACCACCCAGTGAAGATCAACACTAGCGAGGATGCTGACAAAAGAGACACTGCTGACATAGAGCGTGGGGTTATACTTCATGTCAGAGTCTCTCTACTGGCTCTTCTTCCTTTTAAAGGCTTTTACGCTTTTACAAGATAAACATTTCAGCAAGATTCAAAATTATTTGTATGTGAAAGCAAAAAGCCTGGATGCTTCGATTAAATTAGACCGTTTTCAATAGATACGGTTCCATCTAGGAGCCATAATTCCACTTCCAGTGCCGATGCACAGGAGCTTCTGTTCTCCCTTCATTAGCCAAATGTTCCTCCATTTAAGCGAGTGGAAAAACGCAATGTCCCCGACCTGTTGTGTGTAGTGTAGATTTAATGAAGCATGGCAGTTGTTAATATGCGGCCGAGCAGAGGCTTTTCACTGGCTTTATTTACTTCATCATAACATAGTTATGAAATATCAGAAGTTAAAGCACATGGAGTGCCACCTCCAGCTCCAACAGCTACAAAACATAGACGTGCTAACATGAACATGATAAAATTGCGCTTGAAAATCAGAAAATAACAGCAGAAAAAGGAAAGTAGAGGTAAAAATGCTGCAGAAGATGGTTTGTTAATATGCTCGTCACAGTAAAATACACTGTATGCTTTGTCATCTGCTGAGCTGTCCTCTTCTTTGAAGCTCTCTCAATGTAGGGCCGTAATTAACGCAATTATCTTGAAGAGGAACATAATTGTTGTCGCTCTAGGAGCTTATTTACAAAGGACCTAAGTTCCTACAGGAACTAAGAGCCGTTGCATAAGCTTCAATACATCATGTTGCATAAACATGTCTTTAATGTCTACTGCTTCTCATCTTACTCTTGAGTGAGACCTCCCCTGCCTCCTCCTCACCACGTCGTCTCAATCTTCCTTTTTCCTTGATTTTCCCGTCCTGTTTCCTCACTCATTTACCCTCTTGCTATCCTTGTGTTTTCCTCGTTTTGACAGGTTATGGAAACATAGCTCCAAGCACGGTAGGCGGGAAGATCTTTTGCATCCTTTATGCCATATTTGGCATCCCTCTCTTTGGCTTCTTGTTGGCGGGGATTGGAGACCAGCTGGGCACCATCTTTGTGAAAAGCATCTTGAGGGTTGAGAGGATTTTCAGGGTGAGTTGCAAGTCACCACGAATTTGCCTTTTCTCTGTTTTTAGGCTTCGAAGTTCTTAGTGATCACCTGTGTGACAAACGGTGTAAAGTTAAAATTTGTTAACGAAAGCCCTCAGATCACTCGATGGCTGTTGTAGGCTCCAGGGCTTTCTAATCACGTATGAGAACACCATACACTTAAATTGAGGCGTTAGCCCGTTTGCATAGCTTTTGTTTGTTCGTTTGTTTGTCCAACCAGCTGCTTAACAAGCTAATTTGAGTTCTTTTTATCCATATTAACCATTTTCAATTGTACATGTAAACATATAAGATTTGTTTTACTGACAATTACGCGTCAGTACCTCTGGACCTTTGGTGATCTCACTGTCACCTTTACTTGCTCTTTTATAATTGGCAGTATTTGTTCTAATTGCATCGCCTGTTTGTTGTTTTTTCTCAGCAAAAACACAAACAGATCAGCCAGACCAAGATCAGAGTGACGTCCACCATCCTGTTCATTCTGGCCGGCTGCATCGTTTTCGTCACCATCCCTGCTGTCATCTTTAAACACATCGAGGGCTGGACCACGCTGGAGGCCATCTACTTCGTGGTGATCACTCTCACCACAGTGGGGATAGGAGACTACGTGGCAGGTGGGATGGCGGCCGTTTTCGTCACGATGCAGATTAAGCATTTGGTCGCACAATCACAATGTATTTCTAATCACACTGTCATTTTTCCTTCCTCTTTCAGGCGGAAACAGTAGGATCAACTACATGAGCTGGTACAAGCCACTGGTGTGGTTCTGGATCTTGGTGGGTTTGGCGTACTTTGCGGCCGTCCTCAGCATGATTGGAGACTGGCTTCGGGTACTGTCTAAAAAGACCAAAGAGGAGGTGGGGCTCATTCAATTACACCGCTCAGTATTACATTAGAGAGGCAGAAAATAAAAGGTCACTCCACCGCTGCTTCCTCTGCGTCTTCTGCCTGTGCTCTTATTTCGCCAAATAATTGCTGCTCAAACCTTTCCAGAAGGTTACGCAACAGGCTGTTATTATCTGAGGTGTTCAAGACGTGAGGTTCTTTCACAGAAGTCCAGACAAAAGACACAATGTATAAGCAGCACATGGCTTACCAGCTTTAGCACAAATAGATTCAATATTAATAATTTCAGATTTTTAATTATAAATCACTGAAAAGTTTGTTTAAAATCTGGTATATCTTTGTTGCATTAGATATTCACGACTAAATAGGCAATACTGAAAACAAAAATCCTGATCCTTTCTTTTCCTGCACTCTTGTCACAGGTTGGGGAGATTAAAGCTCACGCGGCTGAATGGAAGGCAAATGTGCGGGCAGAGTTCCGCGAAACGCGGCGGCGCCTGAGTGTCGAGATCCACGACAAGCTCCAGCGGGCCGCCACCATCCGCAGCATGGAGCGCCGTCAGCTTGGCCTGGAGCAGCGGGCTCACTCCCTCGACATGCTGTCTCCGGAGAAGCGCGCCTTGTTTGCCAGCCTGGACGCTGGCCGCTTCAAGACTTCCTCCCAGGAGAGCATCGACACCAAGCTCAACAACCTGAGGCTGAAGGGGGCCTGTGAGCCGTACGACCATCAGGGGAGCGAGCAAGCGCCTCAGACGGCATCTTCCTCGGAGGAGAATCTCTTCAACCTGCGCTTCGGATCGCTCACCAAGCTGGCCAGGCGCAACAAGAACCGCGAGCTGCGGAGGAACATTCCTGAGTACGCCCGACGGGCGAGCGTAGGCATAAACCATGGCAGTGCCATGCTGGGTGAGGAGAGGACGGAAGAGGAAGAGGACGGGGAGCCCGATGAGGAGAAAAAAGAGGGAAACATCAGTCTGACAAACCTGTCGCAGTATGCAAACGAGCGCAGCAAGTTGAATGGATTCATGCCAGCGGAGGCCAAAGATGAAGAGAACTCCTAGACACTGTGTGGACAGAACCAGAGTGACAGATACAGACAGAGACACAGAGCGAGAGTGCATGAGATGTCAAGAAATGTGCCTTTCTGTTTCCTATGCTTCGATTTGGAACTGCTCCCAGGAAATTATCGTGCCATAGCCATGGGAAGAAAACGTGTTGCCAAAAATGAATGAATAGAAGAGACAGAAGAGGCTGTAGTCAAATACCTCATATCGGATGTTACTGCAGAACGGGCTACGTAAGAACGCTAATGTCTACAGGGGCTATCTCCAGAGCTTCGTCGTCTTTCAGCCCAGAAGACATGGCCAACGGTTATCGGCTAATGTAGAATCTTATTTTTGTGGGCGGGACTTCCCGAGAGCGAGCTTTCATGTCATCCATCTTCAGAAACACTATCGATCTCCGCTTTGTCATCTCATACTTCGGGGGCTATTTTTAGCCCAGCGGCCTGCGTTGAAAGGACTTCCACGCTTAATGAGCGGAGGGCGGGAGGTTGTGTCTCGGCTCGATCAATAGACAATACGAGCATTTACCTAGCTGACATGTACAATTATCCTTACATGGTATGTGACTTTGAAAATGTAGCCCTGAGGCATCAACTTCTGCATACTAAGAGCTCGTGAGAAACAAACTATTCACCTTGATAGTGCATGGTTATTAAAACACGAACCATAGCATATGACTAGCTTGCTAAAGCCTGGAATAAAAAAACTGTAATTTTTTGTCAATAAAATTAAACTGCTTTCATTAGTACTGCTTTCAATAGTATTTGGTGGTAAAATAAAACAAACAAAAAAAACATGTACTTCGATAGAAATTGGTACCGTTGTTGAGCTGGAATTCACCCGACAGACGCACACTTAATCACCTTTGGCCATGAGATTGTCAGCAATGTTTTAAAAAAAGAAACACTTTTTTTTGTATATGACATTCACTTTTGTCACAGATGTCTTGAAATCGCTTAAATGACCTTTGGATTAAATGAATGTGATGCTGTTGATTTTGTACTCACCAAGCATGTTTGAATCTGTGTTTACTCCTTTTTGATATCAGCCAAGCACTTGAGTTGTATTTTTTCCATTGAGCTGTAAATGATGAACTGAATATGTTTTCCTTTTCTATATTTCTTTTCTGAATGTGTTCTCCTGTAGTTCCTAGAGGTTCACTGACACATGACCATTTTTACTTTTACATAACAGGCACTGGCAACCCCAATCTGTATTTAGCAGATTTACAAAATGTATCACTGAGCGTGCGTTGCGTGCATGTCTAAAGCTGAATTACACACACTGGTTGTCCTTGTAACCTGTTTATCCGACATGAATATCATTAACCTATCCATGACCATGACCTGTGAGCGACCGTTTGTTGTGTACAGCTTATTTTATGAACAGATCACATTAAATGTAGTGAGTGCCTTTTTCCAGATAATAAACACAACAAAAGAAATTGAAAAAAGGTGGTGATTGCTATTTTCACAACAGCATTAGCATATTATTTGAATACACGCTGGCGGCGTCACAGCGTGAACTGGGAAGGGCATTGATTTTCCAAGGGCATCGCTGCGAAATTGTGTTCCGGAATTACAGCCATCATATAGTAGGAAAAAAGCACAGATGCTACCGATAACATTAATGTTAATAACATTCCTTCAACTCAAGTGGTCAGTAAATCACGACAATGTGCTAAATGGGATTCAGCCATCATTAATTTTATTACTCGCGCATGTGCTTTTCTCACGGTGGCAAAACGTCTTTCCTGAAAAGGGCCAACTGCAGGTTTCTTTCATCGCAAAGAAGTCTTTAGAAATGTTACTGACGAGATATAGACCTTATATTACACTAGGGATTTTGACATTATGAAGATTTGGGCTAAACACAAAACTTGTTAAACATTTACATCATTTCAAATGGAAATTTCCATTAAATGAGGTTACTTCTGGACGCCCGAATAGCTTGTACATTCAATGCCTGGGTGAGAGGATATAACTTTCCGTACCACCCAGTCGCTGTTGTCTGTATTTGTCATCCAAACAGGGAAACAGGAAGACTGAGCGCAAAAGATATACAAACCGTTATGACAAGGCAGCAAACCATGATTGTCATGGCACTCTCTATAATACAGCCACTTGTAATTGAGAATATCTGACAAAAATAGGTGAATGGGTGAAACCATGGATGCTACAGCGACAGGCATAAGAGGTTTTCCCTTTCTACTCCGTTTCTCTTCTCGTGCATGGATTCACTTTGGTGAATGGCCAGTTCAACATGCTCCATCAGCTGAAAAAGCAGCTGACAAGGAGGGACTAGTGCCAATGGTGAGAGACACATCGCAAGAACTGGGACTATGGATACCACCCGCCAGCCTATTGGACAATGGCTGACTGTCAGCGCAAACACCAATAGAATAGGAAATGCATACATTTTATTTCTAGCATAATTACATTTTTCATTTTTTCTCCTGAAACAGTGATGAGAAGTTGAAAAAATAAATGCTACTTTATACTCTGCTAACACTAATGAACTATTTACCGATCTTAGAATATTACCCTGAAACAAAATCAAGGGGAACACACTTCAAATACTCTTAATTTACTGAATTTATTCAAGCACAGTATGTCACCAAAGCAGAGCTTCTCCGCACACTTTATTTTTACATCGTTTTCACTCCACAAAATGTTCAGGCCAACCAATCTTTTTAAATTTACATCATTGCTGTAAATTTGTCTTGATGCGGCTTTTGGGTAATTAAATGACAGAACTCATTACGATGTAAGTGACTCCCGGCGTGTTGCAGGATGCTGGAGGTTTCCTATTCGTGCACGTCCGTAGCTCGGAGCCACAGTCACGTGTGTCAAAGTGTGCACAGCACCCAGGAAAAAGAGCCGGCCGACAGCACCACAAAAGAAATTAATCAGGGAGACAGGTCTGTAAAGGCGGAGCCATAAATTTCATGTAATGGAAAGGGTGTGTGTGTGTGTGTGTGTATGTGTTGTTGTGTATGTGTGTGTGTTTGTGGATGTTTTTCCTTCAAGGTGGAAGCGACCTCAACCTCCCTCCTCTCTTTCTCTTTTGTCTGTCTCTCACTATCTGTGTGTCCCTTTATCTCTGTCCCTCCCACGCACGATGAATCAGCCAGGGACTTTTATCTTGACAGTTAATTTATTAACCTTTTTGTTTTCTTAATTCATTCTATTTAGGTCTGTTTACTCAATCAGAGTAGTCGACATAGAAGAGGCTGGTCGAACCGGTCCTACTGCACAGCAGGAAATGGAAAAAAGCATCAGTCTCTTGACTAACGTGTCCATCAAACGTCGTGCTGTGCATCAAAACTCCATAAAGTATTTTTCTGTTTCAAGACTAATGATTTAAAGCAATGCTTTTAAAAAAAGTTTGCCATTTTGTTGACACAGAAAATTGACAGGACAGGAAAAAGATTGTCATTTTACTGAAAATGACAAACTTTTTCCAGTGTAATGCGATTCCATACAACACCGGCACTGAATACAGGCTGAGAAATAATCAACACTTCACTAACGGAGTCGCTGGAAACTGAGTGAGAGGCTGTTGGAATCGGATTTCACAGGTGTTCCTCATTAGCTGGTACATCGCAGTGTGATGCGGCTGTTTTTCGAGGCTCATATTGAGCCTCTATTGCACATCAGTGCCCCGAGGCAACAGAAGGAGGTTTTATTTTTTTTTAATCTGGAGTTTTACATGTCGTATTAGAAGGCGGCATATTTCAGGCGTATCAAACGAGGGGGATGAAGTGGGTATGATGTTGCTTTTTTGAGGTAGGAGTACACTTTCATAACCACATGTGCTGCAGGGCTATTAAAGGAAGAATTATCCAAAAAACAACGAAAGGGGAGAAGGATGAGTTTGAGGAGCGCTTGAACAGTGCATCAGTCTAATCGGCAGCTCCAGTTTTTGGTGCAATTAAAATGAAATGTGCACATATAGATTTAAGCAATGTTTTAACAGGACTGGTGTTTGTATGTGGCAGGGGAAAAAAAGAAGTCATTTGATACTTTGGCACAGTATCATCCATCTGTCGTCCATCTGAATTATGACATTTTGCCAGAGTGAGTCTTAAAACTTGCCCGATGCCAAGAAGCATTTCTCACTCCTGGTGCACCGTCAGTTAAGGAAACATTAACTGGAAGTGTTGTGGCCACACAGATCTCCCCCCTCCCATTAAAGAGCTGTGCAAATTACCCAGAGAGACGCTGCAGACAGTGTCGCACATCCATCGAACAAGATTCGCTTTTAGAGCGTGTGTGACTGAGAACAAAGGCTTGTGTGTCTCGAACAGAGAGGATGGCCCAGCATGCACGGGCACACGTCCTAATTTTACTATGATTATTCAAATGCTGGTAAAGTGAAGGTGCCACAGCTACAACAGAAAACACCAGTCGGTCCGCTTTGAATGAGTGATTAAACAAATTCACTGCCCGTTCAAATTGTTCAGTTCCCTTTAAGGAGGTTTCAAAATGGCCATGAAGCTTCTGTGGGGGCTAACTCATCCTCATCGCTTGTGCATATTTGGTCAGGCATTAATCTGTCATGTAACAGGAAATTCTGCGGCTGCTCTCAGACGGAAATCAGACTTGGCTCCCTCCTGTTAGTGTAAGTGGGATATCAAACCGTTCCTCTATGCAGAGAACTTTGACCTGCAAAGCAGCATGACTCACAGTAGGCTGTGATGTCTTCTTGAAAATTCAGAGCAGAGAAGGATTGTTGCTATTTCAGGCTTTCCGCAAAACATATAACTGGCTAGACTAAGGAGTACATTTACCTTCATTATGAAAGCAACACACATCTCAGCAATACCTTCAACCCCACCACAGTCCTGCTGTTACGACTGAGATGTGAGAGAACAAGGCTTTAAGGCTTTAAAGTTTGAGACCGTATTTCAACAATTGTAAGTGTGTCAACTCTGGATATTTTTAAGGAATCCTTGAGACATTTTCCATCTATGTTTGTGGTGACAGAACCAGGTATTTTAGGTCAAAACATGATGTTTTCCAGTGTTTTTTGTGCCTTAACTTAACCAGGCATCGTGGGTAATGTAGGCGCCAGGTTTTTCTAAGCGGTCAACTGGTCTGACACAACACTTTAGTCTTTTGGGGCCCAAGGCAAAAATTCCCAGGATGCCCCTTTAAACCAGTTTAAAAACAAATGATCAAACTAGTTAATATAGTTCTGTTTTTCAGTCCACACAGTCTTCTTCTCTTTCCAAACCTGGCGCCTACATTACCCACAATACAACTCAGTCACTGAGCTGTTTGTGATCTAACTTTTGCAACTCAAATGCAGATTTCATCCCCAAATTGGCATTCAAAGTTGACAGATGAATGCTTCTTATTAGAGACAAGTTTCACTGAAGTCTAAAAAAAGAGGTACCGAAAGGGTAGATATATAAAAAAAAACACTGAAGAAGACAAACTCTCAACTTTCTATTTTTAATATCTGCTGTCAGTCACCAGTTATGATAGAAACAGATGAATTTAATACATAATCTGCTTATAAAAGCCTCTACCTTCAAATGTTTCTAATTCTGGTTCTTTCTTTTGTGTGTTTGTTTCAGCTGTGTCACTATTTGATTTCTAACTTGTTTTTCCTTTATTTTAATGACCCAACGTTCACTTCAATCAGGTGTATTGTCTAGTCTCTGCATGTGGGCTAATCTATATCAACCAGAGCAGTTTGTTTCTAATGTTTCTAATTTCAGCTCAATACAAAAAAGAGATGGAAGATGATTTTGTTGTCTTTAGAAAAGTGAAAATAGAGACGGAAATATCATCCGACACGTTCAAATTAACTGCAAATATTGCTGTATTGTAATACCAAGTTTGCTCCCCCTTTGTCAACGTGATCATAGTTTCTTCACACTGAAGATTTCGGTAGGTTGCTGCCAGAACAAGGAACTGCTGTGAGGAAAAGTGTGAAAGTGCTGCGAGCGACAGAGAGGATGAGGAGGCGGAGGAGGGAAGGGTGGAGGGAGTGTCAGACAGTCAGCCGGAGGATCCCAGTGTGTTTCACATCAACAGGAGACAGATGTGAAATGTGCCTGACAATGTGTCTGGCAGCTGATATACTGAAGTGGAGAGAGGTGTAATATGATGTCATCTAAAGCAGTCAAGAGAAACTGACAGAATCGAGCACATCATGGGACACCGAGGTACTGGCTCGCACCAGGAGTTGAACCCATGACACATTTTGGATTGACTGGGGTTGACAGATGCAGTTAAACTGTTGAGTTAAATATAACAGTTGTTGGGGCTCGCTGATAGCCTCGGGGTCTGACGCTGTAGTCAACATCTCCAGTTCAAGTCTGGTTGCCTTTTCTGTGTATCATCCCTCCTCTCTACGCCTTCTTTTCCTGTCATCCTCTCAAACTGGCCACGATGAAAGAAATACAGGAAGGACAAGATGTCAAATTTGCGCAGACTCGCGGACCATTTTCCTTCAAACTGATGCAGATTTAAAGGGGCACAACAAGGTCGGCGCTACAAATGATGAAGACAAAATCTTCGAAAGACACAAAAATCAAACCCCAAAGGAACATTTTCATTTTCATTTTGACGCGTCTCTTTATTACCTCCACCAAGTGTGGAGTTCTATGAAACTTGGATGAAGGATAAATCTCCACCCAAAAAAGGTCCCATTACATTAACTCTTGGTGCTGATCCAATTAACGGTATGGATCCAGGAACTTTTTTCCCCCCCCTTTCTTTAGCAGTGCAAGATTGGGTGCTTTTCTTTCTATGTTTGTTAATTTCTCAGGGAATAATGCAATCAAACCATGTGTGTTTGGGCTGACTGGTGACTGTAAAAAAAAGTGAGAAAAATTATCCCTGGATCTGTCTCTTCATCTGGATCCTTACTAAATGTTAATGGTGTCCATTAACTGGACTGAAACCCATCCTCCATTCATGTTTCGTGGAAATCTGTTCAGTAGCTTTTAATGTAATCCTCATGACAACAAACCAGCACCAACAAACAAACAGACATGGGTGATAACATGGCGGGAGGTAATGCAAGGGAAGAATTTGATGATAACTACAGAAGGGAAGATTTTGCAGAGAGATCAGATATTTTTGCTGCGTGGTTGGATTTGACTCACGGATTGCAACAACCAGTGGTCTAAAATACCATAACCAAATCATGTTAGTTGTCTAAACCTAACCAGAATTGTTTAAGCGCCTTTTGACCAGGTCCAATTGAGGTCGGACACGATAAAAGTTTCGGACAAAGCAACACAAAACAGAAAAAAAACCCAGAAAAAAACAACTTAAAACAAAGAATGGGCACAATTATGACAGCAACATCACGTTAAATTAGTCCTAGTGAGGACATATACATGGACAGTACACACAGTATATTCATAAAGGGTACAATCCAGTTTGCAGTGAAAAGGCTATAAGCTCATTAAATCAAAATTGAAAGTGACAAAGGTTATGGCTGAATATGACTCGAATATTCACATTTCCAGGTTATTTTTAACTACATTATGTCGCACAAATGAAAGGTCCATTCAGAAACTCTGAAAGGAGCCACGGGGACATTCGCCGGTGCTCTCCGCTTTTTCTGCTCTCCAGTGACTGCAGATAACTGTTATTATGGCTGAGTCAGACAAGTGGGAAAGAAACAAGTGAAAGACAGCGGGACAGTTTGGATTATAGATTGGGAGATAGCTGTCTGGGAAAAGCAGGGTTTTAGATAAGAATAATGACAAATTTAAAGAGGCAAAACTGCGTGCGAAAAGTGGCGGGAGGAAAAAGATTTCAGGGTAATGACTGAACGAGGATGGAAATGTTACTGTCAGTATTACTGCATAGTTGGAGCAAATTGTTCAGTGTTAATAAACAGCACTGGAAGCCTTATTTATTCATTAAATGTGCGTTAAATACAGCAAAACTCGAGTGATTCTATTCTTAGATGACATTACAAAATGGCTTATGTAATGTTGTTAGTGCACAGCTCTACACGGCTATATTCGTCCATCTGTTTTCTTTTTTTATCACATGTGTTATTTGGCTCAGTTTTTCTCTGCGGCACGTGTACAGTATGTGTACATAACCCTGACTGTTCCTAAGGTCCGCCTGCCAACATCCTGATGCAGCTGTGCAGCTGTGCAGCCCTGCATCCTGATCCAAGACCTGTTTTCAACCTTTTAATGACAAGATAACTGGAATTATCCAGTCATAATATACAGATTCAGCACTGAAGTTCTGTCCTCAACACTTTGACTTTGAGCACACACTCACCTTTTATTTATTTATTATTATTATATATATTTTTTTTTTTACATGTGTTCATACAATCAGATAACCAGTGTAGATTACACTCCCATCCGTTCACCATGCCTGACTCTCATACACGTGCCACTGCTGAAACACTGATTACGCCTCTCGAAGCTCAGTTGCCTCCATCTCCAGATACACTTTACATGTAAGGCATCGTCTGTGGCAGAGTCAAGGAGAGGGGAAGGTGAGAAGACGGGTGTTTGAATGGGCTTTGTAGCTGGCAGGGTTCTGCTGATGCAGGTTATTCAGCGGTAGGTGAAGCACATTATTTGACATGGATGGATGGAGGGAAGAAAGAGGCAGGACAAGGACTCACATGGTACAGCACATGTCCTCACCAGCCTTTGTTGTTATGAAGGTATGACGGCGAAACAGGACGGATGTCACATTTTAGATACCTGAGGAAAACGTGAGATTCAAAATCTTGCAGGTTTTTGAGGTTGTTGCTGAAATGAAAGATGAATCTGTTCTCGTCTGTTACATTATGGAGTCTCACCTCCCGTCCAGCTACATGAAGTTGATCCATATAAGGTTGATCCTGAGCTTTTTATTAACAATCTATCATCAAAGTCTGTGGGTGCATTTGTATTGTTTGTTAGTTCATTCATGCATGTGTCTATGAGCTATAGGGAAATGTGTTTGTATTTGTATCTTCTTTGTAAGTGTGTTGTGCATAGAAAAAACACACAAGAGCACATCTTAGATCCTTAAAGGTTAAATTCATTCAAAATGAGAATTCAGTATTCCACAAAACATTTCTGGAGCTTCACAGCAAAACAGTGTTTCAATATTCTCCTTAACAACTGGAGTAGATGGGGACTTATATAAAAACAAATGCTTGGGTAGCAAAGATGTTAATTTAGCAGCTGCAATTAAAATGTCGGGTGTAAAGCTGCTCTATGTAGTTTGGGAAAATAAATGCAAACCCAGAAGGGTAACATTTACAATATGATGAGCTGATGATACAAACTCAGAAATATTTATTGGCTTTACAGTAGCTCCATGGCTAAATTCTCATCTGATTAAAAATTTGTCCCAAAAAAATACATAGTGCACCTTTAAATGCATGCATAAATAACATCTTTTCAAATTAATCATGTTCTTTCCAGCGAACAGGAGTTGTTGCCATCAGGAAAAAGGTATAGGGTACCAGACTGCAAGTTAAATAGATATAAACTGTCCTCCATACCTACCTCTATTAAATTATTAAATAGTGCAAGATAGTGTGTGTGTGTGTGTGTGTGTGTGTGTGTGTGTGTGAATGTGTGTATGCGAGTGAGAGATTCATAAAGGGACTGTGCAATAAAAACTATGGTATAGGGAAGTGCAATGGAATAATAGGAGTGCAATGAAATGAACAGTGCAAAAGAATTAATGATGTTTTATAGGTATATGTGCAATAGGAAGAGCGTCTGCAAAAAGTGCAATGAAGAGTGTGTGTGTTCTATGCTGATATGAATTTATGCTATATGTAAACAGACTTCCTCTTCTTTCCTCTTGTTTTTTTGGGTTTTTTTGGGGCGTTTTGTGTGTTCTGTGTTTTGTCATGTGCTATATGTGAACATGTGACGTTCTCTTGTGACCAAAACAAATTTCTCCTAAGGGAGACAATAAAAGCAACAATAACAATAACAATAACAATAATTCATCTCAGGGCTTTCAGAGACTTGGATTAAAATGGAACAGCGGGACACTTTTCATGGCAAGCTATAATTTCTTGTTTGAAAAACTGTGTTTATTTGATATTAAAAAAAAAACACCATACACTTCACATTAAACATAATAAGGCACACCAAGGCCACACCCAAATAAAACACATAAATGTTACTTAACTCGACTTTTGACTCGTTGGCAGCAACCTCAAAATAAGACATGTAATAACAACATAACCAGTCAAAATGACATGATAAGTAACAGCAGTTTATCGAGGCATTAGTAATACATTCATTTCTATATAAAGTTATTGCTCAAATAAAGTACAACTGATGTAAGAAGTCAAGCTGTACAAAGAAAACACTGAACAGATCTGAAATGTTCGAAGTCCTGGCTGCAGTTCGATAACTGTCCACTAGAGAGTCTCAGATATCCACGTTTGCTCCAGTTCACCTTCAACCAGCATTTGAAAGCATTTGACATTTTTGCAAACACGTAAGTGACATTTTCAAATTCACAGCATTTTTGGTACTTATAGAAAGGAAGAAGTCATATTTGTCTGTTAAATGCAAACACAGCCTCCTCATGGCAAAAAAAAAAGACTGAAGTGAAACCAAAGTGAAATGTCAAAAGGGGTAAAGTCACATTTATGAACACAAAACAAAAACAAATATTCCTTTCCTACTCACAGCTTATTCAAATAATGCATGGCATTATATTTGCATCGATATCCCTCTTTTCTCTGTTCTTTTTCAGAGAAAGCGCCAGTCAAGATGACTGTGACATTTGGCAAACTCTCCTCCTTGGAACAGCTGTTCTCCATGATGCACTGCTGATAAAGGTGAAGTTATAAAAGTACCCTGGAACACTATGTGCAGATGTAAACTGTCATTTAAAACATACTGAACTGAAATTGGTGTAAATTGCACATGTGAGGGTTGGTCCTTGTCTGCCTCATTTCTAATAGTTTGTTGGTTTACATTTGTTTACATTTGCTAGAAATCTTGATCTGTCTCCTGTGATCCATCAAATAAAATAAAATCCCAACTACTACTATGTTTGGTGCTGATCAGGTAGGGTACGGGGTGAGGTTTTCAAATCATTTGAGACGCTGTTACCGTGTAGATTACAGCCCCTGAAAAATGTCTTCTGCTTATCTGTTTCTTCACTGCGACTTTCGCCTCCCACTGTGCAGAGCGGTGAATGACTGATGAAACTTGAATATGAGATATATTTGTTTTTTGTTGTGGTTTTTTGAAGCAGAATCAGATACAGTTCATGGTTAAAAGTCAGGATCTTTCACGTCTTCATTTGGAATTTGTTGGCTTGGGGCAGAGTGCCACAGACAAAGGAAGCACAAAGTTTTGAGAGACGGACATGCATTGTTGGTTTTCTCGTATAATTATTTGAACTGCAGTGGGTCTTGGGCCAGAAGAGACCCCATTAGCTTTTGATGTGGATCCAGATAAAAGGGACTGATCCAGGAATTTTGTCTCACTTTCGTTAAAATTGCTAGATTGGGCTTTTTTTTTTTCATTCTTGTTAATTTCTCAGGGGATGATGGTTTGATTGTGTTGAAAAAATCTGACGTATTTTAGGTGGCTGGATTGAAATCAGTTTTATTTGATACTGGATTAGTTAAGCCTTGGCAGAGGTATGCTCTCTACTGAGTTCCATCCTAGTTTCCCATTGTTTTTACTGTCTATATTTACAATTTACCAAAAGGTTATTACATTATCCAGTTCTGCACTTTATATTACTTACACCACACCTTCATCCTTGCCTCTTTTCTTTACCTGGAAGAAGAGAACAACCTGGTTAACATTTGCTTTCCCTGTTTCAGTAATGAAGCAGTATAGGAGCGGGTCCGCAAGGCAGTTGAGGCTTGTGATAGCCGTGCATATATCATCCATATGGAGGAGCCATTTAGCATTCCTACAATCCTCTACCGTTTTGAAGAGAAGCATTGTGAAGTTGATGGGCCCAAAGCAGAGAAAAATGCAAAGCAGAATGACTGTCAGCAGCTTCAAAATCCGTTTACGTTCCTGTTCCTCTGTGGCCTGGTTGGACTTCACCGCCACGCAAATCCTCCAGGTGGAAAACCCCACCAGGAGAAAGGGAACAACAAAACCAATGAAGAAGCGCACCATATAAGCTCGAGTCACAATCTGTGGCGTTGGGTAGATGACATCGAAACACCCTGATAACTT
>CAEMYA010000506.1:1286254-1304578 GCA_903131615.1 Diplodus sargus
CTGCTGTTTGGTGCTGATCAGGTAGAGTACGGGGTGAGGTTTTCAAATCAGCTTAACAGTGAGATGAACCTTGCCTTGAAGCTCCGTAAAGTCAACATTTACATTGTGAGTTTGTTGTCGTTTGATACGCTGTTACCGTGTTGATTACAGCCCCTGAAAATGTCTTCTGCTTACTGTTTCTTCACTGCGACTTTCGCCTCCCACTGTGCAGAGCGGTGAATGACTGATAAAGCTTTTAAAATGAAATATATTTGTTTTTTGTTGTGGTTTTTTGAAGCAGAATCAGATACAGTTCATGGTTAAAAGTCAGGATCTTTCATGTATTCATTTGGAATTTGTTGGCTTGGGGCAGAGTGCCACAGACAAAGGAAGCACAAAGTTTTGAGAGACGGACATGCATTGTTGGTTTTCTCGTATACTTATGTGAACTGCAGTGGCGGTTTAACAGTGGACTCCCATGATCCCACACTATGATTTTGTTTAGCCATATAGAGCAAGCAACAGTGTCTGGTGTTGACTTGAGGATAATTAACTGCACCAAGGAGTTTTTTTTTCCAATTGTCTCCATTCGTTTGTTGGTTTGTCATCGACATTGCAGAAAAAAACAATACTTAACAGATTTCCATTAAAACCTCGGATGGAGGATGGTCCTTGGGCCAGAAGAGACCCCATTAGCTTTTGGTGTGGATCCAGATGAAAGGGACTGTTCCAGGAATTTTGTCTCACTTTCATTAACATTGCGAGATTGAGAAAATCAGACGTATTTCAGGTGGCTGGATTGAAATCAGTTTTATTTGATACTGGATTAGTTAAGCCTTGGCAGAGGTATGCTCTCTACTGAGTTCCATCCTAGTTTCCCATTGTTTTTACTGTCTATCTTTACAATTTACCAAAAGGTTGTTACATTATCCAATTCTGCACTTTATATTACTTACACCACACCTTCATCCTTGCCTCTTTTCTTTACCTGGAAGAAGAGAACAACCTGGTTAACATTTGCTTTCCCTGTTTCAGTAATGAAGCAGTATAGGAGCGGGTCCGCAAGGCAGTTCAGGCTTGTGATAGCCATGCATATATCATCCATATGGAGGAGCCATTTAGCATTCCTACAATCCTCTACCGTTTTGAGGAGAAGCATTGTGAAGTTCACGGGCCCAAAGCAGAGAAAAATGCAAAGCAGAATGACTGTCAGCAGCTTCAAAATCCGTTTACGTTCCTGTTCCTCTGTGGCCTGGTTGCACTTCACTGCCACGCAGATCCTCCAGGTGGAAAACCCCACCAGGAGAAAGGGAACAACAAAGCCAATGAAGAAGCGCAACATACAAAGTCGAGTCACGATCTGTGTTGGGTAGATGACATCGAAACACCCTGATAACTTCTCATTGTGCACTCTCTCCAAGGGCACAGTGATGGTGTTGAAAATTAGCACAGTAACCCAAATGGCAACGCTGACCATTGCTGCGATGCCAACTTTTCCCTTCAAGAAAGTGTACTTAAATGGATGAACTACTGCCAGGTAGCGGTCAAGAGCAATGCAGCAGAGGAAAGCATCACAGGTGTACAAATTAGTGTAGAAGATGTTGACAGATATCAGACAAACGTGGCGTCCATGGGTCCAAGCTTGGTGCCACAGGAAGTCCAGCCACAGAGAGAGGCCGACAGCAAAGGTCAGGTCACTCAGGGCCAAGTTGAATAGATACACACCGAGCTCGTTCTTCTGTCTTATGTGCTGGCAGGCCACGAAGAGGGAAAAGATATTGCACGGGATGGCTGTGATGATGACAGCCATGTAGAAAAACTGCAAAGGCATCCTCATGGGTGGATAGACAGCCGCGTTGCACCATGACTGATTGGTTTCCAGGGTTAAGTTCTCCATTGTCATCGCTCACTCCTTGGAAGAGAAACGAGGAAGGAAAGAACACAACAATGCATATAAATATAAATATATGAATATAAACGAGGGTTCCCCGCAGATTGAACTCATTAAAGGTCCAGTGTGTACGATCAAGCTGTTGTCACTACCAGTCTGTCAAATGCAACAGCCTGTTCAGTGGCCCAGTGCCACAGGTATCACCCTAGTGGTAATTATTATAGTGTATTAGTGTAAAGGCAGAGAAAGGTAGAGTCAGGGGCTGGCTGGGGTGGTAGAGGGAGTCATTCACAGTGGATCACAAGGACTTATAAGGGCCTTATAACCTATTAAGTAACATTTAATTACACAGACCTCAATACAAACTACTACAAATGGCTTCCTGTTGAGCATTTTCTTGGGTCTCGACATTTGTCCCCACCATCCAGGCAACTGAATTATAGTCCATTTGAAAAAAATGTGCTTTCAGCTCACGAACGGGGATTCCAGATGTAATCACACATCATGAATATTAACTCTGCTCTGCTTTTTTTGTGTATGTGTGTTGACAAATTATTTTAATGTACATCTCTAACTGCCTAAATTCACAAACAGTGTAGTCTCATAGGTATGATGTTACATTTTTCTTTTTAATACACCAACAAGAGGTCGATTTCCCAACACATCCTGCTGGTGTGCATGTGTTACCACACCGCAGCAATGTTGCAAAAGAAAAGTCTGAGTTGATTGTCAACTGCAAACGCCTTATTTACTCATGCAAAGTGCTGCCTATGCAAAAAGAGCAAACACAATTCAAATTCAACTCAAGCAAAGATCTACTTACGGTTCATCCGGTTGTAGCTCCAAATTCTGCTCTTTAAATGCCTACTGATTAAAAGGAAATCATTTAAAACAGAGGCTAAGGATTCATCCAGTTGTCGTCCACAGAGAGAGGAGTGCAGCAGCTGCCTCTTTGTTGTCCCTGACTACTATATCATCTAATGAGTGACAGGCCACGAAAGAGCAAACTACCACTGTTAGAACCACAGGGCAGATTTAATTTAGGCACTAAGTCTTTATGTTTGGTGTGTCAATATACACATGAACTCAGCTAAAGTTATTGCAGATTATTGCCTGATAAAGGAAAATGTGCTTGGCGTATCATTTCCATGGCGTAACTATGTTGTTATGGCTGGTTGTTATGTTTTTTTATCTTCTGTTTTTTTATGTGGAAAAGAAATTCAAACCCAGAAAGACATATCAATAACATGAGTTAATAATACAAACTCTGAAATATTTATTGGCTATACAGTAGCTCCATGGCTAAATAATGAAGAGAATATAGTCCCAAGAGTGCTGTTTGATGCTGACATATGGCTGCTGAGAAGGGTCGCGCAAATATGAACAAATCAAATCCTTTACAAAAATGTTGTTGTTTCCCAAAAATACATAGTTCACCTTTAAATACGTGCATAAATAACATCTTTTCAAATTAATTTAGGATCTCAGGGCTTTCAGAGACTTGGATTAAAGTGGTCCAGCGGTATAGAGCCATGTTTTTCCCCCCAGTTGTTATTACGGGTGTTATGCAACACTGTCTTGCTGTGAAGCTCCAGAAATGTTTTGTGGACAACAAAGCCTCACCTGACTTTCCATCATCACAGGGATTTGTTGGTGAGTTCATGGCTTAATATGTCATGTTATATAAACAAATCTAACTTTCCTGGAAGTTCCTGGATTTTTTTTTTTCGCTTTAAAATAAGATCATAGAGGACATTTTTTATGGCAAGCTATAATTTCGTAAAAATAAGTTTGAAAAACTGTTTATTGTATAAAAAACATACACTTCACATTAAACATATTAAGGCACACCAAGGCCGCACCCAAATAAAACACATAAATGTTACTTAACTTGACTTTTGACTCGTTGGCAGCAACCTCAAAATAACATATTGGACAAAATAATTAATCTGACATGTAATAACAACATAACCAGTCAAAATTACACTATAAGTAACAGCAGTTTATCGAGGCCTTAGTTATAAATGAATTTCTATATCAAGTTATTGCTCTAATAAAATACAAATAATGTAAAAAGTCAAGCTGTATGTTACAGCACCCAAGCGACAACATATGGTGCAGGAATGAGTTCAGCTTTATTAATCCATGGCAAGACTGACAAAACAACTCAAGACGGTCGGTGCAGCACCAGGTACACTTCTTCACCGCAGCAGCGCGGGATCAGTCTAACAACTCAACAAAAAAAAACTTTCTTCTACTTCTACTATGTGGCTGACAGTCATTTACCATCAAGTCTGCCCCCTGCTGGCAAGCATGATGAAACATACTCAAAACGCAGAGCTGAAACTGTAGATTACTGACAGGCATGTAAAATAAATAATAAAAGAAAATAACATTTTCTTCAGGTGCTACAATCCTCCCCTGCAAAATGAATGTTGTCCTCAACATTAGCAATGTTTTTCAATACATCTTTGGCTGGAATGTAACACACAACTTATAATTCCAACATTAAAGGTAACACTATAGATCTAACACATCACACCATGGTAATACCTTTCTTTTGCAACTTGGAAAGTAAGTGGAAGTAAATGGCTTTTAGTGCATTTCAACAGGTTTTACCATAAAAGTACATTACTATTGTATACCATGTGATCTCATCACACTCCACTCTTTGATAACACTACAGTGTTTAGATTTAGGGACAATCTCATTTTTAGCAGTTGTAACAGTAGTGCAGTACTATTTAAATGCTCTGAAACAAAAACATTTCTGTCATTTCACCATACACTCCATGGAGACTTCTGACTTGTATAGACACACATATACTGCAAACATTCCATTCGCATTTTTCCAATGCCATAACTTCATCCTAAATCTAGATCATGACTACAACTTCTTTCCAGTTATGTGAACCATGTAAGAATAACATTTGAGAGACATACAGCTTGCTTTACACATTTTTTTCACACTTTGTTTGTCTCTGTCTCTATTGTCCCATGACTTCCATAATGGACAGTAACCTCTCGGTTCACAAACATGTCCATTGTTCACTGAATAATCTGCTTCAGTCCATAGAGAACCTATAACAGTCTTTCAGTAGTAGCCTGCAGGAACAAAAGTAGGATAGACTAGATGTGCTCCAAACATGTCTGGAGGTAGGCAGGGCACACCGTATTGTCCATATGCTGGTGCCACTGTGTTAACATACAGTGGGTTAGTGTGAAGCCCCACCGCGCAATGAGTAGGTTGGCCAAGTGATTCATATGTCAATGTCTCTCTAGGTCGCCTTTCTCTCTGTGACCTGCGTGGCTGTGTGTCAGAAGGCTCTAGCTCCTGTGTGTTGGGCAGGTCTACAGACTGAGCAGTTTGTCCTGGGTCTCCATTCTGAACTCCTGTGCTTCAGCATCCAGTTCCGGCTGGGGTTTTGTTTCAGGAGTAATGGGGGGTGCAACATTTTGCTCTCCAGGCTGGTTGTGATAGTGCCTCAGTCTATTAGCCCAATAACATTCCTCCTCATCTGAGCTGTCTGTGTCCTCTGATGTTTCATTTGATTTGTTCTCCTTGCGTCTCTTCCTTTGTTGAATACGAGGATTTTGCCCTCCCAGCATGCTTTGAGCTGGTTCCTGAAGTGGAAATGCGTTACATGGCATTAACATGTTACGATGGAGGACTCTGCCCCTCCCTGTGCCACGTTCAGGCTTTACCTCATAAACTGGGCTGTCTTTCCCCTTTTGAGAAACCACAGTGTGTATCTGATTCTCCCAATACCAGCGTAATTTACCTGGTCCCCCCCGCTCGGACATATTTCTCACAAGGACCCTGTCACCTGGGGAAAGAACTGAACTTTGTCTCTTTTGATCATGATACATTTTTCCTCTTATTCTTAAGTCTGCATATCATAAATCACCCTTGACGTTATATATCTTTATGCGAGTATTTTAATAACTTTGCTCACCTCTTTGCGACGTCTTGCCTCTTGACTTTCTGAGATGACTCAGAGGACAGGTGATGAATGGATGGAATACTCTCGTCTGAACTGGTAGCGTGTGTGTGTGTGTGTGTGTGTGTGGATGAGAGAGAGAGAGAGAGAGAGAGAGAGAGAGAGAGAGAGAGAGAGAGAGAGAGAGAGATGGAGCATAATGCACTGCAGGAAGACAGCGCAGCACCAAAGAATCAACATTAATTCATTATAACAGAAATCTATCTATGTGCACTGATAGATTAGTTCTCAAGCGCTGCCGTATCGCTTGCATGCATTGCATCAATTTTTTTTTTTTTTGCCCGACATTCTAGCCCGGGTGCTAGGTCGCTAGGTCTGCAGGAAAACCTGGTTATAATGCAAACTAATTACATTAAATTTACATTAAAATGCAGGCAAATCCTCAGGCTCCTCAGCTCAATGAAGAGCTGCACTGCCTCCTCCAAATTCAGCTGTCTCCTCCTTGTTTTGACTCACAACACAAAAAAACGACTACACTACACACTAAACACACTACATTACACACTAACTATACACTCCAAACACGCTATATGTCACAAATCTCTCAACTATCAATATCGCCTTCTGTACACCGACCGTTGTTGCCTGTCATTCATCCGCTGACGTCCCTCACCCAACTTCCTGTTCCTCAACAACCAAACTTTCTGCTTGGACACTTTCGTGACAAAAGCCTGTTTTTACCGTTTCTTCCTGCACCAGACACAAAGCAAACGTGACGGCAATGTTCGCGAAAAAGCATGGCGGACATTATTTACCCTAAGTCCGGTTTTGGACATGCCGGTGGGTCTGGTCCCTCGCCTCGGGAGGAGGGCCGTGTGGGCTAGCAGCTAGCAGCTAGCAGCTAGCTACACACGAACATCCACAGATTCCGATTCCACTTTGTTGTCTGCGCGTCTCTGGATCTCCTCAGACCCGAACAGACTCGGTCCGGACTCGTTTAGTCTCATTAATCCACGACAGTCAGTTTAGAACAGAACAGGACCGAACCGCTGGCAAAATCCCGGTCCAGCTAGCACCGCTGCAGGTATAAATCCGCTTGTTTCTTAAGGTATGTCGTAGGCTTGAGCTCTGCAGTGATTGGATCTGGTGCGCACATGACTGTGGTAGCTCCGGTGGACAATGTTCGTGGAATTTGTAATGCATTTATGAAATAATTTATTAACAGTATCATTGTAGTCCAAACAAATGCGAAGTCGCACACCCTTGAACCAAGCAGCAGCCATGCTGAAACTCTCAGGTCAGTCTGATCCTGATCCGCAGAGATATTTGAGGCACAATCACATACACAGACAGACAGACAGAGATTCCTTGCTTTATAGAGAGATGTCTGGTTGCTTATCTGCAGCTAGCTGATGAACAAGTGGGCTGCAGGTAATGGCCGAATTCCAGTCCAATCCAGGTTGTTTTTGTGTTTCAACTGTGCTAAATATTGCATTCAAAACTTCGGGGGTTCACTGCTCTGTACATTCGCTCATGTAAGAGTCCATACTCATAGGTGTGTGCGACAGGAAATCTGTTCAGATACCCAGCGATGTGCGGTGGCATTCAGTTTAGCTGTGCTTAAAACATAAGTAACAGGGTTGTTATCACTGTATATTGTTACAGATGGGGCATAAAACAAATAGTCTCTAAACCTGTCTGTAACAGCCCATTTGAGCGCTAAAAACTCAAGCTTCCCTGAATGTAAGCGGTAGTTTTTTTCTGCTGGTGTCAATGTTCGTGAGCCATACCCAATAACTCTGAGTTTGTCTTCCTGCCTTTGATACAAGACTGCTCCTAGTCCTTGTTCTGAAGCATCAATATGAAGAATAAAGGGATCTTCAAGCCTTGGATACGCCATTACAGATGGGTTAGTCAAGACATCTACGAAATAGTTCAAAGCTTTCTGGGGACTATCACTCCACACTATTTTCTGATGTGGGGGAAGCTGCCCTGCCCATGCTGACTGGAAGGTTTGACTTGGGATTTAGGGTTACATCTATTGAAAGCAGGTCATACAGGCATTTTGCATGACGAGAAAAATCCTGCACATAGCTTCGATAGTACCCCAGAAAACCCAGAAGTTTGCACAGCTCTTTGATGTTTGTAGGAGGTGTTGTCTTTACTTCATTCTTGTCCATCCTGTAGCCTTCAGCTGAGATCACTTTGCCATCATAACGTACCTCATTTTTGAACAGGTCACATTTGTCTGGCCTCAGCTTAATTCCCCAAGTTTGCTGTCGTTTGAGGACAGCCCTCACATCCTCAACATGCTGTGTGAATGTCTTACTGTAGACTAGGACATCATCTAAGTATGGAATGCATATTTTGTCTCTGAAACCTTCCAGGCTCTGGTCCATACTACGCTGGAAAGCTAAGGGTGCGTTTGTGTGGCCAAATGGGATCCTGTTCCAATCGTACAGCCCCCATGGTGTCGTAAAGGCTGTGAATTTCTTTTAGTCCTCACTGACACGCCCTTGGTAAAAGCCTTGCCTTGGTCCAGTATGCTGAACCAAGCGTTTCCACCAAGACCATCAAGTATCTCTTGTATGCGTGGTATGGGGTGCCTATCTGGGATTGTCTTTTTGTTAAGCCCCCTATACTCAATACTATAGCCTAGATTTTCACGTTTTTTTAAGGGGGGCGGGGGCCTGCGTTGGCAGGGCGGGCTGCCCCGCCAACAGAACGGTAGGGGAAACACTGGCTTGTTGTTCACCAGTCAGGTGGTCCACACTGACTGACGTATCAAACAGTTCGTCTTGGGGGTCACCTTGAGACATTTCTCTGGTGGAGCATGGTGTGGTCTGAGGATTTTCAGCAACTATAGAATTGACCTGGTGTTCCTCTGGGTACACTGGGTAACAGTCTGTTATTCTCTTTATGCTCCCTAACACAGTTTTACTTGGCATTGTGATGTCATGTTGCATTGTATTCCTCACATAAATGTTCACTTTGCATGAGGAGCAGGAAACACTTATTAGCTGACAGGTATGTTTGAGTCCTTCATCTAATGACAGGTTCTCCTCAGGTTCAAAGAGCATTTCAGTTTTCACTTTACGATCTGTTTTGACAGGACAGGTAATACACTTGGTTTGTACCCCTGGAATTACTATGGATCTGCGCCCAGTTCTGACAGGGAAAGTAGCATTCTCATTTGTAGCACCAGTGTTTTCCCAGTATTTTCTGAGACTGTGGCGCGGGTGGGGGGGCAGTTTGGGTCATCATACTGCAATATTGTTTGTGCTACTGTTGGAAAACGGTTGGTGCGGTGATCCGTGCAGGACTCTGTTCTAAGTGACCATTTTCATCCTCTAGCTAAGTATCAAGCTAAATATCCAACATGCTAGTTAACGTCTAAGACTGCGGTGGAAGATGACGGTAAAATATTTCCTTTCGCTAACACTGGATTTATTTATGCCTAAATTTTTAATGTGTGGCGGCTTTTTATTTTGCCGTGGCGGTGCGCCACAGTCAATTACATGTAGGCGAAACCCTGAGCACCCTGAATGAGATTTAGCAATGCTTCTGCCTTTCCTGATCCTAGCCTTAGTGAGTTTCTGAGCAAAGCAACGCTTTCACTGGGCTGAACCTGGTTCTCTGTGTTTGTCAACATTTCCTCAATGACGTTAAACCCTATTATGGGCCGCTGCACGATGTCTCTGCTCACTAGTACTGGAACTAGTATCTCATCAGACTTTGGTTCTTTAGCGTTGGGATCACACAGACTGAAACTAACTGGGACCCAGAAAGACGCCGCCGCCGCCGCCGCCGTCGCCGTCGGCGTCCGACTACTTCCGGCTCACGGCCCCGGGGAAAAATCTCGCGCCTGCACAGAACGCAAAAATCCGATTCGATCCGCTGGAACGTATACATGCAGGAGTAATGTGACTATCAATCCAATAATCTGGGTGCTTTAATTCGACTATGAGAAATCCGATCCGGTCCGATATTAGTCAGACTAAGGTGTATACATGCATCTTAAAGATCCAATCAAGCCAGTAATTCGGTTTTCTTGAGTGTCATGTAAACGCACTGACTGTTCATTCTGCACCAAACAAGACACTTTTTGCCTATCAACTGTGCAACTCGCCTGCGCCTTGTACATGGGGTGTGCGGGTTAGAGGGTTGGTCTCCTTTATATTTCATATCTGACTTTAAAGGTGTTGAGGGGTTGTGAGTGGGTAGTTTCTTCTTTTCTCGAGTCACTGTGCATAGGTTTACTGTGTTTAGGTCATTTTGGGACTTAAGCTCTGAGGTCATGGCACGTCCCTCTGTCACAACCTCTGCTAGTTTACTGACGTTTTCTGCCTACCCCCTGCTCTGCACCCTCTTGCCCAATGTGTGTCACTGCCGCACTTAAAACAATGGTTGCAGTCCTTTTTATCTTGCTGACATGCTACACACTGTCTTCTTGGTCTTTTAAATGCATTAGCTGGAGCTTTGGTTTGGTCATCACCAACCATTTTTCTCCCACGCTGGACAGTTTGCACTAGCGATGCTACTTGACCTGTGAGCTCCCTTATTGCTGTGTTACTCTCTTCTATTTTTGTAAATAGGGAGTTCTCTTTGATTGGTTTGTTAGGTTTAGCTGCAACTGTTGTTGTTAACGGGTCACTGTCCTCACTACTCATCTCCACTGTGCTCAGATTTGCCCTATGAGTGGCTTTAATCTTTTGGGCCCTCTCATTTTCATTGTACTGAGCTATCTGCATTTTTTTTTGCAAAAGTAGCTCATCACTACTATTCTCATCCTGTAGATGCATCCTCATCTCTGCTCTTATGTTATCATTTATCAAACCTGTTATGATGGACTGAGAACATTGGCTATGAACTAGCTCCCTGTTGTATTTTAGGCCAGATTGGGCACGCTCAGATGCGAACAAGACCTTTTGGCGCAGATCAAGTACTCGGACCAGAAAATCAAGTGCCGTTTCACTAGGTCCCTGTACAGCTTTTGTCAGTTGTTGGTACAGTACAATTGCATCTTTTTCTGCATAGTGGGCTCTCAATATTTGTCTGAGAGTGGCCAGTGTTAAATCTGTTTTCCCCTCCAAATAGCTCCTCAGTTTTAGGTTGGGGTTCACAGCCTCCATATTTTCCACTTCTGGGTATCCCTTTCTTAGACCACTTTCAATCTGGTGTTCAAGGCTGCTAAAGCTCAATGTATCTTTTGATGTTGACTCATTGACATGTCCGTTTATTTTAAAGTCCTTTCTGAATCCGCTGGAAGACCAGCAACTGTTGCTCCTGGTGACTCGGTCTCTGCTTTGAGCTTCCTCATCTCGCACCGTCTCCCGGGCGATCTGTGTCTCCGGTGATGTCAGAAATGGTGCGCGGTCTCCTTGCTGTTGTTCCGACGCGGCCGCGCCAAGTAAGCCGCCTCCTCCGCCAACCATAGGTGAAGAGAAGGGTGGTGCTGCTACCACGTCGTCGGTCTCCGTGGGGTTCTCCCGCAGAGCGTTGAGTGCGTCGTTCAACTGCAAAAGCACAGACATGCCTTCGTCCTCCCTCCCCAGAAGCTTGTCGCGTTCACAAAACTTTACAATGTGCTTAACGAGTGCACGGCGTGTTTTGTGTTTAATGTCCTCAGAGTCTTTTCCGGCAATTTTACAGTACTCGCAAACTCGGTGCAGTTCTTTTACAGTCAGTCCGAACAGTTTAGTTTCTATTTCCAACAAAAACTCTTCTCGGTGCTCCGACATCTTGCTCGTAACGTTGTTCAACAGTCAATACTTGGAAAAACAATAAAACGGGATGGTGTCGTACTAGCTAGACTTCAGCTGTTACCTATAGCTAACGTTAGCTCACTTAGTTGACTTGCTGCTCTCACACTTGTCCGACGTTACCGTTTTTTTCCGGCGTTGAAAAATGCGTCTGCCTTGAAAGTAATATCCATCGTTATCTCGGTAGGACCTCCAAATTGTTACACCACCCAAGCAACAAAATTAAGGTGCAGGAATGAGTTCAGCTTTATTACTCCATGGCAAGACTGACAAAACAACCCAAGACGGTCGGTGCAGCACCAGGTACACTTCTTCATCGAAGCAGTCCGGGATCAGTCTAACGACTCAACAAAAAAAAAACTTTCTTCTACTTCTACTATGTGGCTGACAGTCATTTACCATCAAGTCTGCCCCCTGCTGGCAAGCATGATGGAACATACTCAAAACGCAGAGCCGAAACTGTAGATTACTGACAGGCATGTAAAATAAATAATAAAAGAAAATAACATTTTCTTCAGGTGCTACATGTACAAAGAAAACAGATCACACAGATCACACAAAACAGATCTGAAATGTTCGAAGTCCTGGCTGCAGTTCGATAATTGTCCACTAGAGTGTCTCAGATGTCCATGTTTCAGTTTGCTCCAGTTCACCTTCAACCAGCATTTGAAAGCATTTGACATTTTTGCAAACATGTAAGTCACATTTTCAAATTCAGAGCATTATTAGCACATAAATGGTAATGCTGATGGTACTTATAGAAAGGAAGAAGTCATATTTGTTAAATGCAAACACTCTCTCCTCATGGCAAAAAAAAGAGACTGAAGTAAAACCAAAGTGAAATGTCAAAAGGGGTAAAGTCACATTTATGAGCACAAAACAAAAACAAATATTCCTTTCCTACTCACAGCTTATTCAAATAATGCATGGCATTATATTTGCATCGATATCCCTCTTTTCTCTGTACTTTTTCAGAGAAGGCGCCAGTCAAGAGAACGACTGTGACATTTGGCAAACACTTCACCTTGGAACAGCTGTTCTCCATGATGCACTGCTGATAAAGGTGAAGTTATAAAAGTACCCTGGAACACTGTGTGCAGATGTAAACTGTCATTTAAAACATACTGAACTGAAATTGGTGTAAATTGCACATGTGAGGGTTGGTCCTTGTCTGCCTCATTTCTAATAGTTTGTTGGTTTACATTTGTTTACAGTTGCAAGAAATCTTGATCTGTCTCCTGTGATCCATCAAATAAAATCCCAACTGTGACTATCTGCTGTTTGTTGCTGATCAGGTAGGGTACGGGGTGAGGTTTTCAAATCATTTGATACGCTGTTACCGTGTTGATTACAGCTCCTGAAAAATGTCTTCTGCTTACTGTTTCTTCACTGCGACTTTCGCCTCCCACTGTGCAGAGCGGCGAATAACTGATGAAGCTTTTAAAATTTGGAATTTGTTGGCTTGGGGCAGAATGCCACAGACAAAGGAAGCACAAAGCTTTGAGAGACGGACATGCATTGTTGGTTTTCTCGTATAATTATTTGAACTGCAGTGGCGGTTTAACAATGAACTCCCGTGATTCCACACTATAATCTTGTTTAGCCATATAGGGCAAGCAACTATTTATTATTGACAGTTTATCCTGTAAAGGCAGAGGACTTTTTCCATTGCACAGCTGTCTCACATTTAGCGCAGTGTCTGGTGCTGACTTGAGGATAATTAACTGCACCAAGGAGGTTTTTTTCCCAACTGCCTCCATTCGTTTGTTGGTTTGTCATCCACATTACAGAAAAAAACAATACTTAACAGATTTCCATTAGAACTTGGATGGAGGATGGGTCTTGGGCCAGAAGAGACCCCATTAGCTTTTGATGTGGATCCAGATAAAAGGGACTGGTCCAGGAATTTTGTCTCACTTTCGTTAACATTGCGAGATTGGGCTTTTTTTTTCATTCTCGTTAATTTCTCAGGGGATGATGGTTTGATTGTATTGAAAAAATCTGACGTATTTTAGGTGGCTGGATTGAAATCAGTTTTATTTGATACTGGATTAGTTAAGCCTTGGCAGAGGTATGCTCTCTACTGAGTTCCATCCTCGTTTTCCATTGTTTTTACAGTCTTTATTTACAATTTACCAAAAGGATATTCTATTTTCCAGTTCTGCACTTTATATTACTTACACCATACCTTCATCCTTGCCTCTTTTCTTTACCTGGAAGAAGAGAACAACCTGGTTAACGTTTGCTTTCCCTGTTTCAGTAATGAAGCAGTATAGGAGCGGGTCCGCAAGGCAGTTCAGGCTTGTGATAGCCATGCATATATCATCCATATAGAGGAGCCATTTAGCATTCCTACAATCCTCTACCGTTTTGAAGAGAAGCATTGTGAAGTTGATGGGCCCAAAGCAGAGAAAAATGCAAAGCAGAATGACTGTCAGCAGCTTCAAAATCCGTTTACGTTCCTGTTCCTCTGTGGCCTGGTTGGACTTCACCGCCATGCAGATCCTCCAGGTGGAAAACCCCACCAGGAGAAAGGGAACAACAAAACCAATGAAGAAGCGCACCATATAAACTCGAGTCACAATCTGTGGCGTTGGGTAGATGACATCGAAACACCCTGATAACTTCTCATTGTGCACTTCCTCCAAGGGCAGAGTGATGGTGTTGAAAATTAGCACAGTAACCCAAATGGCAACGCTGACCATTGCTGCGATGCCAACTTTACCTTTCAAGAAAGTGTACTTAAATGGATGAACTACTGCCAGGTAGCGGTCAAGAGCGATGCAGCAGAGGAAAGCATCACAGGTGTACAAATTAGTGTAGAAAATGTTGGCAGATATCAGACAAACGTAGCGTCCATGGGTCCAAGCTTGGTGCCACAGGAAGTCCAGCCACAGAGAGAGGCCGACAGTTAAGGTCAGGTCACTCAGGGCCAAGTTGAATAGATACACACCAAGCTCGTTCTTCTGTCTTATGTGCTGGCAGGCCACGAAGAGGGAGAAGATGTTGCACGGGATGGCTGTGATGATGACAGCCATGTAGAAAAACTGCAATGGCATCCTTATGGGTGGATAGACAGCCGTGTTGCACGATGACTCATTGGTTTCCAGGGTTAAGTTTTCCATTGTCATCGCTCACTCCTTGGAAGAGAAACGAGGAAGGAAAGAACACAACAATGCATATAAATATATAAATATGAATATAAACGAGGGTTCCCCACAGATTCAACTCATTAAAGGTCCAGTGTGTACGATCAAGCTGTTGTCACTACCAGCCTGTCAAACGCAGCAGCCTGTTCAGTGGCCCAATGCCACAGGTATCGCCCTAGTGGCAATTATTATAGTGTATTAGTCTAAAGGCAGACAAAGGTAGAGTCAGGGGCTGGCTGGGGTGGTAGAGGGAGTCATTCACAGTGGATCACAAGGATTTATTGGGGCCTTATACCCTATTAAGTAACATTTAATTACACAGACCTCAATATAAACTGCTACAAATGGCTTCCTGTTGAGCATTTTCTTGGGTCTCGACATTTGTCCCCTACACCCAGGCAACTGAATTACAGTCCATTTGAAAAAAAATCAGCTTTCAGCTCACTAACGGGGATACCAGATAGGTAATCACACATTACGAATATTAACTCTGCTCTGCTTTTTTTGTGTATGTGTGTTGACAAATTACTTTAATGTACATCTCTAACTGCCTAAATTAACAATGTAGTCTCATATGTATGATGTTGAATTTTTCTTTTTAATACAACATCTAGAGGTTGATTTCCCAACACATCCTGCTGGTGTGCATGTACTACCACATTGTAGCAATATTGCAAAAAGAAAAGTCTGAGTTGAGTGTCAACTGCCAATGCCTTATTTACTCATATAAAGTGCTGCATATGGAAAAAGAGCAAACAAAATTCAAATTCAACTCAAGCAAAGGTCTACTTACGGTTCATCCAGTTGTAGTTCCACTCCAAATTCTGCCCTTTAAATGCCTAGTGATTAAAAGGATATCATTAAAAATGAGGCAGAGGATTCATCCAGTTGTCGTCCACAGACAGAGGAGTACAGAAGCTGCCTCTTTGTTGTCCCTGACTACTATATCATCTAGTGAGTGACAGGCCCCGAAAGAGCAAACTACCACTGTTAGAACCACAGGGCAGATTTAATTTAGGCACTAAGTCTTTATGTTTGGTGTGTCAATATAGACATGAACTCAGCTAAAGTTATTGCAGATTATTGCCTGATAAAGGAAAATGTGCTTGGCGCATTATTTTTATGGCGTAATTATGTTGTTAAGGCTGGTTGTTATGTTTTTTTTTGCTTGTTCTTTTTTTTTTGTGGAAAAGAAATTCAAACCCAGGAAGATATATCAATATCATGAGCTAGTAGTACAAACTTTATTGGCTATACAGTAGCTCCATGGCTAAATAATGAAGGGAATATAGTCCCAAGAGTGCTGTTTGATGCTGACATATGGCTGCTGAGAAGGGTCGCGCAAATATTAACAAGTCAAATCCTGTACAAAAATTGTGTTGTCCCCCAAAAATACATAGTTCACCTTTAAATATGTGCATATATAACATCTTTTCAAAAAATTTAGGATCTCAGGGCTTTCAGAGACTTGGATTAAAGTGGTCCAGCGATATGGAGCCATGTTTTTTCCCCCGGCTGTTATTATGGGTGTTATGCAACACTGTTTTGCTGTGAAGCTCCAGAAATGTTTTGTGGACAACAAAGCCCCACCTGAATTTCCATCATAGCAGGGATTTGTTGGTGAGTTCATGGCTTAATATGTCATGTTGTTTTAACAAATCTAACTTCCTGGAAGTTCCTGGATTTTTTTTTTCTGCTTTAAAATAAGATAACAGAGGACATTTTTGTATGGCAAGCTATAATTTCTTGTTTGAAAAACAGTTTATTGTATAAAAAAACATACACTTCACATTAAACATAATAAGGCACACCAAGGCCACACCCAAATAAAACACATAAATGTTACTTAACTTGACTTTTGACTTGTTGGCAGCAACCTCAAAATAACATATTGGACAAAATAATTAATCTGACATGTAATAACAACATAACCAGTCAAAATTATATTATAAATAACAGCAGTTTATCGAGGCCTTAGTTATAAATGAATTTCTATATAAAGTTCTTGCTCTAATAAATTACAAATGATGTAAAAATTTAAGCTGTACAAAGAAAACACTGAACAGATCTGAAATGTTCGAAGTCCTGGCTGCAGTTCGATAATTGTCCACTAGAGAGTCTCAGATGTCCACGTTTCAGTTTGCTCCAGTTCACCTTCAACCGGCATTTGAAAGCATTTGACATTTTTGCAAACATGTAAGTCACATTTTCAAATTCACAGCATTATTAGAACATAAATGGTAGTGCTGATGGTACTTATAGAAAGGAAGAAGTCATATTTGTTAAATGCAAACACACCCTCCTCATGGCAAAAAAAGAGAGACTGAAGTGAAACCAAAGTGAAATGTCAAAAGGGGTAAAGTCACATTTATGAGCACAAAAAACAAACAAATATTCCTTTCCTGCTCACAGCTTATTCAAATAATGCATGGGATTATATTTGCATCAATATCACTCTTTTTTCTCTGTACTTTTTCAGAGAAGGTGCCAGTCAAGAGAACGACTGTGACATTTGGCAAACACTTCTTAGCTTAACAGTGAGATGAAACTCACCTACAAGCTCCATAAAGTCAACATTTACATTGTGAGTTTGTTGTCATTTGACACACTGTTACCGTGTCGATTACAGCCCCTGAAAATGTCTTATGCTTACTGCTTCTTCACTGCAACGTTCGACTCCCACTGTGCAGGGCGGTGAATGACTGATGAAGCTTTTTCGAAGCATAATCAGATACAGTTCATCGTTAAAAGTGAGGATCTTTCACGTCTTCATTTGGAATTTGTTGCCGTGGGGCAGAGTGCCACAGACAAAGGAAGCACAAAGCTTTGAGAGATGGACATGCATTGTTGGTTTTCTCGTATAATTATTTGAACTGCAGTGGCGGTCTAACAGTGAACTCCCATGATCCTACACTATAATTTTGTTTAGCCATATAGGGCAAGCAATTTTTTTATTGACAGTTTATCCTGTAAAGGCAGAGAACGTTTTCCATTGCACAGCTGTCTCACATTTAGTGCAGTGTCTGGTGCTGACTTAAGGATAATTAACTGCACCAAGGAGTTTTTTTTCCAACTGTCTCCATTTGTTTGTTGGTTTGTCATCCACATTACAGAAAAAAACAATACTTAACAGATTTCTATCAAAAGTTGGATGGAGGACAGTTTTGGCCAGAAGAGACCCCATTAGCTATTGATGTGGATCCAGATAAAAGGGACTGGTCCAGGAATTTTGTCTCACTTTCGTTTACATGGTGAGATTGGGCTTTTTTTAATTCTTGTTAATTTCTCAGGTGATGGTGGTTTGATTGTGCTGAAAAAATCTAACGTATTTTAGGTGGCTGGATTGAAATCAGTTTTATTTGATACTGGATTAGTTAAACCTTGACAGAGATATGCTCTCTACTGAGTTCCATCCAAGTTTTCCATTGTTTTTACTGTCTATCTTTACAATTTACCAAAAGGTTACTACATTTTCCAATTCTGCACTTGCTATTACCTACACCACACCTTCATCCTTGCCTCTTTTCTTTACCTGGAAGAAGAGAACAACCTGGTTAACGTTTGCTTTCCCTGTTTCAGTAATGAAGCAGTATAGGAGCGGGT
>CAEMYA010000506.1:1315523-1328656 GCA_903131615.1 Diplodus sargus
TCTTTTCTTTACCTGGAAGAAGAGAACAACCTGGTTAACGTTTGCTTTCCCTGTTTCAGAAATGAAGCAGTATAGGAGCGGGTCCACAAGGCAGTTAAGGCTTGTGATAGCCATGGATATGTCATCTGTATAGTAGAGCCATTTGGCATTCCTACAATCCTCTACCGTTTTGAGGAGAAGCATTGTGAAGTTGATGGGCCCAAAGCAGAGAAAAATGCAAAGCAGAATGATTGTCAGCAGCTTCAAAATCCGTTTACGTTCCTGATCCTCTGTGGCCTGGTTGGACTTCACCGCCACGTAGATCCTCCAGGTGGAAAACCCCACCACGATCAAGGGAACAACAAAGCCAATGAAGAAGCGCAACATACTAAGTCGAGTCACGATCGGTGGCATTGGGCAGATGACTTCGAAACACCTTGATAACTTTTCATTGTGCAATCCCTCCAAGGGCACAGTGATGGTGTTGAAAATTAGCACAGTAACCCAAATGGCAACGCTGACCATTGCTGCGATGCCAACTTTTCCCTTCAAGAAAGGGTACTTAAATGGATGAACTACTGCCAGGTAGCGGTCAAGAGCGATGCAGCAGAGGAAAGCATCACAGGTGTAAAAGTTAGTGTAGAGAATGTTGATAGATATCAGACAAACGTGGCGTCCATGTGTCCAAGCTTGGTGCCACAGGAAGTCCAGCCACAGAGAGAGGCCGACAGTTAAGGTCAGGTCACTCAGGGCCAAGTTGAATAGATACACACCAAGCTCGTTCTTCTGTCTTATGTGCTGGCAGGCCACGAAGAGGGAGAAGATATTGCACGGGATGGCTGTGATGATGACAGCCATGAAGAAAAACTGCAATGGCATCCTCATGGGTGGGTAGACAACCACGTTGCACGATGACTGATTGGTTTCCAAGGTTACGTTTTCCATTGTCATCATCCGCTCGCTCCTTGGAAGAACAACGAGAAAAGAACAGAAAGAATACAACAATGCATGTAAATACTTTAAAATCACAGGGGTTCTCCGCAGATTCAATACATTAAAGGTCCAGTGTGTACGAACACACTACCAGCCTGTCAAACGCAGCAACCTGCTCAGTGGCCCAGTGCCACAGGTCTTGCCCTAGTGTCAATTATTGAAGTGCCACGCTAGTGTATTAGTCTAAAGGCAGAGAAAGGCAGAGTCAGGGGGTGGCTGGGGTTGTAGAGGGAGTCATTCACAGTGGATCACAAGGCCTTAAAACCTATTAAGTAACATTCATTACACGGACCTAAATACAAATTACTACAAATGGCTTCCTGTTGAGCATTTTCTTGGGCCTCAAGATTTGTCCCCACTGTCCAGGCAACTAAATTTCAGCACAATTGAAAAAAAAAATCAACTTTCAGCTCACTAACAGGGATTCCAGATAGGTAATCAGACATTATGAATGTTCAATCTGATCTAATATTTCTTTTTGTCTGGACAAATTACACGAATGTGCATCTCTAACTGCCTTAATTTACAATGTAGTCTCATCGGTATGATGTTGCATTTTTGATTTCCCAACACATCCTGCTGGCGTGCATTTATTACCACATCGCAGCAATGTTGCAAAAAAAAACAAAGCCTAAGTTGAGTGTCAACTGCAAACACCTTATTTACTCATGTGTTACTCAAAGTGCTGCATATGGAAAAAGAGCAAACACAATTCAAATTCAACTCATGCAAAGGTCTACTTACAGTTTATCCGGTTGTAGTTCCACTCCAAATTCTGCCCTCAAAATGCCTAATGATTATGATGAAATCATTAAAAAAAAGAGCCAGAGGATTCATCCAGTTGGAGTCCACAGAGAGAGGAGTGCAGCAGCTGCCTCTTTGTTGTCCCTGACTACTATATCATCTAATGGGTGACAGGCCACGAACGAGCAAACTACCACTTTTAGAACCACATGGCAGATTTAATTTGGGCTCAAAGTCTTTATGTTTGGTGTGTCAATATACACATGAACTCAGCTAAAGGTAATGCAGATTATTGCCTGATAAAGGATTATCTGCCTGGTGTATTATTTCCATGGCGTAGTTATGTTGTTAAGGCTGGTTGTTGTGTTTTTTTAATTATTCTTTTTTCCGTGTGTTCCTGAAGGATAGGTACACATGTCAAAGTTAATATGAGACCTCAGCAAAGTTAGAGAAATAAAGTTTGTCTTTTTTTATACCAAATTTCCTGAGTTTTTAATTAAACAAATGAACATAGACAAAACCACAATATTTACCTCCAAAGTTTAAAATAGTTTTAAATTCTCAAGTACAAGTATCTCATGAATTGTGCTTTGGTACATGTGCCAAGTAACACTCCATAACAGATAATAACATATGGGCACTTTGCCAAAATAATATTTCAACATAATATCGTTACTTTTACTCACATATGATATTTTCAGTGCTGCAGATAAACTTGAAACCAACCTTCTGTTCAGCTTAAAGAAACAGTCTTATGAGGAAACAAATGTAATCATGATCTTGTTTGCACACCACGGTCAACCACTGCTCCTTACAGTAATAAAATAGATGATTTGTCCAATAAACAGTCAAGATGAGATTTTTTGAAATTTTTGTCTCATCATTTTTACGAGAACATTGTTTATTGGTATTCTTTTTTAAGGCTGCATGTATCCCCAACAACCTTCATAAATGAGTTTATGTCGTCTGTATATAGCCTGAGAGGTGAAACCCACTGCAAAAAAAAGGTTTCAAAGCACAGTATTTTCCACTTGATTTGCCAATAAAACAAAAACAATACGTTTTTAGGAAACTGACGGAATTCCTGAGGAGCGCGTTGTTGAATTCGTCCCCCCAAGAACTCCTCTACATTTGTCCACAACTTTCCCAATCTCTCTCTTAGCACTCTCACTTATCAAACAGTATATTATCGGATCCAATGCGCTGTTTATGGTGGTTGTGGCGACTGTAACCAGGTACGGATCTCTGAACCTTATAGCCCAGTCGCAGGCCCCGGGCTCCAGTATGGCCCTGAGCAGCTGTACTAACTGGTAGGGCACAAAGGCGACTATGTAGGTGAGAAGAAGGAAAAACAACAGCCATCCCACTTTCCTGCGCTCTGCCTGCAGGATGGAGGGGCTCTGTCGGAGCGACTGCATGATCTGCTGAAAACAAAAGGTCATGATGAAGATGGGGACCAAGAATCCCAGGGTGACTCGTGTAAGGGTGAGATTGGCATCTTTATGTCTCATGGGTATGCTCTCCTCACACAACTTGCTCGAGGAGAAAGCTTGCAGTGTTCCGGTGTGGTAAAGCAAGATGACGTGGATGGCAATCTCCAGAGTCCAAACAGCAATACTCACAACTGCTGCAGTCTGCACCTCTCTGACCCAATGAAAGTGGAGAGGATAGACCACAGCCAGGTAGCGATCAACGGAGATGCAGCAGAGGAGGCCCGAGCCGACGTAAAAGCTGTTGTACATGATCACAGCCACTAAACTGCAGAGACTGCCGTCCACATGCTTTTCCTGGGCCAGCTCGATCCACACAGGCAGAGTGATGGTGTAGAGCAGGTCAGAGATGGACAAGTTGATGAGGTAGACTGCCGTGTTGTTTCCATTTCTCATCAGCATCCAGGCGACATACAAAGACAGGCAGTTAGCCGGAAAGCCCACGATGAAAAAAAGAGAATAAACGGCAGGATACATGTGCTTTTCCACCGTAGAATTCGCAGTGCAGTTGTTAGCCTCCATCCTCACATTACGATGACCAAACCTAGAGTGTGAACAGTAAAGTACAGGCGCCGTCTACCTGAGATAAGCACTGAAATGCAAATTGTTTCCTAGTCATGTTAAAAATAAATACAGCATCCAATGCTTTCATTGTGGCTGTCATCTTATGAACAAAATAAAATGGAACATGATACTGTGAACAGCTAATAAGCTGAAAACAGGTGATGGTTTGGTGCTCCGTTTTATGACACTGCTGTGTCTAGGTGTTCAGGTGAGTTGTCAGCTGTTCTGTCATGTTGCTTAAAATATTTGCTTGCTGCAGTGAGTGAAAATGAACTAGCATGTCATACAAAAGACACACATGTGTTGGCTACAACTATACAATGTTGCATGAATATGTCAGGATTAACAATAGAATATTATATATAACAGTATATCATAGTCATAGGGGTCATAGGGGTCATTTTTCTGTGGGTTGATTTATTTTTCCTTTGATTTTTTTCAGTGTGGTTTGCTGATAATACTTTGGTGCTTTTACCCTGTGACCCCTGGGCCTGTTTTGGGCTGTTACTCCGATAACAGCATGCAGGTGCAGGGTACGGTTTCAGTGCTTCTGCTGTTAATTTTGGCACCACAAGAAAGAAAACATCAGAGAAGCAAACAAAATAAACTGCAATCAATCATGTGATCCACCTGACCTCGCCTTTCCAGAGCCAAGAGTCACTGTTGATTTTCTTTTGTTTTTACTGCTTCGAGAGTTGACAGGAGATTGGGTTTCATGTATCAGACCTAGCTCAACCGGCTCACCTGCTGTGTATCTTGAGCCACTGGTTTTATGCTGTTTTAATCAACACACCTCCGTTGATCCTCAGCACTTCCCCCCTAACGAATAACTTTTTGTTCTGGTCATTTAAGAAAAGGATCTGGCTACTTCTACCACCAAAGCAAAGCTGATGATGACTGGTTAGTCTGCATAGAGGGCTTTCCAGGAAAAGCATATATTTGCATATTGCATGACCAGTGTGGTGCAGAGGAGAAATACTTTTACTTCAGTGTGATCTGATCTGGAGGAAAGTCAGCCACAGGCGGCTTGCCAAAATACAATGAGTATCTGTTGAGCTGTTTACATTACAAGAAAACAATGTTGACACTGATGAACAGTTCAGTTGGAGGACTCTTTTTTTTCTTTCTTCCATGGGACCATTCCATCGTATCCAGGAAGCACATGGCCAAATAAAGACATGGTGGACGTGCTGGAGATTCAATGTCATGACCAAAAGATCATAAAATCATCTGTCCCTTGACATGTCTTACATTCCCAATCTGCGAATTAAGAGTTTGATCTATTGTAATGTCTAGAGAATTTAAATTTAGGAAACAGTGAAATGTCCTGGGAACAGAGTTTATTTAATGTTGATTGTAGCTGTGGTCTACATCACGTTTCAATGGTCATGTCATTCTCTTGTGCTATTTATAACAGTGCGGGAGCTGCACTGACTACAACAGAAAAGCCCTGCAGCGCATAGTGAACACAGCTGGAAGAATCATTGGTGCCCCACTCCCCTCCCTGCAGGTCATATACACCCACCCGTCTCACCCGCAAAGCAACCACAATTGTGAGCGATGCAAGCCACCCTGCGCACAATTTGTTCCGCCTACTACCCTCTGGTAGAAGGTATAGGAGCCTCCGTTCCCGCACCACCAGACTCACCAACAGCTTTATCCACCCGGCTGTTAGGATGCTAAACTCTCTCCCCTCTCCACCCCCCAGCTCCATGCACCAGGCTGTCAGGAAGCCAAAAACTCTGCCCCCCTAAAAACTCTCTTTGACTCTCTTGCACTATGTGCCACTGCACACTTATGTCAAACAGAAAACTTCTGCTGCTATTACTGACTGACTGTCTTTGCACTATTACAACAATTATAACTTTGCTGCTCAACACATCTACACTGTAAACTTGTAAATGTCTGCATCCACTGTGCACTTTACTTTATTTACTTTTATTCACTTTTATTTACTGTCCATCTCTATGTGTTGTGCACTGTCTTTATTTGTTGTGCACTTTACTGTTTAATGAGTGCTAAGTATGTCCTGTCTTGTCTTCACCGTGGGATAGTTAGAAACATAATTTAAATTCCTTTGTATGTCTGGTACATGTGAAGAATTGACAATAAAGTCGACTTTAACTTTGACTATGAACATTGTCCAACTTGCCGGATGGGCCACTTAAAACATATCGAAATAAATGCAGCAAATGCAGAGATACATTTTTTTTCATTCTTCCCTGTCAAAACCTAGCACATCCATTATCCATAATGCAACTTAACCAACAACACGTTAATCTGAGATTTGGTTGTGTAACTATCACGACTGGGTGACGTCAACTGTATGGACTCAAAAGCACGACTTGACACAGAGTTTAGAAAAAGTAAAACGTTTCGGTACACAGGAGGTCAGTCAGCAAAGGCAAACAAATCCGCCAGGGGTTAGGCAGAGACGGGGTCAAAGAAAATAGGGCAGGGGTAAAAAACAAAAAACAAAAATACTCAATCACTGGGAACAAGGTTGGAACACTAAGTACAGAGACAGGGGAAACACAGGGACTATATACAGAGGGAAGAGGTAATATAGAAAAGATGAAAGGAAACCGGGGCGGGGGAAGACAATCACGGTGAAGGTAGAACCCAGAAATGCAGGAAGAGGAGATCTGAAATGACAGGAAAAGGGTAAATAATCCAAAATAAAAAAGTGGAAAATCTAGAAATCTGGAAATCTATAACACAGAGCGAGACATGGCAATAACATCTCTACTGCTAATATAGCTTCAGTCAGAGATGAGGAGGTCGGGCCACAGAGGTCTGGTAAGCTCACTTTTTAAAATTGTAGTATGCAGCCTGAACCCACGGTGTAAACCCACTGTGATGTCACTCACTGGTGTTGTGGACTATGGTTTGAAAGCCTAGAGGTTGTCATTGCAGATGCCGACAGTGTGCAGCTGGGGAGGATATCCTTTTTGGATCCAACTCGGACAATCAAGGACAATCAATTGTCAGTGACGAGGGTAGCCACGCCCTAAAGCATATCCTGCTTTATCATTTATTTGACTCTAAATGGGACCATAAATCACAAAATGAACATATGTATTAAAGAAGACGTAAAACTAGGGATTAAGGACATAAACATATTAGGAAACCGTTTACTGAGGTAAAAAAAAAAAAATCAAGTAAGAAGTAGGGTCATTTTCTCATAAGCTCACATTCAATGAGATTTCTTATTGAAACTGGTGGTTAGAAAGAATACAGGGCGAGGCACTTTCCATGTTTTATCGGTGGCCTCAACCAAATCTGCCTCATGTGATATCAGTAGGGGTCATTTACAAGCAGCACCCCCTGGTGCCACGTTGGATTCATACTTCTTTTCCCCCCAAAATAAGGCACACCTAACTGAGATCTTTGATGTGTCAAACTGGAGCCCTTCCCTGTAAAAAAAAGTTTTTTTCCCCTAATATTGTTGGACTTCCTGCAATTTTCCCACAACTCTGAGCTTCAGGAGTTGATATTTAAGCTCTGGGAACACAGGAACATCTGCAAAAACTATCTGTGAGCCGACGATGAGATGATTTATAGCCTAGTTCAGGAGACTAGTTCAGCCTTGACCCGCCGTATCTACCAGACCACATGTTTCGTACAGTGAGGACTTATTGCCAACATTTTGAGTGAATTCATTCTTACTTTCAAATAAAGCAACGGGAAGAATCTGTTTATCGTCTTGTCTTGTTTACAACCTGTCTATCTGACAGCTGCGGTGGCGATGACATTGTGTTCCTTGATCTTAGCATTTCATTTAGACAAAAATATGATCATAACTGTGAAAAGACAATAATGAATAAAATGCAATACACTGACAGTAATAGGTAATAATAAGTAATACTTGAATTGGGATAAAAAAGATACAAAAGGCTTTTGCTGATGTAAAAGTCCACTTCTTTAATAAACATGCTTACAAGAAGAAATTCAGACTTGATTTATTGTGGAAAAACCTCCCCTCAAAAAAAAAGAAAAAAAAAGAATGAAATAAAGCACAAATCTCATGTCACTCACTGCGCATGTCTATATAAAGACACAAAGCTGTAAGTTTATTTGTGGGTTAGCAAAAGAAGACTTGGACTTCTGCGTTAATGCCACTCCAATAAATTGTTTATAGATTAAGTTCCACAGTTGATACACAAAGGTTATTTGAGCAACAGTAACGTTGTGTTAACACCCTAAAAAGACGTTCCTATGATTTTGTGAGCTATTACGCTTCAGGCTACTGTGTATTTGAATAATACATGAACCGACAAAAACATCAAAGTGCACAAGGATGCAAATGTATGCACAGTGTATAAATAGCGGGTGGACATTTGTTTAGCATTGTAATATCACAAAGTGGTCGCAATGACACCACGTAAATGAACAGAAAAACAGATTCAGTCACATAAGACATGTGCACAGAAAAAATCTTACACGACTCACATTACACATTACATCCCGCAGTGTTAAGACCTTCAATGGACACAGAGCGTGTTTCTGTCTCTCTTGTCCATTATTTCCATTATCGTAATTTGTGCCCATTACCTCTGCAAAATAAAAAACACATTGTGGTATTGCAGTGACGTGATATAACATTTTCCTATTGCTGTTGCTTTATCAGAAATGCTTTCATATGCTACTTAACAGACTAAGTGCTAAGATGGCGGATACAGAAATTCGAGTCTAATATCCTTGGAAGTTGGAGCAGATGTGATAGAATACACAGTGTCAAATGAATCTAATCCCTGGCGTTCATTTCCTCTGCTCTGTTGACTAAACAGGCTTTGATTTGTGATCATCATCTGCGATCATATCGCACCTTCCCGCTCTGCAACTTTCCTTTCCTTTCCTTCTTTCCTGAAATCAGGCAAGTCCACACAAAATCCAAAATTATCATCAGACCAAGTCATCTAAACTGACAGTTGTTTATCCCTGGGAAAAGAGCCCATCAAAATAAGCAGTATACCTTGACAGCATACAGCCGTGCTTTCGCCTTTGCGTCACTGGCCTCTTGGCCCGTGATGGAGAGAAACTATTGCACTTACCCAAATACTGTATTTGGGTACTGTACTGTTCAGTACAAATTCAAGGTACTTGTTCTTTACTCCACTTCAGTTCCACTAACATCCCAGGGGTAAAAATCGTACTTTCTAGGACTCTTCATTTGTCTGCTTACAATATACATATTGTTACGGTATACATAAGAATTCTCTTGACTGCATTCCTATTTTATCCAGTCGGGACTAAAACGACGACAACGCTTATAGCAGCTTTAAGATTGACTTCGACTCACAAGACAACGACACTAAAACCATCTGATGATCTTATAGAATATCATGCAGTGATGTAGCTCAAATATTATACAGAGTAACTCAAATGAGCTCTATACCAGTAAAATGCAACATACACATGCAGCTTTAATATTGATCCAAAAACACCAGATATAACACTGACATGCTGACTGACTACTTTTACTTTTCACAAGTACATTTAACTTATTTTACCTTCAGATTTTCTCTTGAGTAAGGTTTTGAATGCAGGACTTTTACTTGTATTGGCGTATGTTTTACAATGAGTTATTAAAGAAAGGATACGAATACTCCTTCCACCACTGCTCTTAGTTAAAACTCTTGGTTATGTTCAACCCACATCAAACAATCATACTACGATCACATTAAGCAAGATCTGATGGGCAACTGTCAAAGGGGTATATCATTCTTCTCGCCAAGTAAACATACCATCGTCTTGGCTTCTTCAGCTTTTTTGCAAACAGTGGTTAATACACAAAATGAAACCCATATACTCAGAGGACAAAAACATAATGGGTAAAACTTCACAAACGTTTCTAATCTGTGAATAAAGAAAGTCCAGGTCATTATGTTGAAAGTGTGTAACAAAAACCAAAAACTGTGACTTCTGAAAAAAGTAACATTTTTGCAAATCAGCTTGAGAAATTCACCAGTTTAAAGCTTCTCGACAGGCTTGTGCGGGTGGAGGCTGTGTTGAAAGACGACACATGTCCCTGCTGACTGAACACTTCTTGAGCTTTTTTCCGGAAGTTCTTCCCTACAATGACGTAGAGGAGGGGGTTGAGAACACTGTTGAAGTAGCCTAAGTAGAGGGAGATTTGGAGGCAGGCGTCCAACACTGTGCTTACCTTCCGGTGTTTAGCATGTGTCAGCAATTCTACTATTCTTGTCACGTGAAATGGCAACCAGCAGATCACGAAAGCCAGGAGAACCGCAAGCACCAGAGTGGTGGCCTTGTGCTCAACATTCTGGCTGTTTGACCTCTCTATTAACCGGTTTTGCAGAGCTTTGATTATCTTGAAAGTGCTGAATGAAATAATGAAAAAGGGGATGACGAAGCTGAACAAAATAAACAAACCCTTAAACAGCAAATATTGTGGAAGGCCATAATCAAGAAAGCAATCAGTATGATTACGCACGTTAGTTCGCACATTCCTGTACACGAGTTCGGGGACACCCGCGAGCAAGCCGAAACCCCACACCATCAGACAGCCCAGTCTGGCATATTTTGGCCTACGCATTCTGTTTTGGGACATCGTATGCACCAGTGCCACATAGCGATCTATGCTCACTAGAACTAGGAAGTAGATGCTGCAGAAGACGTTCATGTTAATGCCCAGGTTGACCAATTGGCACAGGACCCGACCAAAAACCCAGTTGTGTCCTTTGGATAAGCTGACAGCCCAGAAGGGACAACAAGCCAATAGGACGAGGTCAGCAGCAGCCAGGTTGCTCAAGTAGATCTCAGGCACGGTGCAGGCCTTCTTGTGGAGGAAGAAAACCATCAGGACAAACACATTAAAAACGATCCCCAGCGCAGTGAAGACCAGGATACACACCGGCACCACGTTGACAACCCAAGCCACAGTTTCTACTTGATTTGTAGAGCCAGATCCATTTGTGCTGTTTAGGCCTTCAACTGTTGCCATAGTGCTGATGGTGACGGGGACACTGTGGAGAGACAGAGGACAGCAAACAAGACAAAACATTAAAACAAAGACAATTTTGAAACCATAACCAAAAATGTTGAGAAATATTGAATTCCGAGTAATGCTGAACATTCTGAAACAGTAATGTTTCCCCAATTTAATGCGGTTTCCTCTGAGGTTTTCTGTAGATGCAAAAGGGTGGCAAATTTCAGCCCGTATATGAGTCAGTTTTACGACAATCGTGTCTGGTACACCACTGTGATAGCTCTTCAAACTAGATTGGCACTCAGTAGAGCACGTACCTGGCCAAGGCCAAATTCAGTGTCAAACTCTCACTCTGATTATCCTTAAAGTGAAACTCTCGCCAAAATGCATCATAGGCTTTTTTTAAAGTACCGATTTCGGACGGTGAGCGCTGGATGGCGCAAAGACTCATGGGAGCGAATTCTCAAAGTGCTCATGAGACTATTGTTGTTCGGATAGGTTTCATTTTGTCGCTTTCTGTACATGTTCTGGTGTTGAGGTTGTGTCCTGTTGTGTTCTGGAGATGTGTGTGTTGAATTGACATGGACAGTGAGTTTTGACTTGTGTCACCATTACCGAGTATGATATGGAGGGTAGTGGCATTCGTCAAACGTTTGTGTTGAACGTGAATAAATAACCCTGTTGTGAAACTTAGCTGTATAACAGCACAGGATCTGTGTTGAAGTTCAAGATCTGTCTCATGAAACTTGCTACCCATCAAGCTTGCCACATTATTATAGCACTTAAGCAAACTATGTCTTTAACATTTATCCATACTTTCACCACAGTATTAAGTCAACTTCAAATTAAGTGCATTCATAAGATCAAACAGTACAACAGTTTGGTTTCGGTCATAACAACCTCTATGTCTATCTTAAACAAACATGGTGTTGGAGCCAATTTTGATGTTTGGTATAATATGTTGTGTGTGGGTTTGATGAGTCACTTAAATAGTAATGATGTTCATGCACATGCACACCGGGGGCACAGGCAGGGAGTCATGGTGATGATGTCTATATATGGGAGTCACTGGTGCACAGGTGTAGGGAATTGGAATCACGGAGGAACACAGTTTTTCAGCCGCACGTTCGTTTGTGTGTGTTCGTCAGAGATGTTTGTCTGTTATACCCTAATGTAAGTCTTCTTGGTTTTCCGTTATATTGACATGTTGGTTTCAGTTTAGTCACTCTTCACAGTCGGCTTTCTGTAAATATTTTTTCTCCGCATTCATTAAAACGGTAAACTCATACATCATAGCAGACCTCATCTTTTTGCACGGGGAACAGTTGGAAATACCTTAAATTCCCTCAGGTGGCAATATAATGGATCGATTGCCACTACACGTGGGATAAAGCAGATCAACATCTAGAACTACACATGTTGAGGCAACACAGAGCTGAAGGTGAGATGCTGGCATGATTAAAAGAAAATTGTTTTGTACGTTTTGTTTTTATCTGCGCAGGTTGTGTCCATATGTCAAATCTAGATTAAATTCTTTTATGTTTAAGATGGCTGATTTTCCCCATCAAAGTTAGTAAATTCTTGTAAAAACCTAGTGATAACGCTAAAGAACAAACTTATTCATACCTTGTTTGCTGATCAGTCATTCTACCTTCAGATGGAAGTCAAGATATAACACGTCCACACACACCACAGTGTGTCAGCACTGTCCTCTCCTGAGGTCCGTTTCACAAAGCAGGTTTAGTGAAAACTCTGAGTCTGTTAACCCTGAAATGAGGGAAACTCTGAGTTTTCCGTTTCACAAAGGGAGGTAACTCGAACCAGAGAAAGAGGGGTAACTCTAGCCTGTTTCACAGAGAGAGGTAACTTAAGCTCTCGGTCAGTTACCATGGTAACATACTCTATGAACCTAATCTGGTCGGGACCAGGTTTTTCTCAACAAACCTCGAGTTTCTCTCTGTCTCCGCCCTCTTTCAGCCACACACAGTATTTGATTTCCTCATTCATTCAGTCAGCAGGCGAGTTTTGGCGTAGTACAGTTCTGCCGTCTGTTTTTTGAGAAAATCATTGCAAAAATCAGTCAGTAGGCCTACATTAGAAGTTATATTAGGTGGCGACTATTTTCACTACCATGGCATGTCCTTTTGATAATGATCCCGTGGATGAAGGTGCAGCATTACTGCGCAGAGAATTAAATATTCGTCGGGAGATGATTATCAGACCGTGCACAGATGTTCTTGCATTTGCAGACAATTATCTTTTTTAGCGGTACCGTTTCACGTCACAGTCCATCATTTACATACACAACCTAATCCGTCCTTACATTACCAACATTACCAACCGAAGTCATGCTCTCACATCCCAGCAGATATTGTGTGCTGCGCTGCGTTTTTTTTTTTTTTTTTTTTTTT
>CAEMYA010000506.1:1328661-1370216 GCA_903131615.1 Diplodus sargus
TTTTTTTTTTTTTTTTTTTTTTTTTTGCAAATGTGAGTTTTTTATACAACGTCGGAGATGCAGAGCACTTGAGCAAGGCAACTGTACGCAGAGCGGTCAGAAAAGTGTGCCTCGCCCTGAAACAGCTTCTACCATCTTTATCATTTTCAGCTCCTCTGCCTCCGTTAGAGGTGGCGGTGCTGGGCCACCACCCGTTTTACGGGCATCTGCTTTCTTTCTGTTGGCTGAGTAGAAGTCTGTGTTAGTTTAAGGCTTAATTATTTAACAGAATATGATATAGATGAGAAGATATTTATGTTCGTGAAAACAGCATTATGTTGGGGATAAAACAACTATACAGTCAAACAGCCACTTAATATTTACTTTACAATGTAAAACATGATCAAAATGAGGAATCCCCCGAGGTCTAATGTTTTTATGTTTCATCTTAAATTACTGCCAAGTGCGCTTCTCCCCTGCGGGATTGCACCTAAATGAAATAAATTAATAGGCTACCACTCAAGCAGTTTCCCCCTGTAATATTATTGTGATTGCAAAGTACTACATTTAAACTAACGCATTGACCCGAGCAGCAATGTTCTCCCACACCGTCTCCCTCTCTTTTGCTGCTGCAGCGGTGTTACACTTCCTTCTAAAAACGTGCGCAAACTCACCGTATGAGCGCATTAATATTCCAATTCCAGTGGGGTGAAAAACGTAGCAGCCCTCTCCCCCGTTGCCATGGTGACTCGTCGAATTGGGGCTCCATTGATGCTGTCTTTCTATACTTGTGGTGTATGCGCTTAACTCCAGGTGAAACTACTCCGAGTTGATCAAACTAACCCAAATCAGCTGTTCTGGAACCGAAAACTCAGAGTTTCCTATCTCAGAGTAGATCGACTCAGAGTTCAGGGTTAGACTCAGAGTTTGTTGAACCTGCTTTGTGAAACCGACCTCTGTACTCTAAGTCTGCCTTGCTGTCTGAAAGGAGGAGGGAAACTGATCTGAAAGTGATCTCAGACAGCAAGAGCCACTATAAAGGAATATGGGCACCAGTGACTCATAGAAAGCTAACCCTCCCTTTCCCCCACCCTCCACTTGCATCTCGCTGTTCCTCTTGGGTTCTTTTCTACTTCTTCTAGTAGCGCTGCATGCACATCACGGCTGCCTGCTTTGTCAGAGTTTGCTTCTATATTTGTAAGTGAACTTAATTGAAGAAGATGGTTTTGATTGTTCAGTAGAAATTCCAAAGAGAGTCATGGGAAAAGGGGTTGTGTCTGCCAGATATACAGCAGTGCCGTTTTGAGTGATCCAATATGAAGCGTCGTCTCTGCAGATGCCAAAAAAAACATTCCTGTCAAGCCTAGATTGGACACACAGAGAAGGTTCTCCATTGCAGCCCAGTCACCAAGATGAAAATTTAAGCAGTTACATTTCTGCACCTGTCATATTCTTCGTATTGTTTTTATATTGTTGCAAAACTTGTCACATCACGTTCACATTGCATGTTAATTAACTGACTGAGGGGACGTTGCAACATTTGTAAACGTGACACCAGTGGATATTTTTAACGAGACCGTGGGACATTTTCAGTCATGTTCACAGTGACAAAAAGCAGATATTTTTTAATTAGTATTGCAACGTACACCACTGTGATAGCTTTTCAAACGAGATTGGCAATCAGTTGAGCGCATACCTTGCCAAAGCCCAACATCCCCTCTAGTTCAGTCAAGCCTTATTCAGTATCAAACTCTGATATTCAAACTACCCATAACGGCTTAACCATAAATGAAACTCACCAGATCTAGGTTCTTTTTTCAAGAAGCATTCATTATTCCCTGAGAAATTGACTAAAATGACAACCCCAACCCCACCCAAAAAAATGTCCTTTCCCTCAATGTGATAGATAAGATAAAGAAAAAAAAAATCCTGGATCTGTCCCTTTACCTGCATCTGCACCAAAAGCTAATGGGATTCTGGGCTGAGAACCATCCTTCATTTAAATTTGATGAGTTCTAAGAAAACTGTGCAGGTTAAAATGTTCTTTGTGGTCTGGCAAGAGAATTCCAAGGTATTCTCTTGAAAAATATCTAAAAACAGTAATTCATGGGCTGTGTTTTGTTGTAATTTTTTAGTAATTTACCATTTTCTTTACAGTAAAGGATGTCAAATACAGGTTTTAGAAACCACACATACCCATCATACTGCATCGTATGACTCTGAGCCATGCATTGGGTTGCGTAGATAAAAAAACAAAACAAAACAAAACAAACCAAAAAAACGAAAAATGAGAAGAAAAAAAAAACTCGTATTACTGTATTTCAGAGGGCATCAGTGCAAAAACAATTGCAATTACAAAGATTAGAATAACATCAGAGCATCATAGGTTGCAGCTTCCTTAACGGTGAGTGAAGAAAGACACCATTCACTTGAATTTCCTGCTGGCCTTGGGCGCTAAAGCACTGACCGTAAGCCACAGAGTTGATGACATGAAAGTTCCTCTTTTGTATGGATGAGCTTTTGAATTTGTTAAGCACCGCAGACAATATTCACATCTGAGGTTCTGCATTCATGGTGATGAATAATAGATAAATACTAATATTTAATTTCACCTGTTACATGTATAAGTACATTTATGCAACAGCAGAACATGAATAAACTTTTGGGGGAATGTCTGTTTGTTTCCAACACTCAGAGCTCTCTCTGACATCTGTTACTGAAGGTGCCAAAAACATGAGTAGTTGCTGGAAAAAGAAGAAGCAGCTGCAACACCGCAGCCTTTTTTTTCATTCACTTGCATGCATATGCAACAGTTGGATTTGTCGGCTCATGCGATACTATTATAACACTTAAGCCGACTATGTCTTTAACGTTTACTGCATCCATGCGTTCACTACAGTGTTAAATTAACTTAAAATGAAGTGCATCCATGAGATCAAACAGTACAACAGTTTAATACTGGTCATAACAATCTCCATGTCTATCTTAAATAAACATGCGACAAAGCAGATCAACATCTAGAACTAAACATGTTGAAGCACCACTGAGCTGATGGTGAGATGCTGGCATGATCAAAAGAAACTAGAATCAAGAGAAACGTTTTTCCTTTCGTTTTTATCTGCACAGGTTGTGTCCACATGTCACGTCTAGATTCAACCCTTTTATGTTTAAGATGTTTTTTTTTTTCTCCGTGAAAGTTAGTGTCTGCATGAACTTGTTATAAAGTACAAAACATTGCTTATGTTGAACATGTTGTATGTGCCCTTGTTAACAACAGTAAAGAACAAACTTATGCATACCTTGTTTGCAGATCAGTATTTCCTTCTTCAGATGTAAGTCAAGATATAACACGTCCAGACACGCCACACTGTTCCAGCACCGTCCTCTCCTGTCCTGTAAGTCTGCCTTGCTCTCTGAAAGGAGGAGGGAAACTGATCTCAGACAGCAAGAGCCAATATTTCCAAGGAATATGGGCACCAGTGACTTATACTAACCCTCCCTTTCCCCCACCCTCCACTTACATCACGCTGTTCCTCTTCTATTTTTCCACTTCTTTTAGTAGCACTGCATGCGCATCACAGCTGTCTGCTTTGTCAGAGTTTGCTTCTAGATTTGTTTTTTTTATTAAACAGGGATGTTTGTTATAACATTATCCCAAAGGTCAATATTGTTTGTCGATAGACTTGACCCTAGATGTGGAAGTTTGTACACCAACATGGGTGGTATTTCATCCGCTCTCTTTCTCGCTATGAGTGGCATCTATTAATAAAAGAGGGTGGCTTTGACTGTTCAGTAGAAACTCTAAAGAAAGTCATGGGAACAGGGTTGTGTGTGTTACACGTCCCTGTCAAGAGGAATGGGGACACATACAGAGACTCAATTCCTGAAGTGTCAGACACATCTTTCAGCCCAGTCACCAAGATGAAAATTTAAGCAGTTACATTTCTGCACCTGACGTAGGCTACGTATTGTATTTTTATTGCTGCAAAACATGTTGTATCACATTCACATTAGTTGGGCCATCTGCAGCCATGTATGTGGCAACAAACCAGGGCGTTTAAAGGTAGACCTCTGAGCTTCTGAAGCATTTTTTCTGTTCTGGTGACTATAACAGACACGGATTTTTAAGTGACAATATGTAAGAACCATTGCTAACCAGCTCCTGTGCAACACTGACACTAACCTGGTCCGGAGCACCCTGTTCAAACCTTTAGCTGCATGGCTAACTGAGCTAGCTAGCTACAGGCAGCTACAGTTAGCAGCAGTTGGCGGTTACTCTGATGATATGTCATTTCTTATTCCTATGAGTTTGACAGGTAGCCAAAAAGCAAGCATGTAAAAAGCAAAAAAATACCATCTTTGTTTGAAATTAACTTTTGCAAAGTACCCACTTACTTTGGTCAGGCAGCACCACAGACACACTCCCAGAGACAGCTCCGCAGACACTCATACTGAGCACTAACATGGGTGAGGTGCAGACTAAGTTGGACCAAGTCACTGTGAGGCGTTTGAAAAACGTAAACACATTCTTTTGTGTCTGAATTTAGCAAGAGCGTTTACAGTGTGTTCAGTATTATCATTTAAAATGTTTTCAATGATATAGGCCATTGAGGGGGATAAACCTCTGTTTGCGCATGAAGGTAGGGTCCAGACCGCTTTCCTTATTTATGGTGTCATACCATGGGTCATGCTCCCCTGATAGTTTTGAATAGGTCCAGATATTACTGTGAATTACACTAACTAAAAGCACCTCTTCACGTTGAGAAAATTCAGAGCGCGAGACATATTCAGGGTTCCCGGTTTTTTACATTTTGTAGTTCCATGAATCATTGCGACAACTGATTACAACAGAGCCACTGTTAACGTCAGTATCGTTGCTGTACCTGTCTTGACAAGTCCAAATGCCATGTGAGAAAGAAAAGGTAAGTCATTACTGTAATGGTGTTGTTGTGTCAGGTAGAACAAAAATAGATCCTGCCACTGGCAACCATAGCCCATAATTATTTCTTCTGCATGCGCCTTGTCTTCAGTCTCAATGTGCTACAGAAACGCCTCCTATCAAGCAAGGAAGGTGAGGCAAAATCTGAGAAAATTTAGTTAAATTGTCAGCACAAGTTATAATTTAGAGACATCTCTCTGTATTTTCTTGAGAAAAAGGAAACACAAATTTGCTGCACAAATCGTGACCCTACCCAATGCAATCAAGTGTTTCAGTGCATGGGCGTGAATAAGATTAAATCAGGCCAAAACAAACTCGCACAGTAATTAACTGTGATTGTTAATGTTGTTAGTCAGAAAATAGCCCTCTGGAAATGTATGGCAAATAGGAACACATCGCAGACCTAATGAACAGATGGAAGCAACAGTCTTATTTGTGCCCAGCAGTCGCGTTGTTAGACCTGGGCATTTAGGGTTAAAGCCCCGGATGTTTTGGGAATAGCCCTGGACCTCTGCCTTAAAAAAAAAAAAAGGAAAAAAAATCAAACATAACTGCCTACTGATGAAAAAAGCCCCAAAAGCTTTTTTTGTGGTTGTATATTGAACGGCCTGCAGTCACAAATGCAACACTGTCATCAGTGGAAACTGCGCAGAAGCTGACCTGACTTTCCTGTTGGCATATGCCCATATATGGGCAGAGTCAGAATAATTTGTTGCAAATTCAACATCAGTGTTATTCTTTCCCCCTCTATGAGTCATTGATATTACCAGAGCGCGTCCAGAGCTTACTGTTTAGTACCATTGCAGCGTTTATAGTAGTTGGTTATTATGGCTATACGGAGGTTCTTTGGGGAAAAGTCGCAGCCAGAGCAAGACGACGTGGAGAGTGAGACGTCATCTCCCCCAACCCCTGATAATACTTCCATCAGCTCAGGTTTGTGAAAAATTTAATTGTGGTGTTGGATGTAGTCTGGGCGTGTAGACTCTGTTAAATGACGATTTTTTTTCTTCTCTTAATACCCTACAAAGCCTCCTGTAGGCCAAATGCAGATAGACAATGAAGCGAGGAAGCTATAATAGGGAATGTTCTTCCTGCTCTAATAGCCTATGCACACAGCTTATTACAGGCTATAATATCTTTAACATAAATATTACTCAGTAGGCCTATAGTGAGGGAAAATGTGCTTTATTTGTGATTAAAATATAATGACGAGGACCCCAACGATTGGCCTTCCTTTCCTTCTCAAACTGCCTTGAAATTGCATCTTTAACAGCCCAGTTTTCAAAATTTCTGCGGGCAGTTACTAAGTAACGCATGAGGACAACTCATGGACAACTCACGTGAAACATCACAAAGCGATACAAACAACAATGGAGGGAGGAGAGAGATGCACATTTTCTAGCTTGAAATACAGTCATTATTTTGAGTTTATGTCAGCTAAAGATGATAATATTAAGGTTTGTTTTACACCCTGTGCTGGCGACAAAATACTATCAAGCTTCAAAAATGCGACGTCAAATTTGAAGAAACACTTGGAGTCGCAGCACAGTTAAGTTTACAGAGCAAGTCTCACCAGGTGGTGTTAAGCAGAGAGCTGCAAGCAAATCCACGGCCTTGACTTCTGCAGGAGTTCCCCCAGCACCCAAACAACAAAAGCTGGACTTTGGTGCAAAACAAGTAAGTGGGGGAGAGTTGAAGAAGTTGGTCGGGCGGTATGTTGTAGAGGAAATGCTCTACTTAAACACGGTTGATTCGCCCTCGTTTCATGCCATAATAATCAAGATCCCTACTACTATCAATGCCGTGCTTGGCGTTACTGTTAAAAATGCACTTCCAACAATGTGAGTATTGGCAAAACCGGTTGTCATTTTTGCTGAATGTAACTAATAAAGTAACTTGTAATCTCACTTAGTTACTTTTAAAAAACAAGTAATCAGTAAAGTAACTAGTTACTTTTTAAAGGAGTAATCAGATTAATTACTTTTTCAAGGTAACTGAGGCAACACAGTCTGCGGGGCTAAAGCCCTGGACGTTTTGCACTCCTAGCAACGCCCCTGGTGCCCAGTTATAAAGCTTTTAGTTCCATGAGTTGGTTTGAAACTTGCTAACGAACAGGTAACATGTAAAATTCAGCAACCTTGCCAGTTAATTATGCATAGATACGTACTTGTGCACGCACAATATTTTTTAACAAGAGGAAGGCAACATGCAGAAAGAAATTCTTCCAATAACCCCACCAAACACTATCACAATAGCACATTCAGTTTGGATGTTGTGAAACATGCCTTGTTAAAGTTGTTCAACTACTGTATGACAAGTAACACAGTCATTGTTTGGAGGAAGGCATTTGTGACGAACAATGATAATAGACATTTCAAAGAAGATGCTTCTTTACAATTTTGTACATATTGCCTCAGTATGTTTGAGGAGCAGTGGCAGAAACAAATAAAGTCAATCAATCATCAATCAATTGAGGGTGTCAAAAACTAATTGTCAAAAGTTCATAAAATGCTTTTTGACTGCAATAAAGGGAGTAGGTATCTATTTAGCTACTTTCAAATAAAACATTTTGTTTTAGAAGAAGAAATTCTCCAACAGGTAATGATTTATGTCACGTCTCAGCATTCATTCAGGATAAATATTTTATTATGTATTACAAAACTTCAGCTGCACAGTTGAGTTGGTAATTCACAGTAATACACACAAATAGCTTATGTCAGTGTCATTATTGGATAGATGGTTTGTTTACATGCAGAGATAAACAATGTAAATGTACACAAGATGCAAGGGTGGTCATTCCCTCATGTCGGCCTGCAGAGTAAACTGCTTTGTGGAGTCAAGTGAATGAATGATTGAGGAGAAAAAAGGACAATCGAAGACCAACACCAAATAACATTTTAGAAATGGCTGGTTTTGCTTGTGTGTTTGAAACATCAAGTCAGTAACAGTAATGTCATGTAACAGTCCAAACAGGCAGATTCAGACGCATCCTGTGTGTCCACTACTGCCTCTATGGCGTCTGTGACCATAAAAACTGCTTCCATTTCTTCTAGATTATGCCCGTCATGTCTAATTGGGTCCATTATTTCCAGTATTCACAGTATTAAACATCATCTGATAGTGCTGTTTAACTATCTAACAGCATTATTATTGTGTTAAGTCTCAGGAAATAACATATCTAGACTCATATCCTGTATATTGCTATTGTTTGCCCATAAACAGCAACGGAAGTCGAGGATAGGATGACATGAGGATTCACATCTGACCCTTTGCATTAAAAATTACCACAGTCTTAATTTGTTCGGCTCTGTTGACGTAAGTTGACACAACAGAGCGTTGGTATGTCGTCATGTCTGATCCTCTGCGAGGATGTCTGGTCCTCCTGTAGATGGCACTAACCTTCCTCCTAAAATACTGCCCTGAGAAGACATACAGCAGTGGGTTCAGGGTGCTGTTGAGAAAGGCCAGATACACAGAAACCTGCTCTCCTATGTCGAGAGTGTGGTACCACAGCTCCTCTTTCAACAATTGGAAATCACAAAGAATGTCGAGGAAGGTGAATACCTGGAAGGGACCCCAACACACTAAGAATAGAAGTGTGACTGCGTACACCAGTACTGTAGCTTTTGTGTCAGTAACATCATGAAAGCTCTCCCTTCTCTGTGCCAAAGCCTTCACGATGTTCCCACTGCAGAAAACAATGACCAGAACAGGGAGTACGAAGCCCACGACGGTCATCAGAATCTGATGGGCCAACTTCCAGGAGCTGTTGTGACTATAATCCAATATACAGGCCATTGTCCCGAAGTCTTCAAAGAACTTCACCTCTCTGTGAACCATGGTTGGTGTGCTCAGTAAGAGCCCCAATATCCACAGAATGAGGCAGATCACCTTGGCATAAAGGGTCCGTCTCAGCCACCTGGCCTTCATGGTCTTCACAAGTGCCAGGTAGCGGTCGACACTTATCATGGCCAGAGTGTAGCTGCTGGTGTAGAAGTTGATGATGATGACGGAGTTGACCATTTTGCATAAGGCATCTCCGTATGGCCAGTTAAAGCCGTTGAGGATGTTCATGGCCCAGAAGGGGAGCCCACACAGGAGAATAAAGTCGGCCAGCGCCAGGTTGCACAGGTAGATCTCCGCTACAGTCAGCCGATCCTTGTGGGCGAGGTACACCCCCAGGACAAAGCTGTTACAGAGGATGCCGAGCAGGGACAAGGTGAAGATGTATGGAGGGATGACGGTGTAGACCATCTCCCATTCTGCAGGGACCGGAGATGTTGATGGAGTGGATGGCAAGGATGCACTGGTGTTGTCAGACCACAGATTTGCCACAGATACAAGCTTCACTGGCTCCATGGGCTAGAAGTCAAACAAATAATTACACATAATTGATCAGTAAAATGCTGATAAAAGTAGAATCGTCAGCTTTAAAACACCTGATGCCTTATGATATTTACTGCATTAAAGCCTTAATGGATATGCACACTGGAGAGAATGCCACTTATATATATATATATATATATATATATATATATCCAAAATATGACAGGAATGTTGATTGCGTCAGTAGAACGTCTCTGATTGCGTCTCATATTAAGTGTAATGAAGAGATTGTTTGACTGGACATTAGACAAATGTACTTGTTAAGATTTTGAGTTTTTATTTCCCACTTTGCACACAATAAAATATATACAACATGTTCTAAAATAACACATACTATCAATGAAAAAAAATAATGCCAGCATTATGACATCGTTAGATCCACTGCAGCCACACATTAGAAGTTGATTAAATTACATTCAGTATGCTAATTGTTGCTTATATCTTCATTGTTTGTCTAAGACCTTCTATAATGACATGCAAAACTACAGACTACAAAATAGAAAAAAATATATTATTTTTCAGCATGCATTTAAGAACCGTATAGTGACCTTTATTAAATGCTATAAAACACTTGTTAATGTCATATTTTCTATGATACATGTATTTATTGTAAAATAAAAAAGCAGTTGTACATTAACTGCAATCTTTATATGCTTTGCTAAGTATGGGCCTTACAAGATAGTAAAACACAAGAGTAGTCACTCTCCCGCAAAGCAAAATTATGTAATGTTCAATTTGGCATCCATCAGCTTCTGAGTGCTACACCACTGTCGTAAATTCAAATCCCAGCGCTGTAACCATTGTTTGACGTATAGTAGGTGCTAGCTACAAACAGTACTCATTACGTAACAAAACGTGAAACAAGTGTCCAAGTAACGTTAATCATCTCCTCATTCTAAAGTGAGGTCTGTTTATAACTTATGTTCTATAAATTTGACTCTTATTAACCCAAATTAGTTCTACTAACGAAGAATAAGAAAGTAAGACCCAATGTGGGACATATTTAGAGTTAGAAAGACTTAATTTAGTGATTACTGGACACGAATAATACTTTTCCAATTACATAAGAATAGACCAATACTGAGCAAAGCATATTAAGATTGTAGTTTATGTACAACAACATCCTTACTTTAGCAGTAGTTGGTTGGTTATTGAGGGAAAACCGTTAATGGCCTGGTGGTTGTAGAATATAACCATAAGAAATAAGGCATTCATAAATGCTTTATAATTACTAACAACAAAGCCACTGCGACTAATATGCATAAAAAGTTCTTACCATACGTGTTATGAAAATGTTCCTCCTGTGGTCAAATGGCTAATGAACAAAGACTGGAACATCTGGATCATCTGTGTACACTGAGCTCCCCGTAAGAGTACACAGCAGAGGAGACGAAAGATCTGCTATGAACATTTTGTATATAGAGTTGCATTCTTCTCCACCCTTGGCCGAGCACCTCAATATATCAACGTGTTTATCAAAGAGTCAAAATTGGGGTGGAGAGGAGCTGAAACTGCAGTGAACTAAATGTGGAGGAGCAAAGATAAAAAAAACAAAAAACTGTGTTATCTGACAGTACCACCACTGAAAAGATAAAGAAAGATTTACACTGTTATTACAGATGATACATTCAAAGTATTAATTCATTTCTTAAAAAAGTCAAATGACTGCCGAGACAGTAATCATAATATTTCTCAGGGCCAAAGAGAAGATGAACTCACTGCATTTTGTGCAGGCTATGTAAATATGGCACTCATCAATCAGTGTCAATATCGGCAATTAATAAAACTTTACTGATCTATCTCTAATAATTTCAAAATATTTGACTAAATAAGTGATAAAAACTGATGTATCCCTATTCCGATGAATCCTTCCTCATGTGTAATACTGAGATGGCAACGAACCTGATATGGCTTGAAACCAAATAACACTGAAATTGGATATGATACAAAATATAAACAACATTTTTTTGGTCAGTATGCAACAGGAAGCGTTATCTGAAAATGAGTATGATTGAGGATGAGGCATCCCTTTTATGGTCCCAGTTAAGACACCATAAAGTGAATCATCAACCTTCTAAAAGGACATGTGGCCCATTGTCATTCAGGATAAAACAACTTCATTATCAAAACAAAGACACTCCATCCCTCCAAGAGTTGCAGGTGATACTTTATTGAAGACAATAACACTTATTCATTGCTGAATAAACTCAAAAACATTGAATTCTTTATTAATGGTGATCAATCAAATGTCTATTCCGTTGTACTACAGTGGCAGGCTAATGCACAATGATTGATTTCCTCAAATATTTTTCTAATGTTACATCTGTTAGGGATGTTAGGAATAAGAGCCGGTTTCAGTTGCAACACATCTTTTAGGAAAACAAACCCTCAGTGACTTAGAATAACAACTCAGCTTCCTGATCGCTACTATACACAGAAATCACAGCCTGAAACGGCACCAAATTAATCTCTATTAAACCAAACCTGGCTTTAATCGGCAAAAGTCACAGAATTGAAACAGCTCGATAGTATCACAATCAAGATTCACAAACACAACACATTATAATGGTAAACATTACAGCACTGGCAGTTCTGGAGATGATTCATTCATTTATTAAGTTGAATTAATTTTTTTGTTTAACTTGAATGTTTTTACATAAGATGGACAAAATGGACTACTCATGAATATTAGTCCAAAAAAAAAAAAGCTAACTAATGGACAGATTGCTGTAGTTTTCAATGTACAAATGTAACTTCAATGATTTCATGCAGGTTATACTGAGTTTGACCTTTAAAAGTTTATTGCTGAGTCTCAGTCTCAAGTCATCAAAATGTAGCCAAAACCCTTTGGGTCAGAATTTCGGTGCAAATACGAAACATCAATAGTTGACAGCGTGGGAATGAGACTCAACAATCATCTTTTTCATCATAATGTTTAAACTTTTCCTTGATATGTGTGGATAGATTTAGATTTTAGTACTCTCGGTTTGTTTAGTTGAGGTGAGATTGGCATTGGAATGACTGGACTTCCCCTCTTGCCGTTTCCTCCTGCGCAGCACAAATATAAACACTTCCCTCGCCCTCTGCTTGAAGTGCTTCCCCACAATCACATACAGGAAAGGATTCAGTGCGCTGTTACTATAGCCGAGGTAAGTAGCCAACTGGTTGCCAATGTCCAATATGTACGGCCATACACATCCAGAAACGACCTGATAATGATCCAGGGTGTCCAAGAAGACTAGAATCTGGTAGGGCAGCCAGCAGAGAATAAACACAGCCAGAACAACAAGAACGAGGTGTGCAGCCTTTCTTTCCACACTGCCTCTGCTGCCTTTTCTCAGCTTCTGGCTGCTCTGAATGGCTTTAGTGATGTGGTAACTACAAAAGGATACGATAGGAACAGGGATAAGGAAGCCTACTATATTGACTGTCATGTTGTAGCGCAGTCTCCAGCCTTCATGGGGGTATGCCATGTAGCATGCGTCGATTCCCAGATGAGGGAAGAACTTGACGGAGCGGAATAGGATGGCAGGGAAGCTGAGCAAGACCCCAGCAATCCAGATACCTGAGCAAATCCCACGTGCCCAGAAGGCCCGTCTCTCCCTCCCCTGGGTTAGAGGTCTAGTGAGAGCCAGGTATCTGTCCACGCTCACAAGCGTAAGGAACAGCACACTGCAATAGTAATTCATCCCAATGAGAATGTTGATAAGCTGGCACATGGGCTCCCCAAACCTCCAGTGGAACTTGTTGACGATGGTTGCGACCCAGAACGGCAGGCAGGAAACCATGAGAAGGTCAGCCGCTGCCAGGTTGCTCAGGTAGATATCGGCCACAGAGCTGCGCCGCTTCTGGAGACAGAACACACAAAGCACGAAGGAGTTTCCGATCACTCCAAGAAGACAGATGATGGACATGTAGGCAGGCTGCATGGTGTAAACCCAATCCCATGCATCGGTGTGGTTGCAGACAAGCTCGGGTCTCTCAGTGCCCTCCATGAGTAACCCACCTGCCGATCACGGTGAAAGCTGCTGCAGTGTCGGGGATTTTACTACTATATATAACCTATAACCTTTTAACTGTGTCAACACAGGTGTTGCTACATCATGACAGGATTTGAGTTCTAAAGTGTGAAGGACAATAGATTTAATGGAGAGTGGATAACAGTGGTTATCAGTCAGAGCACACACATACCGTCATCAAAGAGAGGCATCGTAGCAACATGCAGGATGTCTGTAAATGAGTCACACATTCACACATTCATAACTGCAAATTTAGTAAACACATACAGTATAAATTCATGCCCACAATGATAATTTATATTTTCAAGTTCAGCTACAGTTTGAAGTCTGCCCACTTTTTAAGTAAATACAAGCTAAGATGACACTGCAGCTTTTCTGTAAATATTACTATTTTTTAGAAAAAGGCATTTCTAAGCCTCTAAGCTTCAGTTGCCTTACAAGGAGACATGCTCTAGAATATACTGAGAGGGGATCTTAATTTGCATTTGACCTTAAAATGCAGAAGAAAAGGAGAATTCTATTATTCTAGATGAAAGATGTAGTGCAGTGCCTGTTCAAAAACATGCCTGTTCTGAACCGGCTGATTGCTCGGCCTCTGTTATAACTGCTACCAGCTTTCTCATGAACCACCAAAATAACTTCACACTCGATGCACTTCTTATATCTCACTTCTTCTAAGTCCTTAAAAATACACCTGCAGAGTGAGAAGTCAATCTGATGAACGGTCAGGTCGGTGGACTAAAGGAGAGACGGATAGAGACGATTTGGTGAAATGTGTTCTGATACCATAATCCTGAAATGCAGACAAAAGTACTTGAAACGAGGTCAAACTGTATTTTTGGCAAACATGTTTCCCCTTTGAAGTAGCTTTGTCTGCCTGCATGTTTTTTTGTTCCACAAGAATTTCCATCCCTGGCAATGGTGGTGAAGCCTGACTCCTAACAACGGTTTCCTGTTTGGCACGACATGCCTTCATTTCACGGACAGCGAGGGGTGTACCCCTGACCACAGCCCACAGCGAGTCAACATTGGGCAATTAAATGGTGGTGTGGGTAGAAATGTAAATTCAGACGACTGGTGTCCGTACAGCGAGCAGAAAGGGAGCATGTTTGTGTGTCACCACTGGAAAATCTTTGACAGAATCCTGTTTTTATACTCTGCAGACAATGAGTCAGAAACACCAGAAAACACTTAGCAAGCAGTTGTTGGGCCTCTGGCACATTCTGGGTTTTTTGCTTAACTTAAAATGTAAACGCACTATAAAAATTCAATAAGGCGACCATGAAACAATATATGTTTTATTTGACAGTTATGAACAGAGAATACTGGTACTATATACAATCTGCACGATCAGCAATACAAGACAGAATAGGAAAAACTGTATCTACATAAGTTTCTTTGCAGCAACCAGGCTGAATAGATAACACCGCTTGAACATTCAAGATACTGACGCTTGCCAATGTTTGTAGCAAAAGGACAGCTATAGTTTATTGCATGTGATGGAGCTGTTATAAATATACGTAAACAGTTGTAAGCGGTAAGCTTTTCCATCTTATGGTAAGTGACATATCGCATTTTAACACTAACAGATTTGTCGGCAATCCCTAACACCTTCTCCAGGAGGGACCATACATTCAAGCCTTCTATGGCCGGGCCACAAATAACTCCATTTCCCAAAAACAATTAAAGCTAAAATGTGCATTTTTCAGAGGATGACTCATTAAAGATGTTTTCTAATGCAAAGGTAATTTGGTCCCATTACTACACAATCAACTTTGAACATGATCATGAATCATATAAATCATATAAATCATTGACACTGGCGGAAGACAATTAAGTGACTGTCCAGCTGAGTCATCTTCCAGCAACGTTCATCACAGAGGGGAGCACTCTGAAAGCAACACTTTATACAGAAGTCTTCAGCGTGGACAGGTTTGACCGCGTAGAGTCTGAGGACGCCGCTTTCTTATAGCTCCACTTGTGGAAGACTTCCCGAACTTTTTTCCTGAAGTTCTTTCCAACAATGACGTAGAGGATGGGGTTGAGAACGCTGTTAAAGAAGGCTAAGTAGGTGAAGATCTGGTTGCAGATGTCTAGGGCGTTCTCGAGGTGACACCCTCCCAGAACCTCAGCCATGAGCAGCACGTCTAGTATGGTGACCAGGTGGAATGGCACCCAGCAGATGAGGAACGCCAGGAGGACCGCCAGCACCAGATTGGTGGCCTTGTGCTCCGTTTTCTCAGCATTGGACTTCTCTATTGACTGGACCTTCAAAGCTTGAATAATCTTGACAGTGCAGAATGAGATGATAGAAATAGGGATGATGAAGCTCAAAATGATCAACATCCCATTACAGACCAGCTCTAGAGTGCGACTTGGGTAATCCAGGAAACATGCATGTACGCCATACTCGGGGAAATGCTGCACTTTCCTGAAGATGAGTGTGGGGACACCCATGAGCAAGCCGAAACCCCACACCAGCAGGCAGCCCAGTTTGGCATATTTTGGCCTACGCATTCTACCATAGGACATTGTATGGACCAGTGCAACAAAGCGATCTATGCTAACCAGAACTAAGAAGTAGATGCTGCAGTAGGAGTTCATCTTGATGCCCAGGTTGATGACTTTGCACAGGATCTGACCGAAAGGCCAGTTGAAACCGTTGGAGATGTTGACAGCCCAGAAAGGCAAACAGGACAGCAGGACGAGGTCGGCACCAGCCAGGTTGCTCAAGTAGATCTCAGCCACAGTGCAGGCCTTTTTGTGGAGTATGAAAACCATCAGGACAAACACGTTAAACACGATTCCCAGCACAGTGATGACCATGATATACACAGGCTGGCTGGTGTAGAACCATGCCCAGGCGTCCGTATCAGGACAGCTGGTGCCATTGGTGTTGTTTTGGTCTCCATAGGAAGATGTGGCGCTGAAGCCGGGAAGGCTGTGGGGAACATAAGCAAAGACAGTTAAACACTGACGTCACAGCGACAATTTTACATTCCCTCAGTTAGATGACGATATTAATGCCACTCTCATAACTGTGCAGACAGGAGGTGATTTCAGGGGGGATCTATTGTCATTCAGTGGCAGTAGCATCTGTGCAGCTGTAATTACAACCCCAGAACACGCCTATTCTGTTGAACACTAACAAATCACCCACTGTCTAACTTAGCATAAAGAGAAAATAATCACACATCTACCCTCTAATCTAACATTTTATCTCACATGAATGTCAAACTGTTCCTTCAAAAAACAATAACACTGAAACAAAGGCAACATGTATAAGGAACATTGACCTGTCTTATTCAGTAGATGACTGGCATGTTTATTTTTTGTTAATGATTATTTATTTGTTTTATATATACTCTTTGTAATTGTTGGGGTCAGTGTGTGATTTGTTGTTATTTTGGTTTTTTCTTGATGTGCCTTTGCCCACTGTGGAAACATTTATTGTAGGGTCAAACCCTGACTTGATCTTTATGTTCCCACAGGAGCAGAGTCAAACACAATATCTGCTCTTACCACTTTCAAGCAGTGATCTTTGTAATGCCCTAACAACATGACTGAACCATTAGAGTCGTAATTGAAACTCTGCAAACAGCTGCTCAGCTCTGCTCTTTGAGCACCATACACACACACACACACACCCAATCATAAAACAGAGCGGCGTTTTTTAAATCTCTAAATCCACTCTGCAATTACTGAATTGCAAACCAGTTAAGTATTTCTGTTGTACCTGTGGCTGAGTCATGACCTACACTGTTTGCTATATGTTACAATAATGAGCGACAGGCTTGGCTCTGGTCGCCCTTATTTCCCCTGAGGTTCGTTGATATCATCTCACTCATCCAGAAATTGGATTTTCACCACCCGATTATTTCAATTCATTTTTAAATGATTCTCAATACACATGAGAAGGGTTCTGAATGTATTCAGAATCAATAAAGCTTCAAGTTACCAGCGTAGGCTTGAAACTAAACTATCATAGTGAGGTTTGTTTTGTTGTTTCAAGTACATAGACGATTCAGTTTCCACAGCAGTGGGCAAAATCATTGCACAAGCAACTGCTGAAAACTGCATCACATATAAATGTTTGACATGTATAAAAATATGTGGCCTTAAGTGTATGTTATTATGGGACTGAGCTCAGATATTACACACTGCAGTCAACAGAATGTTACTTTTTTCTTCTATTTTCTGCTACCTTTGTTGTATCAGTGTCATACAAAATAAACATTTAACCAGAATTTAAGCAAAATGCCCACTGACATGTAACCCTTAACTTCTTCAGAGAAATAGATCAGATGTTGTTTGAGCTGTACTTGTATGTCTCGTATGTCAATGTATATTAAAAAGGTGAGATTATCGAAAAAATAAAATAATTTTAAAACACTAAACTACTGTAAGTTGTTGATTCTCCATTTTAAGAAGAGATTGCGTATCGATGCCGATGCGAAATATTTCAAAATGTATAAATATGATGAAGATTATACCTTGTAGGTTGAAGAGTCATTCCTCCTTGAGTATTTCCAGATGTGAAGGATCCAGATGCCTGGCTACTCTGCTCCAGTGCCCTCCCTTTACTCCACTCTGCCTGTCTCTGACTCGCTCTCTTAAAGGAAACTGTAATTAAACTGATGTCAGCCAAAACGTCATTCTTCAGTCTGGATGTGTTTCTGCTCTCTCTCCTGTTTGTCCACCTCTTATGAAGATCATGAACAGCCTCCTTGACGGTTGAATCATTGGATAAATACATCTGGGAATGTTTGATTTTGCTGCTGAAATATTCTGTTGTAGTTACATCTGCGTTGTCAGTAAGCAACTGCTTGAGCTGGAAGATAAAGTCGAAAACTCAAATGCATGAAGGTGCATTTGGTTTAACTTATTTTGAACAGGTGCAAGTGCAAGTGTCAAAGGCAAATAAAATCTGCATGCTGGGGACTGAGGTAACATTTTTCCACTGACAACGACTACTACTATACTATTTTTTCATTATAGAAATAAAGAACATTTTGATATTACATTTATGAACACCGAACAAATACTTCCCCAAAAATAAGGGAATGACAAAAATTAGAACTTGCGCAATTGGAGGAATTAGCTATATTTAAACAGGTACCCAAACATGACTGTATTGCACAACAGGGGAGCATTTCCTCTTTGTCTTGCCATCAACTCTCTCTATGTTACTGTTGTGGCTGAATTGTTCCCGAACAACTTATTTAAAAGGACGCAGATGGGTCCCCCAGATCCAGCGTTTCATTTGCACTTGCCATAGTTTGAGTGACTCACACGCTAATCCAAAGACGAGGCTTCCAGCTCTGAAAAGCATAGCCAATGTGGAAATAACTCAACCCTGTATCCTTTTAATGGCCAGCAAGGGGGCAACTGCAGCTGTTGCAAAAAGAAGTACTTTTTGTCTGGATGCAGTAATCTCAGCTCATGTTGCCAGCAAAACGGAAATTGGCACAAATACACGAACAATGTAAAAACAGTAGAAACAACACAAAACTCTCAATATAAATGAAATAAATGATAATGGCAATCACTAAATAATTTCCCATTAAGGTTTTTACGAGGCAGAAGAGTAGTGAAGTGCCTGGTCTTTGATGAAAGCTGCTTCATGTTATAGGAAGTAGTAAATCATGCACCGCTCACTGTGCATTAGAGACAAATGAGTCCATTTTCTGCCCTGCACTGTGTTTATTGTGATATGATTACTACTAACTTGAATAAGTCTGCCAGAGACGGGTCTAAATATGACATTTTAATGGCTTCCGAAGTGTAAAGTGTTTACGTAGTAAAGTGCAACAGACTGGCCACACTGGATGCCTGTGTAGTGCGTGGCAGCTGCCTTTCTGACCTGCTGCTGCTCAATCGTGTGTGTGTGTGTGTGTGTGTGTGTGTGTGTGTTCACATTGGCAGTGTTCCTATCTGTTTATGTGGAGTTTGCCTGTGATAATTATTTATTATAAGCAAGGTGATACAGCACCCCTGCATGCCTGTTTAGCCAAAGACACTGCATAATAAAACAGAAAAGCCGAAGCCATTTGACCAAGTTCTGAATCGGACAATAGAATTCCTGCAAGCACACATTCCCCATAGATTTTTGTAACGTGATTCATGTGTTTCTGCTGTTTACCTTGTGAGGAAAATGATTGTTGCTGCATCGCTAAAGCAATTTGCGAGCACTGCTTCCTGGATCATATCTAATCATGTCAGATCCATTTTTCAGAATAGATTTTGACGCCTGAGCAGCTGGTAGTGGGATTTTTTTTATTTTGTCATGACCAAACAAAAGAGAAGAGAAACGTTTATGCAAATGATGCGTTTGACATTCCTGCTGATCCCCCGCACAGTCCATGATCAAGCCCCTCTCTAAGGTAAAACTGGGTTACTACAAGACATTTGAAAAACATGGCAAATCTTCTTCTTTAGACGTCCGCAACCAGACTTTGGCATGTAGACGTTTCTGCTTGACCTCAGTGAGTTTGTTTAATTTCCCCGGATTTGACTCAGCCAAAATTACAAAATTCTGAAGCGCTAAATCCAAAACAAATCGAACAAATCACCCTTTTGGAATTGTCTTGACGTTACACGCTCATTATCTATGCTTTCTCTCCTAATGTCGCCCCCGCGTGATGTCAATACCGACCCGGCAGCCTCCTCCCAATCTACCAAACTAAGATTTATCATAGACAGATTGCATTATCAGACGTTCTATACTGTGCTCAAATAGACGTCAGTGTCTGGTGGCTCAATCAGGCCTGTGATTATCAGCTCTTATCTGAGGACTGACAGTTATCTTGGAAATCTATCTAATAGAGACACCATTAGCATGAAGAACAGACATTATGATATCATAGTGCAGCTAAACAGGGACAATGCTCTTTAAACCAAAGGCCATTCTCAAGTTAGCATTGATTCGAATAGACAAAGGGGCTTAAAAGCCGCCTCTAATGTCTGAAATCTGATCTGGTTTGTCATGTCCATATGAGTATCATGCAGTAAATGCATGACCATGATGAGAGCTTCCTTGAAATAATGTTGCAACGCTGAATTTCTGCTTTTGCCACTTCCTGTACCAACACACACACAGAGACATTGACAAACACCCTCATGATACCGCTGCAACAAATACCTTAGAACTGTGATTACACAATAACCCTTGACAATATTTCATATTTTCATAATCTGAACACTGAACTTGTAATGACCTTGCACAGGTGGCAGCCCTGAAAGCCAGGAGGGAGTAGTTAGCGTGCAGTTAATCAAATAACGGCGGTGTTCTGTAACGAGACTTCCTGGTGCTGCAACAGAGATGTTTCCGGCTTTTCTCATCCACCCTCTCCCCGCTTCTAGAAATGATAAGAATCAAAATGGCATGCCTTATTTGATGGATTTTTCGATTCATTAGTATGATTGATTGGTCGATATACCCAAGAGTGTATTGTTCGGTTTCCTAGACATTTCCTTGGAACCAAATGCATAACAAGGGAAAGTGGATGTCCGAACAATAGAACAAAAGTTGTGATGCAACACGTTTGTTACAAACAATGGCTGCCTATTACCTGCCATGGGTGATATCAAAATATTTATTGAAGCTATAAATCAAGTAATGAATCAGGGGCATTCCCTCGTATTGCTCCGACAAATTCAATTTCTCAGGAGACTCTCGCTTCAGATCGAGGCTAGTTAGTCTGCACTGCCTGCTGCTAGCCGACCACATCAAGGTGGTAGGCAGTCAGTGGACACCTTTCAGTGCTGGAAATTCAACAGTGTTGGCCACATGTAATCAGAAAAGTAAAAAAAAAATGTACATCACTGTACAATATATAGCTTGTTTTTACACCTTATCAGCTTGTTTTTTTCTAAAGTACCAAACCCAATATTACATTACAAAAGTAAACTTCTCAAAACTGGCAGCAGGCTACAACATGTTCACTCTGTTTCCAATCTCATCTCCAAGGTGAAACTCCAAGGCATTTGAAAAAGTGGTACACAATCCAACATGACCACAACCTGACTCTGTCCGTGACTCATATTTTGTAAGAATGTTTTATCTTTTGCCAATATCATCCCAGATCAACATGCCTCTGAGCTGATAAGCTGTGGTTTTCCCATCGTCATTTCTCGGAACTGTATTCAGTTTCTGTTTTGTTTTTTCGACCAGGTTGTTGTCCGTAAACTTTGACGAGACTTGGCTTAACTTGACAGGAAAAGCCTTAAGGAAGCTACTTTGATTAGTGTTCACATGATATCTCTTGAGGTCCACTGTAGCACGTTGCTTTAAGGACATGGATAAATGTTTGATCCGAGCCCCTCATTTTCTACTTGAAGAACAATTGATCCACAACCTGTTCCTTCATCTTCATACACCCTGAATCAATGAAACACATCACATCCACAAAATGTACTTGGACAGCTGCCTTTGTGGAATTTTCATACAATCGAATATTGATTTTTTTTTTCTTCCCCCACACGTAAAATGAGAGGCAGATATAAATAGGGCTGTGGAAACGATGGTTAACTGAAGCAAAAAAGGATTTTTTTTTTAAATGTGAGGAAAAGGTTCCAAATATTCTCAACTTCAACTGCGCCAAACCATTATTTAGGACTTCTGGTAATTGTTCAAGTCGCAAAAATTAACTGCAAAAACTGCCAGGCTAAAAGATAATTCATCTCTTTCCCAAACAAATGTCCCTCAGTAAACAGATTTATTTATTGCGTTGTTTTTACAGAACGGTTTGTTCTGTTGCTGCCCTTAAATAACTCCCCGGTTCTAACAATACCAAAACACAGCCAGTGAAAACACTGGTGCAAGGAGATTTACTGCGGTCCATCATCTGAAGTCATGTGCATATTCCTGTTCCCTGCAATATATATTTTTTTGTTTGCTTGTGGGAGACTGAGCTTACAGTAAAAAGGTGCAGCTTGTCTCTAATGTATTGTAGGCGGTTTTCATTATAAACTACTTTCCACTGAAAATACGAAAAAATGAAGTGTTGCCGGAAAGGTCTGTGGCTTATCCTGGCAAGCAAACACATTGTTCCTGGAAACAAGCTGATGCTTTTGGGTTCATAAAATGTTATTGTTCAATACTGCCACCACAAACGCAACACCACGGCACTCAGCTGATAGCTGAAGAATCTAATACATTAGATTTAACAGTGTAGTAACTTTTGCTTAATGTGTGTGATTTAAACCTCTCCTCCTAAGATTACAGAGACACACACAGTGAATCTTTTACCCAGAGGAAAACTGAGAGGACTTTTGAGAACCTATAAGACCAGACTACAACTCTGTCTGCTGCTGTTAGTTATGTCTCAGTGGTGTTTAATGAGGTATATAAAAAATATGTCTGGACGAGGGGGCGGCTAGGCCCTTGCTCCTCTTCCAAAATACTCAGCTCATTTCCCGTCTCCCTCTGCTTGTCTCTTAAGGTTTTTTTCCAGGCTGTTTGCTCCATTACTGATCCCGCCCCCGTTCTCCGTTTTGTAACTCCTCACAGATTTCAGACGGCGGGGCGCAGCGCCACTCGTGTAGTTTATGAATTGTTTTTGCGTCAGTCCGGTACAATCAGAGTCTTTGAAAGCAGAGTGAGTTAGAGTGAAACTTAACCCAGGGTGTGACGTGGGGAATGCCCCGGGGCCTCATCTTGTATCTCGAAAGTGCTAATGCAACTTTCAGTGTGCGATAACCACCGAAGCAGCTTTGACAAGCAGCCATGAAACACAAAGCCGTCAAAGTCGGGGGTTGACTTGGCCTGACTTGGCTGGCTTTCTCACTGCTCATTTCCTGGCAGAAAGACAAGCGGACCACCTAATGTTGCAGTGTTTTCTGTTACAGACACTGTGAGACTGTAAAATCAGTTGTGTCTGTACATCAGGGTGAGACAGGCTTTGGTTACTGCTGTCGAGTTGGTAAAAAAAAAAAAAAAAGGAAATTGAGCGAATAAAAGAAGAAATAATAATAACAGGATTTTATTTTCACATCCCTTTTTGGTATTAACGCGCCAGCCATCACAAGACATTACGCAATACACTGAGTCATCTACCGGTGGGTGGCCGCAATCCAAACGTCTCATGTCTCAATTTAGAGTTATATTGTTATTCTGTGATTGAAGTTTCAGAACAAATAAAAAACATTTTAGCTGCCACAGAAAACCTGCCTTTTATGGCGAACTAATGGACATGCATTCAGAAAGCTCGTGGCTAATGTTTCTCTCCATGTCGTTAATAGTTTAGAGAAGACCCGAGTAAGAGGTAAACTACGTGGGAGCACACCCACAAGCACTTGACTCAATGAATATTTGATCTTTCGGCTGCTGGCAATGGGTAATCGTGGTTATGACTCGAAATCATTGCGTACCGGGTAATGAATCAGACTGATGACTGTACGTGTCTAAATCATTTTGCCCCACCCTCTGTCTTTTAAACAAATTCTTAATTAGTATGAGACTGTAATCATTCAGAGAACTCAGCATCTGCTTCTGATATTTTTGGGAGAATTTCCTCAATTAAAGCGACACTATGTAGACACTGGCATTTTGTGCATTTTGGTGCCCCCCACAGTTTCTGAGTGCAGCACAACTGTCGTAAATAAAAATCCAAGTGACAATTCGTCAGATGCCAACACAAAACAAAACGTCACGATAATGTTATGTGTTGAAAACTTGCAAGGTGAAGTAAGTGTGTCGTGCCGTGACCCTACCCTCTCGCTGAAGAAACCCAGTGCAGAAACAAGTGACAGGGGGGCTGAGTGGCTGTGACAGAGACACCATTACAAGACACTGTACCCTCAACGTGATGATTTTGAAGCTGTCATTTTATGGTAAAAAAAGTTACATAAGGTTGGTTTAGAGGAGAGCCTGACGGATAAAAACTCAAATCCAATGTGAGACAAACAGATAACAGGCACGTCTTGTCGAAGACGGATGAATATTGCATCTTTTTTACTCTGATGCCGACTGACAGACGACATGGCAATTTAGTCAATGTTAGCCTCAGAGGGACAAAAGAGATGACTGTGGGTATCACAATACTGTCAGAGTCATTCAGTAAAAACAAGCAGAGAGGATTGCCACCACACACCACTGACTGGTCCCCTCTGTATCTCTGAATCATCTTCTCCATCTAAAAAGGAAAACTTTTAGGAAACCTGATCCACTGTAAAGGCAGGATTGCTTGAAACTTTTGACTTTTCAGTCTCAATAAGAATATTTGTTTTTTTTTCCATCAACTAATACTTCATTTTGTTTTTCTTTCTTTGTTGCAAAATCCCTCCAAAGAGGGCTGTTCTTTGCACATGATTTATTTTCTCAGACTCATTCCTTCTAAAAGCAGCCACGCAGCATTGCATACATCAAAAACAGACACAGAACAGGCTTCACACATGCCATCGCCCTCGTGTTTCAGGAATGTCTCTGCAAAAGCCCTGCGATACAAAAAGATGTGCAGCGCTGACACACAGATATGTACTATACATGGTAGATTTTTTTTTTTATGTAACTCAGAGGACACTGTATACGGTAGACTGTGCACTATAGTGGAAAATGTACTCAGATCAATACCAAACAATACCGCCCTATAAAAATGCTCCTGCATTTAAACTTTCGTAAAAACATAGAAGTTGTCATCAGTTTATTGTATTTAAACATTAAAGTTAGATTATTGTTTATACTGAACATTATTCATATGGTTTATATTTAGATTTCGATTGACTGAAAACTGAAGTCAAACTCCTGGTATGACTCTTCAGTATGCAGTGTGTAATGCATGTACTCTACATCATCTGAAAGAATTTGATATGGAGCCCTCTAGTGGATGAGCTTAGACATTACTGAAAAGAAAATACTAGGGGGAAAACAGCTGCTGGCCCTTTGGAAACACACATAGGCAGAACATGTATGGAGAAAATAAATTACTACATTCATACATTGCGTCCGGTTAGTCACATCTGATGATTTTCTCTTTCTGTCCCCCGAATGAACATTCAACAATTTAACAAAATATACAACAAAAGTCCTGTGGTTTTAAACATTTTATTAGAGAAATGTGACATATTATATATTTAAGTCACACTTAAATGACCTAACAGGCATCAGGAATCATAAATAACATCGCAGATATAGGAATTGCCCAAAACAGAAAACTGTCTCCCTGCCAGCGTTTCGGAGTGAGGTAGATGACAAAGATCAGCGTCGATCAATCTCTGCTCTGCTCTGCGAACACCTGTCAGACGTTCATCACCACACAGAGAAATGGACAGAGGCTTTCCACTGTTAATCCTGAGCCCCTTTCCTCCCTGTTCACTTGCTTTTTCACCCTTTTCAATCATCCTGTCATTTTCCGTCAGCCTGTGCATCTTTCTGTCTGTCTGTTTCTCGACTTGTCTCGCTCTCTGTTCAATAGATCCTGCATTAGCCCTCGGGAGTGGTTTCCCCTTTAGTTTTGGCCGGCAGCCATGTGGGTGGAACTCAACTGTGTCAACTAGTGCTTTAGGCAGCCGGAGTGATACATGTCAGTCTCCATGTTGACAGGCTGCATGTTCTGCATGTGGGTGTCCAATCATATCCAGTGTACTTACAGAGTGGGGGGGCATGGGAGTCATTTTCCCAGGACTCCAACGGTGCTTCATGAGAAATTTCTGGAAAATACACTCGCAATCTCAACAGGATGAATCCCACTTCCTTCCTTTGTGATGACATGCAGTTACAGAGCCATCTTGTTTCTGACTCATCTTGTTTCTGTATGATTACATAGGCCAGCACTGTATTGTAAACAGTGCGAATACACTATGAACCTACGCTTCATTGACTTGCTTGACAAAAAAGAAGGTTATATAATGTGCTTAATATGTCAGAGATTTGACTCAGGACACAGGAAGGCTGGGGCGTATCCGTCTTGTTCAAAGGGCAGCTTCCTCATAAATTGCCCTCTCTTTCTAAGGATGTTTTCTATATGAGATGACAGGCAGGTACAGACACTTTGTCTGTCCACCAGCCTCATAGCTGATAGTGTGAGACACACACAGAGAGAGAGAGAGAGAGAGAGAGAGAGAGAGAGAGAGAGAGAGAGAGAGAGAGAGAGGGAGCCATCCACTCAACGGCGATACTAAATCAAAAGAATAGGGCTCCTGCCTTTTTGGTGACGGGTGATACTGAGCTCCAATCATGGAGGAACAGTAATGACACACTTTCACTGAGGCTGCTGCACCATCAGGGGTGGAACCCCACAGGATTGCATTAAAAGACTCTCTGTTCCCTGTTACAATTGGCACACTATTTACCCCACCAATGCGAAAAACCTAACGCAGAAATTAATTACATGTGACTTCTGCCTGAATCCTCTGTCCTAACAAATGACACCGGACTAAATTAGTGAGCAGGAAAGTGCTCAATTACGTCTCAAAATTATCAAATTGAAAAAATATGCTTAGAACAAATGAATCCTCTTACATGAGTCAAGGTCCAGAGATTGTTGCTGCAAGCCAAAGGACCTGGTACAACAGCTCCTTCACCAACCTATCCTCCATTTTTATATGTCACGATGATAAGAAGCAATAGCATAACGCCAGTCGGTAAAATTCTCATTTTAGTGTGATGACAGCTGTCAATTACTCAAGTAGTCATTGGACCAGGGAATAAAACTCAATCCTGCTTGTGCACTCAAGCACTTCCCATCAAAAGCAACGTCAGAGTCAATTAAAGACGACACAGACACATCGTAATGCTTGTCATGCTTTCAAGTCTTGTGCCATTCCGGTCCCTGTTTTCATCAGACAATTATGTGGTGGAGTTGAGGCGTGCTGTTGATCTGATCCAGCACTCCTTTCTTCTCCTTGGACAGAAACCTCAAACAGGAAATAGTGGGGTTTAAAAAAAAAACATTATTATTTTCTGATAACAACCTTGTCCCATGAGTCAGACAAACGAATAAGCATTAATCTGCAGGAACCTAATGCATATCCATTATCCTCCCTCAATTGTGGTCTGTTTTCATGAGGTAATTTACCTGGGGACAGCCATTAAACTTTTGACTTTAGCTTTCTGCTGCACAACCAGACCGATATCTTGATACTCTGGCTGATGGCAACATCACCATAATGACTTGAAATAACATATTTGGTGGGGCATGAAAGTTTGGAAGTTGTAAAACCATCCTGCAGCCTGAGCAGTCCACACTCACTTGGTGCTTCCAGGACTTCCAGGTCATTAGGTAGCTTTAGCACACTTCCAAGGTGCATCAAAGCTTCAAACTTGTTTAAATCAAACCTTGCCCTCCTCTCATTTCCATTTTTTTGTTTTTTTTGTTTACCCATTCTCTGTGCGTCTTGTCCTGTTTGTTATCTATGCCTGTCTGCATGGGTTGTCTGTCTGGGTGTGGCACTTCATCTAGCTCCTGCTATCAGACAGCTGCTTCCTACTGCCAATCACACTGCACACCTGCAACCCATCCAGTTATCAAGCTCCTGCCCTATTTACACAACTGACAAGTGACGCGAATAACATTGATCATCTAGTAACAAGAGAAAGGGCCAGGTTGAAACCTTGAGCTCTTTGCCACAGTCCTGCCTGGGGGTCCATTGAACCCCTTTTTTAAACATCCTCCTTTAAATCTTTGCAAAGACCTCAGGTCTCAATCCAACCAAGCATCCATTGGATGTCCCAGAACTCTGGCTCTGGATCTCTGGGAGTGTCCTTTAGAGTCCAGGGGGTTGGTGGCTGTGGTATCAACACTGCGTTCGATGACTAGTCTAATCAATAGTCTCCTTGTGTGTTTGTCTGATCGTCATCCTGCCTCACTAACCTGCTCGTTTTGATCCCTGTCTGCGTTCCTCTCCCGTTGTTGTTGCCAGTCCAATTTCCTGTCAACAACTCAGTCCACTCTGCCTGCCCTCTTTTCTGTTTGACCTGGATCATCTCTCCAAACCTCCACCTTTACATCCTTTCAATACATTTTTTATGGCTACATCTGGGTGTCTGAGTCCTTTTGAGCCTTTGGGTCAATTATCAGTGCAGCCTTACACGACTCCAGCGACAAGAACAGAACAAAGAAAAACTTGACTGTGAGACCAACTTGTTTTTTTTAACTGCATCTCGGCACCAGGCTAAAGTGATGTCATAATAAAAGGTTGCTCTTTAAGTGTTGTTGCTCTCCAGGTATTGCTGGAGTGTTGACCTTTCAAAGCAATCCAAAATTGCAGAGTCACAGCTGCATAAAACAAGATCAGTAACACTTTAAAATACCTTATTTATCAATCATAAACACTGTATGGACACTAAAAAATGATCATCAAACACACTATAATGTACATATTAGCACATATATGGACATTTATATAGGTTTTATTTATGTATGGTCCTCTCCTGTCGCAATGCTCCATCACAAATATCATTCTGCTGTTAAGGCATATTTATGTGACATATTAAATACATGGTAATGTATAGCTTTTTTTCAGGCTTGGGGTAATAGACCCATACTGTAGGTTGCAATGTGTCTCTGAAGTGACAGTCTGACAAGATGTGTCTAAGCGGCTTGGCATATATTAGCATACCCAGCACCTCATCACCAAGATGTCACTCTCGACTGGACAGGAGCCGGGCTGAAGTGTTACAGACTTGGGGGGCAACGGGAGCAGCAAAAAAAAAACCCTCTACTTATATCATCCTGTTTCACAATCTCCTCTCCTTTCCCCTCCTCTCCCCTCCTCTCGCTTTCAGACAGATTAATCTCATCCTGGCTTTAAATTAAAAACATAATCTATTATTCACAGGCAAAGCCAGCCTCATCTTGCACAGACCATATAAATGAAGTCTTAGCCACTGTAGATTTCTCTCAAACCATCACCTGAAAGTCTAATCATTGCCATGCATTAGCATAGATTAGCCCAGGCAAGGTCAATGGTTATCCATTTCATCTTGCTCATTCTGAGGGAATTTTTGAGACTCCCCTTGCCGCCAGGAGTCAGCGGCTGCAGCAAGGCCCCAGGGACTCTTTATTTTTTCACCATTTAGTCGCTTGATCGGATAAAGAGGAAAAGGCACAAGGAGCAGATGCAATGTGAAGGTTGTTCGAAGATCATATGCAGCCGACTTCACTTCCAGCACTATCCCGTCTGCTGTGGGGGATCACAAAGGCCTGTGGTGAATTTGTAGGACGCTGATCCATGTTATTATCAAACCAAGCTGCCTTCTCAGTGTTGAAAGTCTAAAGGTGGCATAAAGGTTGAGCTGAACAGTTTCATGGAATTATGAATGTGATTTCTAAATGTGTTTGACATCACTTCTCCCCACGCTGAAGGGGATTTGCAACCCTAAACTTCTGAGGATGTTCTGGTTATGATTATTGCCTTTATGAGTCACGCTTTATGTCAAGGTCCTTGAAATCAGCATTAGTTAATAGGTAATAATGCACTTAAAAGTCCTTATAAGATGCTTATTAGCATTAAAAGACACTGGATAAATGCTAAAATTGCATAATAAACGTGTTTATATTTAGAGTCTAATGCATTTATAACCACGTAATGACATTAATGAAAGCTTTATGAGTATTGTATATAATCAATCATTTAGCATTTAGCATTACACATTTAGTTGAGTCTAACTAACAAACATGTCATTGTCAAACCTCTACTAAGAACTTTATATTATCTTATATTTATTAGCATTTAACATTGTACTTATACTAAACTTAACTGTGCCTTTTGTCTTTCGATCTGGTTATAAAGTCAGCCCGGTGAACAACCGGCTTGTCTGCCCTGCCTCAGACAGTCTGGCAGCAAAGAGTGGCACCAGAAGATAAGTAACCCTGAGAGGTGCAGCGGCAGACCAAGGAGGAGGCCACAGAGGTCAATGTGTTTACTGGGTAAACTACAGCTCTGTATCAAAACTGCAAGATAAACAAGACATAACCAGAGCAACACAGTTTAAGCCAAGTGTAGAGGATGCAACCACCGAAGGCAACCGATCAGAGACAAAGTGGGGTGAGTCTGGCAAGAAATCCAGAGGGATCCATAAAAATACATGAGGATGCATTCTGAGTAAATAACTTGCCTTTATCTAAGTAGGCATACATTGTTGTAATACTGTATGTTAGTGTCTCAACCTCCTGCACAGACTGTTGGTTCAGCAAAAAAAACAGTATGAAGACAGAGAAAGATGGAGGGGAGCAGGGGTCCGCAGAGGAGTGAATCCAGGTGGTTTATCAACAACTTTGTGCCTGTGTCGAAATGACAGATGGCACCATCCAGGCCTCGCATCAATCTCACCTGATGGCTCAGCAGCGACTGGTGATGTCTGTCAGTGTGTTGGCTTTAAACGGAGCAATGGAAGGTGATTCAGGCGGAGAAAAGATGGAGCTAAAACACCTTCCCGCATGGTCGAGCACTGTGAGAAAAGCCAAAAACGTGCATTTAGCCAACGATGTTTCCAGTGAATAAAGGTCCGGATGAACTGTTTCTGTGGACACATGTGTCTTTTGTCAACAGAGAACAACCAAGTGTAATCATACAGAAAGTTTAATAGCATATGTCTTTACAAAAGGAGCATTGTGTATGTGGTTTACAACATGTCTAAATACAATATTTCTACATCAACCATTTATTAAAAATAACAGGCTTGAAAAGTCCTTCTTTAAACATTGTACAAGTATACTCATAATAACAGAGATAAGAGTATCTGAATTTCTCCGTACATGGGCACAGTTGATACATTAAGCTAGTACTGTAATTTCCAGTGTTTGAAAATTTGAACATGTATTGTGTTTACAAGACAGGTTTGTATCTCTTAAACTAAAGCACGCTGATATAATCTCCTACACCCCAGACAAAATATAAGTATATTAAAAAAAAAGAAAAATACTCTCTCTATTTCTCTCTCTGACAGCCAAATAAAAACTACTTGCCGACTTTGATTTCACATTTGGAAAAACACAAGTTCTAACATCTTTATCATTTTACCTATGGCATCTTTATGTTGTAATAAAAAAGGGGTGGGGGGGGGCAAATTATGGTAAGCGAAGCACAAATAATTTGCAAATCTCAGACATTCAACGGTTATCTGATGTATTATTTGTGTGAAAGCAGTGCAGTGATTCTCTTTGTGTGAGAGCAATAACTAAATGCTCCCAGGAAAGAAAAAAAAAGAAAAGAAAGGAAAACATAAATTGCATCTGTGGCTGCAGGTTAATGCCTGAGTCTCACAGTAAAGTTGTTTTGTTCCCAATTAGGGTGAGGATTAGTTGCCATGGAGACAGCTGCCTCCAGGTCCCAGGGTAAAACGGTAACAAACTAATTTACTGAACAGTGAGACATTTCGAATATGGCTTCACATAAAGACCTGCTCAAATTCGTTGGTGGTGCCCTTACAGCTTGTTGAAGTAGCGATTCATTCCTCGGAAAGAGCGATGAAATTAAAAGCTATTTTGTCACGTATACTCTCCTGCCTTTTGTGAGTGGTTTGTGATTGAAAAGCAAAGCAAAGAAGCTGTGAATAGAGATGAATTATTGCTTATTCTACTAAGATATTTTTAGAAAACGGCCTGGACACGTGTTGATAACCCTAAGGAAATATAATAATGGGATTATAGTGATATTTCAAGTAACGTCTTTCTTTAATTAGTAACTCCAGTCTTGAAATCAGTCTTTCAGTGTATTTCAATGGAGAAATGTGACAATAGATCCTGTGCTGTGTGCACCGGACCGAACATGTAAACAGAGAAAGCAAAGAAGAGAGTTGTTTTAGGAGAATAGAAAGAAAATAATAAACAGGCATGGTAATGAGAAAAGGTCACAAGACCATTTGCTTAAATAACTAATAAGTCTGAGGTCCATGGAACTGTAGGCAACCTCCTTGGGCATGGCTGCAAAAGGAAAATTGTAGAATAGGTACTTGAGTTTCTAAACACACCATTCTTCAAAGTCCTCCTGAAGGGAAGACCCGGGAGGATTCCACTTTTGAAAGAATAAACATAAAAAAGCCAGACTGGAATTTGCTAAAATACATGTTGACAAGCCGCAATCCTTTCGGGAGACTGTCCCTTTGGACCGATGAGTCAAAACTGAAGCTATTTGGCTAGTCACATCAGCTCTCTGTTCACGTATGACAAAAATGAAGCTTTCAAGGAAAGGAACACCTGCGTTAAACCATGGAGGTGGCTCGGTTATGTTTTGGGGCTGCTTTGATGCAGCTGGCAGCCTTAGATCTGTGAATTCAGAGGAACATCAGGGTATTCTGGACTAAATATACTGCCAAACATCTGAAAGCTCAGCCTCAGCCACATGTCACAGGTCCTCAACTGGGATAATGACCCAAATACACAGTTTAAAGCAGCCAAGGATGAATAGGAGCGAAATGTTGGGCTATTCTGCAGTGTCCTTCTATGAGTCCTGAACATAGGAGCTGAAGTGGGCCAAAATCCCAGTTACAGGTGCAGCTCACTCTTTGATAGCAGTGATCCTGCAACAAAATATCAGGTTAAGGGTCCCGTCAGTTGGATCTGTGACATTGTCATTTTATTTTGTCAATTTCAAATTATTTAAGAGAAAGGAAAAAAGTATCCTTCTCTTTTTGTGGAGAGGTAGCAACAAATTTGAGCACGCCTGTATAGCACTTCACTGCAAAATAAGGCATCCTATCTTCACTCACACATTTATCACAAAGACACCAGAGAAATGATTAGTGTTAGATTACTTTTTAACACGTTTCCACATCTGCCTTAACATATTTGTAATATCAGGAACGTCCACCTTCTGTTGCTGATGGTATATAAAAAAAAATGAATTAAAAAAAAAACACTTTTACAAGCTGTACTTTAAGAAAACAAATGACAAACTACAAAACCAGGTGCTGCTGTAGTAAAGCAGAGTAGGCTACGTCATCTTTCGATTCAATTTGTGCTTTTAATTGCATTTTGTTAACATCTGCAGATAATATCTAAACAGAACTCTAAGCTGAACAGACCATGACAACACAATTAGATTAATTCATTTTCTAGTAGTCCCTGGTGGATATTACTGTAGGCATTTGACAATAAGATCATTACTTTCAAAGGGGTTGACTTAATTTCACACTACACATCAAATTATGACATCATCCATGTATATAATTGAGTTAAACCATCTTTTTTTAGATTTTAAGTGTACTCAAAATGAGTTTATTGATGGTCAGTGTCCAATTCTGTGTTTCCCTGTCAGCAAAATTGTTTAGAAACATACAGATGATCGGTTCCCACATACTGTTTCACCAGCAAATTAGTCCTTAAATGAGCTCTAATGTCCTTGGACCTCAGGGCTGCCTGACATGAAAATTATCCCCGTTCTTTCTAAATGTTTTAACATTCACCGTCTCTGTTCAGCCGCATAATTAAACAGCGCTGCACTAAATTGCTTAGCAACTATTGGGTGGATGTTTAAGATGGCCCGGATCAACCTGAATCTTAAGCCCCATTTAATCTCCGTTCTCGGCTCTGCATTACAAGTGAGGGTGAACACGGAAACAAACTTAAGCCGGGAAAAAAAAGAAAGAGGAAGAATGGAAGTGTCTTTGATTCGTGCATGAGAGAGCAGGTCTCATGTTTCTGTTTTCAACTACGGACCGGAGCTGTCGTACGCCGAAGCCGCTTTTCAAAACTTCCTGTTGACGCATCCAAAAGTGCTCAGCCATGTCCCAGTCTTTCCATCTGATGAAGAAATATAGCAGTCTATATGTCATTGTCTAGTATCACATCTTCTGCACCCTCAGGGGCCAAAACAGATCCAAGAGCCAGGTGAAAGGGGGGTGAGAGAGAGGGAAGAGAGAGAGAGAGAGAGACAAAGAGAGAGAGAGAGAAAGTATGTGTGTCTGTCTACACTCAGGGGGTCCAGAGATCCGGAAAAAGCAGGATGTGCATGTGCGCGAGCTTGTCTTTTTATGCTTGTGTTCATCAGAACGTGCAGGCGTAGACGATGCCCACCACCACAATGTTGCCAATGGTGGCGACGATGGCGATCCAGAGCCAGATGGCATCGCTGGACATCGACTGCGACTCGTCCTGCTGGCCGTGTACCGAGGCGGCCGAGGCAGCGGCGTGGACGCTGGCCGAGGAGTTGAAGAGCGAGTGCTCGCCGCTGTAGTCGTCATTGGGCGAGGAGTCCATGAAGGCTCCCGTCATCACTGGGATCTAGGACGGAAAGTTAAGGAGAAGGGTTTAAGCGTATTTCAAATAAATCCACTGGCACTCGGAGAAGAGAGTATCAGGAGAGAGGGGAGACATTCCACATCAGGCGTTTTATAAAGGTTTTGCTTTCCCAATCACTGGCTGCCAGGGCAGTACATGATACAGGTATTGAGGTTATCCATTTCATTATATTGAACAATGTCTTTTATGATGGCAACCAGGGCAATATGCAAAAGTCTCACCATGCTTGGCTCTTAATTTTAGCAAAGTCAGACTTTTCTGGAGCTCATTTAACAACCATGTACATCCAAGCACCTGTTAATACTACGAGCGTGTGGCGTTGAGGTTAGCATTCAGCTCAAAGCGTTGCCTTGCCCAAGTCTGACCTACAACGCCACAGAGCCGCAAGCACAGCTCTTAGACCTGATCCATTCGAGAGTTATAGATTTGGTTTGCCAATAAAGAGCTACTCATTTGGAGACGATAAAAACAAACCACAGTCCTTGTGGAGCGAGCCAAACCTCCTTTGCCTTTTCCTGACAATCATAGCACGCCAAGTTCCTACTGGCCGCGCATTAGAGAGCCTGAGTGCTATATTAAAAGAAATGAGAGGTGACCGCATCACGACATCATTAGTAAATGGTTGCGAGGAATCACACAGAGGCATGCGGGGTCTCACTCTGTCTCGCACACCACTGAGTGCGTGTCTGTGTGTGTGTCTCTGCGTGTGTGTGTGTGTATGTATTTAAAAAGCGGTACTTGATTAAGGAGGAATGAATATTTCAGACGCAGCAAGTGAAAATGATTTATTGCCTGGGAGTTTCGGAGCCCTGTGAAGGTTAGCCATTAAAGCAACTGAACGATCTTGTGTGTGTGTGTGTGTGTGTGTGTGTGTGTGTGTGTGTGTGTGTGTGTGTGTGTGTGTGTGTGTGTGTGTGTGTGTGTGTGTGTGTGTGTGTGTGTGTTTGTGTGTCTGTCTGTCTACAAAGCAGGCTGTATGATTGTGAAATGCTTGAGAGACCTGTGTGGAAAACAGACCCGGCTGAAGAACAACAATGCTAAAAATACCTCGGAGGTATGTTGAGCGCTCGCATACACAGACATTTTCTCTTGCTTGCTTATTTGCTCACCTTCGCTCTCTCTCTCTCTCTCTCTCTCTCTCTCTCTCTCTCTCTCTCTCTCTCTCTCTCTCTCTCTCTCCCTTTCTCACACTCCCACTCGCTCACCCCCTCCGCTCTCTCATGTACACACAGGCTAATGCACAAAGACGTTAACCCCCCACTACACACACACGCACACACTTAAGGTCTTCCCTCGCACGGGGAAAACACTGTTTAGAAAGCATTGTGCTGCTCTCCATTCATTGGCCCCTGGTGGTGAATAACGACATGACACATCCTGTGGAGCGCCTGCTGTTCACATGAGCATGATGGAGGCAGACAGGCATGCATGAAGTCCGACCAACGTGTGCCTCCCTGCCCCCCGCTCAGCCACTCTAATTCCTTCCTGCTACAGTATCTCGCATGTACCTCTCATCCATTTTGACATTTCTTTTTTTTCCCTGTTACGAGCAGATTCATACCAGAAATCGGCACACGCATCAGATGTGGGCGCCCGGCTATTTGGAATGAGAGACCATAAATACACACATGGCCATCGCAACTATACTGACACTGCAACCCTAGGCTGATGGATGGCATCGACGACTGCGACAGGTACACTGTATTTAACCATCCGGGATGATGAACACATAACAGTCATCACCTTGAACATCTCGAGACACACACACACACCACGTACACACAATCAAAAGTACATCTATCCTAAAGTGACCATAAAACATTAATATATCACAGAAAATCATCTGTAAACATTGCACACAAAACATTACGAACGTATTTCACCATTAAACCTACACACATATATATGTATACATATATTTAAGACTGTATGAATAAGTGTTGACAGGAAACAATTTACTAAAGATATACCCACACTTACAAAATCTAAAATTGGCTGAAATGTTTAATCTTTTATGCTCATTGGTTTAGATACCTGTTCATAAACATAATAATAAAGGGTGACATCACAGGTTTTGACATCATGAGTTTTCTGTGACCTACATGGCTGTAGAAAAGTGAGAAATAACAACAGGTGGGGAAAAAAACTATTTTAGTTGAAAAAGATAAATCATTTCTCATGGTTAATATTTTGTGAAAAATGTGCAATGGGCATTTTTTCCCCCCTCAACCCCCCACCTGTATCCAATATGATGAATACAATTTAGCAAACTTAGAAAGACTACATTGACAAAACCTTTTGTTTTACCCACCTGTTCATAGCCATGAACACGGAAGAGAATTCAATTTAGGTCAAACAATATAATAAAAACACCAGGAACTAACTAGTCTGGTTAATAAATCTAGTAGCTGAAGTGTTGACAGTAATAATATCACATTTGTCCTGGTATACAATGATCTGCATGATGAACTCCAGCTGTCAAAATGTGTTTTGTCATTTAAATCTTGTCTTCAAAGCTTATTTTATGTTGCTCGTAAGGAGCTCATCTGACCTCTCTCCTCAACTGACTGCTGACTCGATGTTGTATTACTTTTAAATCAAACCACAATGGTGAAAAACCTTATCCCTCATTCAAAGCTGCATCTAGCTCAATCTAGCGTTCAGTCAGACGATAACTGAAGTTCTCAACCCTGTCTGCATTCTTTATATTTATGTTTTATTTATAAATAACTCATTGTCCACAAGACTGAGCTGTCTGCATAAATGGGGAAGTGTACCGAATCAAATGAAGTGGGTACTGGGAGCGTGTGCAGGGATATTCTCGTTGTAAGCCTGAAACTAAATATTTGAATATCCCAGGTTTCACTATTTTTGGCGAAGATGGTGTGTCTGCATATACACAAAGATATTTGTTTCAATTTCATGTCAGTGGTATATCATCATTCTTCAGGGGACTTGCGCCCTCTATCCATTCATCCATTCCAAGCACACAACTCCCATGTGGATCATGCAGATGGAGTTAGCGCAGTGAGCGATTAAGCGCTAATGGAAAAGAGGGAAATGGAGTCCTAGAGAGGCTTCAATCCCAAAGCATCTCGGCACTTATGTGAGCAATGAAGGTCAATCACTAAGCATTACTGCCAGGAAACCCATGCTTGTTGACATACAGTACATGGATTAATGATGCCAGTATTAAACTACTGACCAAAGTTTTCACCAGGCCTCTTCAGCACAACAGTAAACTAGTGGCTAAATGGCCTCGACAGGACACCCACACAGGAAGCTTGTGACCGCATTTCAGTGAGCGTGTTAGAAGTGTTAGAACTAAGCTTCCTGAACACAAAGTTTGAGTAAATATGATATCCTGAAAAAGTAAGTAAAAAAGAATGAATATAAAAAAAGGTATTGTTGCTTTAAGTACAAGAAGTCTGTGTTTTACTTTTCATTTATGCACAAGGGCTGAAGAACAAAATAAAGTCTTTTAAACTTCTTCATGCTATACATCTACCTATAAACATCTGGGAAACCCTGCCGATCCATCCTTTGACTGTGTCTGAGTATTAAGCATCAATGACTTAAACACAGACAACATCCCCAAAAAAAAAATTGTTTGGTCAAGCTTATTTGTCACTTCCACAACTCGTTGGTTTAACAAGGCACACATTACATTCATAGCCACTCCACAGTCCTGATCAAAGAACATCTCGGCTTTTCCCAAGTTACCAGCAAATTCAGTCTCGTCCTCCTCCAGTCTAGAAGTAGAAGTGTAATGCACCTGAGGCCGTTTGGTAATTGCTTAAGTTGACAAAAGAAGAAAGACTTCTGCAATTTAGCAGTGATGATACAACAGGGACAGTTTAACTAGCCTATCCATGGACGGACTATCCATAACCTACATAAGGCGAAACGGCAGCATGAACTATGAATGAGACAAAACTTTTATTGTCTTCACAAGATGCATTAAGTGACTAAATCGGTCAATCTCCAGTGAAACACAAGAATATTCCAATTTCTACAGTCTTGTATGAATTTACCCTACATCCCTAAGTTGTAAAGGGTGAGAGGGTGGCGGCAGGACAAACGCTGACTTTAGAAAGCCTTGAGAGCAACTTTTCATGAGAAGAAAGCAGTTCAATTGAAAGCTATTCAGAGTGAGGCTTGTGGATTATTCAGAGTTACCAGGACATTGTTTCCTGAAAGACGTTGAGCCACTGAATTTTTCAAGTGAATCTTTTTCAGTCCTTTGAGCAGCACGGAATTACAGGCAACTCCATTATACCCGAGTAGTGGCAGACGTCTCAGCAAAATTATCTGCGCGGCCACATTAGATACCAGTAAAGGTAATTAAGAGAACAAGTGGATTGTGCTCTGGTTTTCAGCCCATCAACATCCGCCACTGTCCGTCCACTGCGTAACTTCTAACAACATGGGTGTGATATTGTAGATAATGATTCAAATTAATGGGGATAAAAAGGTAAACAACCGTTTCAAGTGTGTGAAATAATCTGGAATACCAATTCCCTCCATTAGCCAGAACCAGATAAATCTCCTGACTCGCACATTTCACACCCTCTTGGCTCTGATTGATGCCTACACCTGTGCAACACTCCACGCAGCAAAAAAAAAAACCTCAATCTGCGGTAGACGATACAGTGTGGTTCCTTTCACTGTACCGTTTCCACCTGCTCTGCTCTCACAGCTTTGATTTATTCGTCCCAGCTGTTCCTCGAGCTGTGCCATCCTACACGGATGATCACAGTAATTGTGAAATAGAAAGGACTGTAATTGCCTCCTGTGGGATGCCGCCACCAGTAAGTGCTCAGTGAAATGGCTTCGGAACAAACAAGCAAAAACCCAAATTAATGTCTTCGGATGCCGGTGAAACCAAAACACAACGTAACCTCGGAAGCACTCAAACTGGGCTGTTGAGAGAGAATCGGAGGGAAGAGGGTTCTCTGCACACGGGGATGGTAAGAGGTCAGACTCAGATCAAATCAATGATCGTGGCTTTGTGGAGAACAAACTTCAAGGTGCACTCGAGAGAATGAACAGTATCGGAGAAAACCGGCACAGAGGCGGACGCCGGCTGTGTGAAGAATGGACATGCGCAAATCAATGAAAACACACAGCTGTAGATTTTCTCAGCTGTCACAGCCATCACTGCTCTATCGACTACAGGACGGGTGTTATTGTGGGCTTTGTCTCCGTGTGATGTCGCCTTTCTTTTTTCTTGACATAAATCACACGTCAGCCAAGCCGAGGACACGCATGATTGCACTTTACAATTTTCAAAGATGTTTTGCTTTGGGATTTATTTGGACTTGAGATTTTTATATATATATATATATATATATATATATATATGTGTGTGTGTGTGTGTGTGTGTTAATAAAAGCAATTCCTATAAAAAAAAAATAAAAAAAACTGCCCATTTCACCTCTCTTTGTAAACACAGTATAAGCTCTGTTCCACAAGGCATCCTCTCTCTACATGGTAGGTCAGTAAGTTTTAGTCGTCACAGCATAACACACACTAAAATTATTCCTGTTTTTGCCCCTATAATGAAAAAGACAATGTTCATACAAAGTTGATAAATACCTAAATAATGAATAATCAATTAACATTCCCGTTTACATGAAGCTGTACATCCTCTGAGTTGCCCTCGCATGTTGTTTATCACGTCAAAATATGGAGTGACACACCTGGAGCTGCTTTGGCTATTTTGCTTGTTTTCTACATTTTACACCAGTGACACACTTGTTTGTTTATGCAAAGGCAGCCCTCCTTGTTTTGTTCCTTCACCCACCTTTTGAAAAGGTCAGCATTGCATTATTTGTGCATATCTGAAAAAAACCTGTTGATGTCACTGAAGTCTTTCAGCAGACTTTTTTGTTTATCTCCTTTTCTTTTTTAGGCATGCATCTCTACCCCAGACTGACAAAGTGTTTGCTAGCTGGCTTGAGTACAATCTATGACCCCAGATTGAGGTTTGTGTCTCGTCCAAAAAGGTGCATTTGAACACACCTCGAAGATTGCAGATGATGGCCAACTAGCTCATATGTTCGATGCCTCCATCAGAGGAAATAACTGCCGATAACACATAAGGTAGCAGAAGTCTGGATTTACCATTCCATTTCCATTCACCATTCTTGCAAATATAACCACTTCTAACTGAGAATATGTTTGATAAAGGGTGGACAAAAATGTGGAGACAATAAATAAGGAGAAACTGCATAATGAGATAATTATAAAAAGGCATGAACATGTTTTAATCAGAAAATACAACAACACCTAATTTGGAATGCCCGAAAAACAATATTGTTTACATGGCCCGTATCAAATTCTGAACACCGTCATGTGTGTGTCCATGCGAACTTACTGACACCAGTGTTAATGCCACATCTGGCTGCTTATGTTTCATCGTGAGTGCTGTACAGACTCCTGTGTGTAGGGATCTTAGAAGAATCACAGACTGAGAAATGAACTGAGGCGCACGCATGCTGCAGCGTTTAAAAAGAGCTTCTGTGACATGGTTTTAAAAATGTTTTTTATGTCTGTGCGGTTCAGTCTGTGTCATATATATTGCAGTGGCATCACTTTCCTTGCATCATGTCTTGTTTTCTTGACATTTTCGTTCCAATGTTGCCACAGTCCAGCCATCCCCAGCTACGTGACAAACTCAGGATGTTCATAGTGTGACTACCATGCTCATCTGTGAATTTAAATGCATCGGAGAGCCGTAAAAATATTTCAGTGCGCACCTCGTCCTCAAAAATTAATAGGCCTGTTTTTTTCTCTGCAGACATTTTGACTTGTCATGGTAGGAATTTTTGCAGCTTTAACCTAAAACAACAGTTTTAACAGTAAACCGTGACAGTGTGACAGAGAGCCGGCATGGACAGCACCAGCACCGTGACACCGAAGCAGCTAAAATGCGATTCAGCCACCTTTAATTATTAGTATTCACACCTGCGCCTTTCCTACGGTGACATGTCAAAATGTCTTCTGTACAAAAAAAAAAGAAGGAAAGGCCAATCCTGTCCAAATAAGCCA
>CAEMYA010000506.1:1370252-1393976 GCA_903131615.1 Diplodus sargus
CATTCACCAGCAGCAGCAGCAGCAGCAGCAGCAGCTCCATGTAATTGCACACAGATGTGACTTGTTGTTCTGACGAGCTCGCCGCTCTCTCACTGCTTCGGTGCTCAATCACCACCCTGCTGCCACAGGTGCGTATCACCGCGTTGATTAAATCATCAAATTAAGCCCACGGCGTTTGATTAATGCGCACTGAATAATATTTACTGTGTGACGATCACTGTGAGATTATTTGGGGGGGGGAAGAAAAACAGAAAAAGAAGACAATAACATGTAAATGTATAACAATCTAAACAAGAAATCAAAGTGTGTGTGTTAACAGGACTGAAGGTTCAGGTGGGTACATTCACTTTTTTTAAAACTCCTCCCGCTCTATCCAAAGTACTGCGGTATCACACCGGTGTTGTAAGAGAATCGCCAAACAAAACAGCCAATATTTAATTCATGGGTGGACTCGGGATTTTGGGGGAAAACAACTTAGCTTTTTAAAAAATGGATGCATACCGCACAAGGCTGTCCGATTGCTTGTTGTCTGCCTAGTGTACCAAGACATGGTCCTGTGTGTCCAAAATAATTCCTCTCTTAGTCATTCACTACTCCAGATATAATGTGTTACTCGGCAGTGGGCAGCAAACTGAGATTGTGGACACTGACTCATTGTTGTTTTGTGATATTACTAAAAAATGAGAATGTATCGTGTGGGATATTTTTTTTATCAGAAAGTAGAGCCCCGGGAGAAACTATTATCAGGCTCTATTTAGTACACAAAAAGTGATTTTGGACCCAGCCATACAGTGTGCAGTATTTCCTGTTTGCAAATGGTTTGTCTCGGGTAGAAATACATGGACAAAAGACAATCCTTTGTTGCCTACTTATCCTACTGTGTAATGGCTGGAGAAAAATGACACCATCTGCATACAGATTGATTTCCTATAAGTCTCGCTTTTACTATGCGACTTGTTGGTCACCAGGCTGTCGAAAATGACCCATGAATTACAGCATAAAGGCAACGCGTCTGCCATTCCACAACCAAAACGGGAAGAGACGTTGTCGTACCCTGGTTGCTATTGCCTGGTAACAGGAATAACTTTGGAAACTGTACAAAAGATAAAGAACTTCGCTGATGGAGGAGGTAAAGAAGGAGAGCGATGGAGACCGAGGTAAAACAGAACTGAAATTCTGTTCCTCACATTATTTCCCCTTACCACCAGGACACTGCAATATGGCACCACAGACCTTTCCAAGAAAGTGAATGAAAAATCTGTGCAATTATGCATGAATATAACTGGAAAATTAATTTTCATAAGCCATGTAAACAGCTTAGTAGGAATATTGTCTTATGCATGTAAACATAATCATAATAAAAACATAAAAAAGTTACACCTCAATTTTCCCAAAGGAACGATTAGAAATGCCATGTTGAGCTCACTGTGCGCACAATTCAGGACCCCACAGATGATGGAAATAAATAAACTGGGATTACATGTAAGTGGAGCTCGCAGGAAAAAAAAGTAGCTACCTCTCCAATACAAAAGCGGCCACTTGGAAAACAAGAGATTTGGTCTGCGCCATACGATACACCTCGCCTTGCCATAAATCTGGAGGGAGATTTACGGAGGTTTTAAGGAGGCTTGTTCACCCGTACAGAAGTGGTGAGACCTCGAGTTTCGGGCCTGGTTCCTACTGGTCAGATTTACAGCTGCGCTTTCATTGATTTTCCTCGTCTCAGCAGCCCAGCAGCGTTTTTTTTAATAAATCTCAGAACTCAGTAGAACAAGTGTAGCCCAAGTGATCCTCGCTTGACACCCTGGTCAATCCGTCAGCGTGGTGGAAATTGTGCAGCACATGAGAAAGTTTATTATACTTCTTTGACATTATGAATGATAAATGTATCACCTTCATGTTCCTTTTCTGCACCGGTGTTCCGGACCCCAAGTGTGATGGATTTTTAGTAACTGCACTCAGCACAGTGCAGAGAATAGTTATAAGGAATACAAAAAAAAACAACCTTTCTATAAAACATGAGAAGCAGAGGCAATAATGCATGTTCACATCTGGAATTGTGGCTCCCTAAGAACAATTAGCAGTTGCGTGATCGCTCGAAATTTGAAATGAAACTAAAGTCATCAGCTTCGGTATAAAACATTAAAATCCAACACAACTGAGAAGCAGCTCCAGATGATCACACGAACGAGGATTTTATGAGATGAAAAGGAGAGAATGAGGCTGACTGTGTGTGAGTGTGTGTGTGTGTTTCCACTGTCCTTGTGTCTGACTCCTGACATGTGGATGTCTGAATCTGCAGTCTTTGGTCTGTGACTCCCCTGAGCTGCAAAGACTCAATTCACACGGGAATAAAGAAAGAAAATCCTCTAAACCAAACACGACAACTGTCAGCAGTGTCTAAAACACAACACTGGCAGACAGAGGATAAGGAACAAGTGGAGCTGGAAAGTTGAAAGACTTTTAACGTTTTGACGACGAGTCAAAGTTTCATCTTTAATCTTCCAGAAGATGCACTGACTGCCTCACTGAAACAAGGAATTAAGAAGCTCAAATCGCAGACGAGGAAACGCTGAAATTAAACTGTCAGCCATTTCCACAAGTTGTCTATTTTTTTGTTTCCTGTGGTTATTGCGGTGAATTTTAAGATGTTTCGGCTGGAATTCTATTTGTGCTTCACTGACACACTTAGACCTTTTGAGTTCAAATATGTCATTGAACTGTAGGCGACAAAATCAGGCTGTCAAAAATCCAAGAAAACAAACTAAAGAGAAACTTTACTGAGAACAAACTAGAAAAGCGTGACAAACATAAGCAACACCAATAAAGGAACAAGAAGAGCGAAAACACACGACCTGACAACAGCCAGGGCAAACACGATGACTATATAGGGACTAATGCTGCCTTCAAGTGCTCCTCAGATGGTCCCACTTCCCGAGGTCGAAAGTTGTTCGTCAGACTTCAGAGTGTTCATCTTTATCAAGTGGGAATGTCGGAGCAACATGGACAATGTTTTTTTCATGGGCATACATTTTCTCAGACTTTCAGAGTTATTGCTCCGTCTTGAGGGGAGGTTCACATGAATTTTCCCGGTCATAAATCCGTTTTTACGATTCCCATGCGATATGAACACAATATAAGTACAAAGGGACAAGTCAAATTATGAAAACACAGGCTAACACACATAAGCAGCAGGAAAAAGACAAATACAGGAAGTGCACAGCAGAAAATGACACAAGGATGTAACTCAAAACCATGAAACCCTGCACATTTTGCCTTAAATTCCAAGTATCTAACAAGTCTTTCAAACATTCTTTATCCTCTGGAGTGTAATGGATATTAAATTCGGTGATCATCAGACTCAATCAGAAGGCTTTTTTGCCTTTATTGTTGTCCAATAAGTTTTTCTTGTTTCAGCAGATTGACAGTTCAACTCTGTAAAGGTGCAGGCGAGCGACTTATGTTCAGCCGAACTTTCTCAGTTCGCTATAAAATAACGATGTAAGGGATCATCATTCAGGCTTTTTAACATAAGGTTACTGATCAAATGTACATAAATGACACGAGTTATGATATATAACAACACTTTTTTCAGTGGCGTCATATTCAAAAGAAACTTAGAGGTCGATTAATCATGAACACGCTGCTCTCGCACTGCCAAACTCCTGCTCTGAAATAAATCAGCTGCATATTAAACCTTGATTCATGAACTATTTTCGTCTTCATATTGAGATACTTTTCAAACTCTACAGAAAAATGCTTTTTCACCAAAGCCCGGGGCCATTTATTATTCACAGGAGCAGGTATTTTAAATATGCATAACCTGGAATATGTGTAGCATGTGTTTTATGCTACAGTTTACACCAAAGAACACGTCATGCTATAGCAGCAGAGATTTTCCTCCTGTGCAATGTCACACACCGCTTCAAAATCTGCTTCGAGCAAGAGTTTGCTCATGTATTTTACATCGCGAGTGATTTCAATTAAAAACACACCCGGTGGAGTCGCATGTTACCTTTGCATGTTCCGTGGCAGCTGCTTGTTCTTAAGGGCACCAGTGGAAGATTTTTTGAAAGGGGCCAAGAATCACATAAGCGGTCGTGTGAGCAAAAAGCAAACAGACTTTGCTCATGGGGGATCTGGATCTGATACTGATCTGATTCTACATCACCACACAGGACGGGCAAATGGCTAAACCAAGTCAGGTGGTTCGAGGTTTCGGGTTCGATGTTTTCAGAATCAGCATCAACCTCGAAATAATGGATCTGTGTTGCGTGTGTCGGTGAGACTGACAGAAGAACCCCTGAACTTTCATCATTCATTTAAAAGCTTTCTCTCTTTATAATCTGTTGTTTTCCATTTCAATGTGACTCATAACTGTACTGTCAGGGCGAGAAAGATCCCTATTATCATTGTTAGCGCACGTGAGGCTGAACGTCCCAGTGAGTCAGCTCGGTGGGAAATTTACATAAATTCCGCTTTCTCTAAAACCTGCAGGCAAATAAATAATTTCTTCAAATTCTAGAGCATTTAAGTCATAACCTCCCTTTCATATAACTAATTCAAAAACAGAATTTCAATAAATGCAAATAAAAACTCTGCCAGCACGACTCATGTGCGGTCGGCATCAGTTTGAGGCTAATGAATGGGATATTTAGAGACGTTTGCAAGTATAAAGGACCGTAAAATAAAATGTATACTGGTGTTTTGTGTGCATTTGTGTGTCCACTTGCCAAAGAGACATCGTTTTGTGAAAGTCAGCCGATTTTTTTTGTCAGTTTCTGGCATTGAGAGTAGGGAGTTTCAACTGGGAAGTTCTAAGATATAAGGAGAAGACATACAACAGGGAAATGACGATGCATTTAGAGAATTGGCATGCAGTGAATCTGCAGGAGCCTGACGGTGGAGTTGACGCCATCAGGTAGATTTAGTTCACCTGTGCTGATTACAGATCATGCTACACAAGTTTGGGACTGCCAGTCTGTCTCCGTTTGTCTCCTCTGATATCCGCCCTGCTAATTTAGTTGTGTCTCGGTTTGCCCTTTGTTGATTGGCTGTCGGTTAGGTAAAAGGCACCTGTGTTAAATGATAACTCATTAATGGTCTCCACTATTCATCATACCTTAAGTTGAGTTTTGATACATTTTTAAAAAAAAAACTGGCTCCTTTAAAAACCAAACATAACAGACAACAAACATCCTAAAATGTGACTGACTAGCCCTTTATTGGGATGTTCGTGTGGAGCGGGACCTCAACTCATTTCCCTGTCTGTGTTCAGACTACTGAGAAGACTAAACCAAAACCTACACTTGTTCTCGTGAGGTGCTGCTGCAGGCACCCATCCACAACAAATTGAAAGAAAGAGCCGCTTGTGACTCAGATGCAATCCCCTTTGTATTTCAAATTCTATAGTTTCTTTAGATCACACAGAAGTGAAAAACAGAAAGTATTGCATCAGAGGTCAGAGTGAGCGAAGGAAATCAAAGCTTTGAACAGAAATCTGTCCAAAAGAATATTTGATGCCTTTTTTTTGACAGGTCTGAAAATTGTACTGCTTTGAAATACCATTCTGCTGGCTAAGATCATTTTTGAATTATATAACTTCATCTTGGCACATCTTGTTAAATGTAACGCTTGTTTCTAGAGAAGTGGTTTTTCAATCTTGCCTGCAGGTTTTTTTTTAGATGTTTCCCAACACGGCTGATTCAAATGAATGGCTCGTTACCAGGTTTCAGAGTTGACGACGAGCTGATCCTTTGAATCAGGTGTGTTGGGAAACACCTAAAACCTGGAAGGATTGAAAAACTCTGGAGTGATCTTATTAAATCTGACCAAAAATAAGTGCAGTATCTGAGGAGCTTATCACAAATTGTGTAAGAATGCTGCCTGAGTGGGAGGAAAAAAAAAAAAAAGACCACCACGCTTCTCTCTGTGCATCTGTTGCTGGCGTCAGCCGCCCCCCCTACGGCTCCGACCATGCCTGCTCAGTCACTGTGCAATACAGAGAAATTTCAGGCGTAGAGATGGAAGCCCTTAATTGAATCTCCACTCATGTAAGACTTGCTTCGGAGAAATGTGCAGCAGGGTCTGGCCCTGCTCTGCACCCACTTTTAATATACAGAGCGAGCAGAAACAGCCCCCCACGACACTTTGAAAGGCAATGAAGAAACATCTTTGGCCACGATCTCGGGCGAGAGGTCACTCTTCATCTGTGATCCATGGTGCTGCTCTGCCCTTCCTCACTTGCTTGCATTCTTTATATACAAATTGCAGTAGTCGCGATCATTTTTAGAGATAATGATCATGGCAGACTGGGAGTTGTGCAAATCGCCTCCTAAACCGGTCGACCACTCAGGAGATGAAAAGCCCTCTGATAGCCATCAACTAAATCGATGACACTCCCTCATCTTACTAACTCTCGATTTCTGTTCAACATTAGCCAAGATTTGTAGCTGAAGATAAGAGAGAGAAAGAGCCGCATGATTTTCACTTCCAACCAGCTTCCAAACAGCTTGGACCCGTCGAGGCACAGACCTCTGAAGGTGTGCTGTGGTATCTGGCAACAAGACGTTAGCAACAAATCCTTTAAGTCCTGTAAGTTGTGAGGTGGGACCTCCATGAATCGGACTTGTTTGTTCAGCACATCCAGCAGATGCTCGATTAGACTGAGATCTGGGGAATACGGAGGCCGAGTCAACAACCATAACCACCTCCGCCGGCTTGCCTTTCTTCCCATAGTGCACCCTGGTGTCATCTCTTGGCCTGACAGCATTCAGATCCTTATGCTTGTCCAATTTTTCCTGCTGTCTAATATATCCCACCCACTTGTAATGTTACAGCCAATAGGTATTACTCAATATAATGCTAATAAGGTCATGGTCATCTCATAGATATGCACCTCACTTCCTCCTTAGTAATGGCAAAGGAGGAGCGCTATTTTATACGGTTCCAATACATTTAGCTTTATTAGCGTGAACACAATGTTGGCAGAGATCTAAAAGTGAAATTAAAGTGTCTGGCTCACCGTTGAAACTTAAATCACAACGCAGAGGGAATAATATCAGCAACGTTAACAGACAGCAACAAGGACGTTACAACTGACCCTTCTGAGATCACTTCAAAGAGGAGATCTGGTCTCCCCCTGTAGCCCCCTGCCGGACCTCTGGGTCACGGTTCAATCCTGGACTTCAGACCCTCAGTCTAGCTCTTGGTCGTTCCACCGTCACTTTCAGCCATCCCCGCTCTGACCTCATCGTCGCTGGTCTCATATCTTTTCCCCCCTCCTGGCTCCCTGAGGCTGCGGTGACTTCAGAGCAGTGGCGTCACTCCTCAATCATAAAGTTTTATCTCCTCGAGCAGCAAAACAGCCCAAGCCACCCTCTCCTTTCTGAGTTCTAACTTGTATCGTATCAACTCACCGTATCTTGTTATAGGTCCTAATCTATAAGAAAAAAAACAAGTTCTTTTGAGGTAGTGTATGTTATATGTATGATTACAGTGCTACAGTAAATGAAATCACACTGCGTGACAGCATCTTCTACGTCGTCCTCTGCGTCTTACTGGGCAATTTCAGTTCCCTTACTTCTCTTTCCTTTGACATCCTGTCTGATTACCTCTTGTCTTCCAAAGCTACACTAAAGCGTTTTTGCACAGCCGCATGTCAAAACCATGACACATTTATATTTGAATTCACGGCACTTGGCACATGCTCTTATCCACAGCGACTTACACAGTAGCGCTGTGTCTTCCTGTGAGATAACTCTAAATGGGACTGAAAGGAGGCAGGGGCAGGGGCGATTGCCAGATGGAGGGAATCTCTTTCACTTGCACACAGTGTATGCACTGGATAAAACGCGCACACAAAGACACACATGGAGGCGCACACCCATTCTAAGTAGATGCTGGCTGTATCAGTCAGTGTATGAGATAAAGTTTTACTTTTTAGACGGCGCTGCGGATGGCGACACAGTACATAATAATTTGATTAAGCTCCAAAAAGAAAAACTCATTCAACGTATCAGCCAACTTTCTCCACTAACTTGCGCTCGTGTGTGTCGCATACATCACCAGACCAGATACTGTAGGCATGTTAAACAAAAGTCACCCTTCTGATCAACCATTCAAGCATTGCGGCCCTGTGCACACTGTGCTAACCCTCTGCTGCTGCCGCAGACCCCTCTGGACCTCCACGGCCCACGTCAAATATAAATCAAGCATAACATGTTTCAAACCCTCAGAGCCCTCATGCCAACATTGTTCTTATTTTTACATAGAAAAGCGCGGTTACAATTATTTTCCCCCTTGTTCTTTCTTGTGTAATAGCCTGCCTGCCGCCGCCACAAAGTGTCAATCTCACGAAGAAACATGATTAATTAGCCCTTCTCTTAAAGCTAAGAGGTTGTTGAGAAGCTGTAACCCACTTACTGATAATTCTAAGCAGGTTTTGAGGATGTGTTTCAGTTCACAATGGTAAAGGCACATCATTAAGTATGCTCAAAAGTCAGCAGGCTTTGAAAAAATAAAAACTACAAAAAAAAAAGCAATGCACACAGAAATGGGAGGAAGTAGTTGTTGTGCAAGAGCTTTGGAAAAACAACTGTCTTGCACACAATGGAAAGTTCATTAAAGCATGAATTCAACACCTCAGAAGACTAATGAATATGTAAGGCAGAGTAAAGCGCTGTATGACCTGCTGTCAGACTGACATCACATAAACCTGTCCAGTTACATGTCAGTCCATGTGCAGTCATGTTTACTACTCTTGGTTCAATAACAAGTCGGTGTAAACAGGAAGCAGACAAGACAAAAGAAGGCAGCGATGTCTGTTTTTGTCTTCATGCAGTATACAATATAATGCATATTTACATAATTTAGGGCTGAGCAATATGGCATTAAAATGATATGGAGATTTTTTTTTCAGAACATTGCAATACACAATATAGCTCTCAATATTTTGAGGTCTCAAAAGCTAATCATAAATCCTAGAACTGGGTGGTAAGCTCTCATAAAATATTAAAGGCACACAATGGTAGAACTTTGTTTGAAACCTCAGAAAACTAACATTTTCAATAGAATGTGAAGATACAACAGTTCTAACATTTTGCGAAAGACGTCTCAGTACTGTGTCAAATACATGTCTATTGAAGTTAGCATGATTAGTGCCAGTATACACCAACAATCCTCCCGGTGCTCCCGGCTGAGCCAGCGAGGATGACGGCTAGCTACACAGCTAAAACCTGAATGAGCGTAAACATGATACAGAAGTCAAACCTAATGCAAAATGAATGGACTGTTTCAGAAGATCGACTTCGCTTGCCACTTTACTGAAAGGTTTTGTAAGTTTCAGTGGCATATTTTGGAACACAAACTTCAGCAGTTATTGCAAATTCTCTCACTCCTCCAGCTGCCTCGGGGTCTTTATGCACGTGTCTGTCAAGAACCGTCCTCTGGTGTACCAACAACATCACAGACCGTTGACTACAATATTCTCTCTTCCAGTATCCCTTTCTCCGACGGGCAATAATCGAATCTCATATGGATCGCTTTGCTACAAAATATATCTAACCTCGTGATAAATCATTCCGTTTGTCATTTCTGTCACAGTACACAGCGGCTCTGATGACTTTTAATAATTGTTTCAGGTCTTCTGATACCACCGTGCTGACGCTGCTCCGCTTATTTGCTGATTTCCGCAAACCCAGTCACCAGAATAAATGTTGGCAATGCACTGCAAATTGTTCTGCAAAGTACGGATATGCTGAAACTTTTCATTGTGCACATCATTAAAACCTTATGAGAGCACATGCACACAGTGGAAAAGTTTCGGCACAAAATCAGTTTCTGGGTAGGAAGTGATCATATCTTTGGTGAAAATACCAGCACTGGTCACCACAACGATGGGAGGTGATGTCCTGAGGGCTCGGCAAAAGTACAAAGTTTTGTCGCCACAAACGCGTGTTGGAGATATCACAAGGTCTATCCGGCTTCCAAATGTAAAAAAAACGCCATGATCTACTGTCAAAAATATCCAGCGGGACTGACTTACCAGCCTTGTCACATACGTCCACCACCATCCCCTCCACCTCCTGATATGACAGGCAGGTCAGAAACCTGTAATGTAAGCCTGATATGATGCATTTAGAAATGTCAATATGACACCCGCGACACGTACAAATGTGATCGATAAGTGGTTTGCAGAAAGGTTAACTGCCAACACTTTCTACAGGTGACAGGGCTGGATTTCCAGTGGCAAAATAAAGTGGAACCTTAAATGGAATTTACAGGGGTGCTGATTATGCTAATGATGGAATTTCAACGCTGAGCACCTCCTTGTGGAATTCAACAGGCCGAAACAAGCTACTTGAAGTGTGTCCATACAAGAGGCGTGGAGGAGGGGAAATGTTCTTGCGTGAGGCACGGCGTCGTTTGTTGAAGCTATGACTCTAATGTCTCCGTGTAAACCGCCACCAGCGTAACAACAGGCTGAAATTAGCGCGTCGCTGCTCGCACCGGCTGCTCCGGCGCCGCGTACAGCTGCGGGTCGGCATCAGCATTTATGAATGGTTACCGTATGTCTTCTCCCTGTGGGTGTCAGCTGTGGGTGGGGGGTGCTGTGAATTTGTCACGCGAGTGCCATGTTGGCCTAGTTAGAGTGTTTTCCAGATACCGATAACAGTGTTACAGTAACAGTTCGGCGGTGCTGCATCACTCGACATGCCCTCAGCACATGGTTTTTCACAGTGCGTCTCTTCCCATGTATGCATGTGCAGCATGAGGCATCGAGGAAATGTTTATGTGTGTATGCTTACAGAATGTTACAGAAGATCTATCTATATGGAATATGTGACAAATTACATATCGTTTGTGAAAGAGAAAGAGAAATTCTTCATTCATCTGATTACATGCTTTTTACACACACGTACTGTATTCATTGTCTTGGGCCTCCTGTCCTATAAATCACAGCTATAAATGAATAGATTTCTGTGTCTTCACACTTGGAGGTGGATATATATCACAGAGTGCAGAGGCTTTGCCTGTTCATCTGGTTTGTTTGCTTCTATGCGATGTTCTCAATTTACAAACGGCACTCTCGGGTGTGAAATGAATCAATCACAGCATGTTTAAGGTATTTGATGAGTAATCGCAGCAATATTGCCTCTTAATGTGCTGTTTACGTTTCTGTGTTTTCAATCCACAATCGAGGCTGTGTGATGGCTGGAAGCCCAATTGTGGACGCGACATGCGTAAATGCAGACTGTGTAGTCGCATTGCTTAATAATTATTACTGGGGCAAAACGCCTGAAATCGTGGTAAAAAAAATCTTACAGTGTAATGTTCGCTGCTCCTCTCTAAATAGCTCCAGGGTAGTGCAGTGCAACACAGCATCAGCAGAGAGGCCATAGATGCATAATATGCAGCACTGAGATTAAACTAGAACTTGGCAAGGACTGAATCCGTGTTGAAAACAACTGTTCTGATATTAAGCTCAAACACATCGCAGCATCTGCGGGGGGAGAGCTCAGAGCTCTAGCTGTGAATTGATTCACAACTCCATGCAAGCAGTCATTAAAAATTCAACGTTTTAAGAAAAATCTAAGCTGGTGTACTTCTCCACCACTCATGCATACCGGCAGGCATTCAAATGATTTCCATAAGTAATACAACTGACTGTACTGTAAGTGCCTGATTCATCATACAGGCATTAAAGTTGCATGCACCCAAAATGAGAAGGTCACAGTCAGATTTGTTTTTTATATAAAACATCATGGGAGCTGCGGAGCATTATGCGAGGCTTGGCTCGTGCCGCAGACGCCAAAAATAGCTCCTATAAATCCGATGATGTAAAGTATCAGCAGCTGGTTGCAGACAATAGCAGCGGCACATTGTAGTTTGGCACGGAGGAGGGGTGTAATTTACGCTTTGAGGGAGTTCATCAGTGGAGAAATTGAAACTGGTCCATTTGTAGCCTAAATTATCAGATGCATGCGACACAAATGAGCTATGAGACTGAAATACAGTAATTGAGTTCTAATAGGAAGGGTGTCAAATAATCCTGGATAATGAGATGCTGCAGAGATACCATCAGATCATTCCTGAGCTCCGGGAGAGTCAGTGAAACTATGTACTCCAGACTAAAGATTTTTCTCTCAGGGCAACAGCATTTTTTTTGAGAGAGAGAGAGTGAGGGTACGCTATGTGCAATACGACCTAAGCTCCATTAAACAAGAGTGAGAGGGGAAGAAAAAGGCCTGTCTGTGCACTGTGTCATTAGTTTCAGGGCAGGTTCTTTGAAGAAAAACCCCAAGGTCAGGCTCAAGGCCCAGTGAAACAGATCAAATCAAAAGCGGGCTGGTCTTAAAGAGGTATTGTTTGAAGTCACTGGAGGTTTTAAAGCTTAAAAAGCAGTGGCAGACTCGAGATGTTTGAGGGGCATGGGCGAGAAATAAAATAAAAAGGGCACCAGTATGCGAAAAGTCGTTGTATATCTACGCTGAAGAAAGTGCCCCCCGACTCTGTTCTGTTCAGAAAGAGCACACAAAACGAACAAGATCCGTTCTGTCCTCCATTCTGGGGAAATTTATCGAAATTGCACCCAGGGATGAAAAGCGACATCTGGAGAGACCGGAGAAAAAGCCATCCGAGAGACTCACGACAACAACACACTTATATAATATCACTGCTTTATGTTAAGCATGCTAATGATTCCAAAATGCATAATGATCCCAATAAATTACAGCAGCCGTGGTGATGTTTAACTACTATCCATAATTCATCTCCGCTGCCTCCTTTAATGGTATGTAATCAGCTGCTGCCATTCAGCTATTTCGCCAGCTTTTCGCCAAAGCTGAGCAGCCACCCCACTGTTTATCTCTGAGAACGTTTCTTTTTCCACTGGGGGTTCATGAGCCGCATTTGGATTTTATGTGTGCTTTGATGGCGGGGAAAAAAGTTGTCGTGAAGCTTTATTTTGGGTGAGGCCACATCCATCAAAGTTTCACCCCAAATCATAGCTCAAAGATGTATCAATACAAGGGATAAAGCTGCTTTGGAATTATCTCAGGATGGGTGGAGAATAGATTATTTATGTAGGAATACATAATTCATACCTGCTGAATATCAGAGGGACAGCAATATAGGAGGCATCACGCAGTTAGGGGGTTAGGTCTATCAGGGAAAGATGTTATTACTTTATACTTGGCTGTCACACTCCATTAAGTCTCCCTTTCATTCTCCCCTGGACTTCTTTCAATATGCAATCACTCATTCCAGGTGCAAAACAGCTGGAAGCTGTTTGCGTCCACAGTGCAAACATGTTAATGGAAGACAGCAGAGGAAGTTGTGTACAGTAGGCATTATTTTAATCAATCACTGGAGTCTGTCAGCTGTCTCCCAGTTAAGTAATTGATCGATAAGCCCTGCCCTTAATTACTGTTGCTATGGCAGTCGAGATTTCTTCTCTTGCACGTCACAGTACAGCTAACAATGACGCTGTGGGAGATTTACCACTCAAATCATGTTGTTTTGTGTAGGTCCATGATGTTAGACAGACACCGAAAGACCAGATTCTTTTTTCAAGCCAGCTTTGTACACCTGTTGGACAACTGATGCTAACAGATTATTATCAACTGTATCTAGGCTGCAAATTAAGCCAAATTTAGCTCAGTGAGTCAGATGAGAACACTGTCTACAGGCTTCTTACTGTTTCCAGCTTGACCTAGAACCCCTGTCGATCTTAAATATGCATTTGTTGGCTACATGATATTGTGCTAAAAGAGTAAAAGGTTAAGGCTGGTGTCAATATCAGTCCCTGTGGAAGACATGACAACTAAGAAACGGCACTGTTTTATGTAGCATTGTAAGAGACTCTCTGGGTTTAAACTTTGGACAGACGACAAGTTTTAACCCATCCATTGTGAAGTAATTGACATTTTCGCTTAGATTAGTTCCCTACGAACTGCCCTTCTACCATGCAATTTTGTCTGTCACCGGGCACAAAACCAAGAAAAATGGAGAATCCATTATCGACTGAATATGCAATATAAATTCGAGTTTTATCCTGTGCTTTCAGTGAGGAAGACTGATGGCAATCCGAATGTCTGTGCAACAATGACTTCGCCGTTAACACTGCTTCGAAAACACTGGATGGGGTTGAGTAATTGGTTTCCACTTTACGTATGACAAAGAAAAATGTAAGATGAGACTGTTTTATTCGGGTAAAAGCTTATTGGGGAAGCCCTTGCAAATGGTATTTGGCATGTGATCGAACTAACCAGTAGAGCCAGATGGTAAAGCAAGCTTTTGCTGAAGCTGGTTAAGAAGAGTGAACAAAAAATCTTTTCCATGTTCTTGATCATATTCATTATCACATTTCAATTAAATACACTCTCTTGCAGTCACCACACCTTAACCCTAGTACAAAATGCCCCTAGACTTGCAAGTAACACTGGCCGCAGTGGGTACTAAGCTAATTAGCTAGACGTGCTAACCTTTGCTGCTTCCTTTAGAGGCAACAAAAACTATTTCGTATTCTTTTTTATTTTCATCTTGCATTTTTAGTTCTAGAGGTGAAATAAATAAACCACAACCCAAACTTTTCATTTATTTAGTTTTGCTCTTACAACCTCCATGCTCATCGCTTCAAGCTCGCCAGGCCCGATCCAGTTGCTGAGCTGAGTTTAGACAACGTTTTAATAAGTTTACAAGGCTGTTTGGCTCCGGCAGTGTCCTGGTGGTTAGCCAATTGTTCCCATCCAGAGCAAGAAGATTTCTCACTTAAGCAGGAAGAGACTGAACCCGAGGCCACTCATTTAACATCACCACCTGCAGCGGCTCCGGCTCTCTCCACTGTCAGCAACAGCCAGACGACACAAACCGTTTTTTTTTGTTTTTTTTAACGAGTCTTAGGCTTGATTATGGGGAGGATGACATAAAAATCAGTCAGCCAAGGCAATCCACCCTCCAAAATGCGGCGCATTGTGTTTGTTTTTGAATGCTCCTGCCCCCAGTGTGTTCTATGTTCTCTCCACATGAGGCACATCCATCAGCTGTGGGTAAACTATGAAGTGGCCCCGCCTAACCTCTCCTTCAACCCCAGCAGTGAATATCATCTATTAATAATCAGGCATCTTTATCACTTCAAGGCTTACTGGATGTTTACCTCATTAACGGGGTCGACTTTAACGTGGTTACCGGCTCTTCGTGGCCAGTAAATGTGTTTTTAATGCTCCCGTCGGCTGTGTGAAGTCTCAGACATACAAAAAAAAGGATTTGCATGGTTTGACTTTCCACATTATTCTGCCAAATTTGATTGATTTTTCTGAACAAAGAGGCTAAAAAAAGAAGAAACAGTAGGTACAAGACTTAAATTAAAAGGCTTCAAATCCTCAAACAACTCTTCCTGGAAAAAGCAGCTGAAAATAGACTTAACAGACGGATTCACCTGCTTTCTCATCCGTTTAAAGCATTGATTTTCCTCGTTCATACACCGCTTTCTAATTGGTTTAAGATGATTGTAATCCCCCCACCACCACCGCCACCTGTTTACAACGCTGCCGGGTCACAGAAGTGGAAGGAGGCTGAAAATTGGGGGCTGTCGCAAGTTTTCGCTATCTCAAGACTACAGCTTTCATATAAAACCAATTGCCGAAAGAGCAGACAAAAGACCAGAGGGGAAATGAAGTCCTGGAGATGAAAGGCTCGGTGTGCCATTATTACACTCTCCAAATAAGCCCCCACTATAGAGACCAGGAGATTTATTTTTTAAAAGGGGACAGTCTGGGTGTGAAGAATGCACCGCCAGATAACACGATTATGTAATTGAATTTTTTATGCAGTTGAGAACAAAGATGGTCCTGATACGGGCCTCGTGGCGTCTGCTATTTCAGAAAAGTGTGTTTTAATAGGAAAATAATCTCATCTATGAACTATTCAACTTGCGTTTCAATATCTGGCTATATATCAGGGGGTAGCCGTGCATAAACAAGTCTCCTCGCTACGTCTCCTTCTCCCATCATACGTCACTTATATCGGATCCATCGTTTTTGTTTTGACCTCAGACTGAAAGAAGCTTTCGCGAATAATTCTGCAAGCGACTGCAACCTCCAAATTTTAAAATCATCCGCTCTGATTGTTTTGACTTTCTGGCTCTTATTGTCCTATCATTCTGGCACCAAAGTTAAACAAAGTGTATGCGCCGGTCCCGTCTGATCCGGCTCCTGGTGCTGTGGGTAAATACAGACGGCTCTGTTTGAGTTGAGGCTGTCAACCCGCTCCCTCCATCCTCATCCTTTCACTCTCATCCGTCCTTGCTAACACGAGCAGAGATGGAAAACCCTGTCAGGTAGGATGACTCAGAGCCACAGCTTCACTGAATAAGTAATTGAGTGATGAGGAACGCTGATGGCCTGTCATGAGAAGACAAAACATCTCAAGTGAGAATATAGAGCCTTTATGCGGCCTATAGCACCTCGTTGTCCAGACATGTAATTACTCAAATGGAAAGCAAAGAAACACAGAGAAATAGTGCCTTACACACTTTTTTGTTTAAAAGGTCTGTGTGTGCTTGCGCGTAAATGCAAAAAAATGAATAAAAGGCCAAGGCCACTGGGTCACCGTGTGCTGGATATAGATAGAGCCTTAAGGGTTTTGCTGCCCTGTGTGGCAGATCTGTCAGCCGAAGAAAGTGTGAGACTGGCAAAATGCCCAGGATGGCTCTGGAGCATGTCTACAACACGTCAGACTTGACCTCAACATCGGTTAGTAACCAGGGAACACACTGGCTCATTTCTCATGCCTTAACATCTGCCATTTTAATAATTTCAACAGCAGGAGCCTGCACAAGGTGCAAATCATGGTGTGATTAAAAAGTCCCAGCCAGAGATATAAAGGGACTTATAAGTGAGTGCGAGCTAAAAATAAATCTCAATATCTATATCTGAAGAGCACGGGGAAGTGAACTGAAACATTTCTCAATCCAGTCTATTTAGAAAGATAAAGACGAAAGCGCCCCATTGCTCTCAGATTAGTATTCAATAGCGTCACTGTGATTGTCACCTATTAATCCATGTTTTGCAATGCTTGAGGATGCCACCACTTTCAGCCTAATGAAGTATAGCCCTTTTCATTTCAAGCCAGTGAGGCGTCGCTGCCAAATGCAAATCACTCACCCAACACAAAAGCGACCATATTGTTCTGCAGAGAGCTATTTAGCATGTTTCTGTGGTATCACACAAGCCCATTTAAACAACAAGGAGAGTGAAAGACGCAGCCGAACAATGGCCAATTATGTCACTGTACTGAACAAATCGAAATGTTTGTTCACGATAACTTTTGGATAGGAAGTCCCAGCCTCACTATTAGCTTACATACAGTTCAATTTAATGATCTTTTTTTGACGCATTATTATCTCATTGATAATACACTTGATCTACCATTTGACACCCAACTGTAACTGCAACTTCACAGGTGATTCACATCACCTGTGACCAGACACACATGATAAGTGTCTGGTCTTGGAGGCGGTGCTAAGTGGCCCTGCCTTAGCAGGCAGTGTACCTGGTGTTAAATAGTGGTTGGGCATACACAGATTACATCACTTCCCTTCCCTTTTTAAATCAATGCTTTACATATGAAGGATGTCACAATTACATACTGCTGCAAACATCTACATGTGCAGTAGGGGAGCCGGCACCAGAGTCACAGCACAGAGTGGCAAGAGTGACATTTCACATATTTAGAATGCATCCGCTGTCTTCAATGTTGAAAATAGCACTTACTTTGCATTGTAAATGCATTTTTCGATCAACAATAGCAAGTACATAGCATTTCCTGTGACTAGCCTGCTTCAGAATAAAGGTCTGTTTACATTTCACCAGTAAATTGCTTTTAATGTGAAGCTGCAGCAGTGGGAAAGGCTCGGATAGTGAGTGGATTTGTTCATACAAAGTCAGCATGCCAATTATCACCGTTGTTGTCACAAGCTCATTAGTCAGTGGTAAAATGTTGTTGCAGTGGCAAACCTAGTGCTTAGCCCTCTTTGCACAAGGCTAGTATTAGCTGGGGACCTCTAGTAGTTTGTAGCAATAGCAGAGGCCATCTGTGATATTAATCTGGTGCACATCTGCCACTTATGTACTTTGTAAAGTAAAGACGTAATCTGCCAATATTGTTTTCTGTTGTCTGATAACCGAAGAAGTAAGAATTTTGACTGTGGCCCCCAACATGTTGAACAGCAGTCAACAGGTCGGCGGTGAGATCAGCTATAGTGGGATTTAAAAGTGATGACAGTGAAGCTTAGCAGCAGCAAACATTTGTCGCATTCAAGTACAGCCACAAAGCGGCTGGCGCTTGATCAAAATGGGCTGCTAATGCGCATTTATGCTTCAAACATATGCAGAAAGCGGGCAAATCAACTCTAAGCTACATTAATTCTGAGGCAGCTGAAGAACAGACGATTTGCTTCTGAAAGTTGATGTTACATGGTGCTTTGACAGCACATTGGGGGATTAATGTCAGTTAATCTGAGTAAAATACATACTTTGCTTATCCCGTGCAAATGCGACCCACGAAACACAAACGTGAAGTTGCAATTTCCAAATCCTGCTAGGTCCCCCTCGTGCGGATAGGGCTTTATTGATACACCTGTATATTGTTAATGAGTTGAATGTGTTTTCTTCAAATACAATAATACCCTTAAACTGCCCATTCTTCATCCTCCACCACAGGGAGAAAATCAATAACCAGCTCCTCTGAGTTGACGTTCTTTAAAAACTTTCTCTGTCTTTAGCAAAGAACAGTTACGGCAGCATCCATCATCTTTTTTTTTTTTTTTCGGGACGAGGTGATGGCGAAGGTCCGGTGATTTGCAGGCAGCAGAGCTACGCTGTGATGAATGGGCGAGAAGTCATCCATTGTGAAGTCAATCTTCAAAACGCCAGGGACATATGCCTGACTTCATTCACAGTCGCCATTACAGAGTGACTCAGGGCACTGGAATGAATTGCACCTCGGTAAAATCAGCCATTAGCTGTGTGACAGAGCTGCATTGTTGAGGAAAATATATACGCGTGCTGTGGGGGGGAAGGTGAACCGGAAGAGCAGCAGGAAATAAGAATGAGGTCCTGGGGTCATGGGGAGCTGGAGGCAAACCAGAATCTTATCTAAACCAGGTTATGACTCCTTAATAAATAGTTGTCATCTTATATAAAAATGTGACTCTGCCACCTGTTGGATCAGTTGCTCATACCAACTACTACAGAAGAAGCAGTCCATTTAACTTGAACTTTGGAAACCTGAGCTGATCAGGAACCAGTTCTCGTCAGGTTAGCCAGGGTTGGTGATACCAGCTGAACAACACATTGCGTGGTATTTTGTATGCAGAAAGACTGAAACAACATTTTCACGGATAGAATTTGACATGTTTTTGTGTAAGACTGATTTAATGAGACACAGTACTGATAAACAGTAGCTTCTACAGATGTCACAGCTGTTGATGCGCTGAGCAGCCATCTTGGATTCAGCCTTTACTTATGTGTGTGTTTTACTAGATTGATTACATGTGTGTGTGTGTTGTGGGACAATGTAACAATGAGTTTGCTATGCTTTGGGGAATTTGATTCCCTGTCTCAACCCTAATTCACTTGTTGTTCATAGTATCCAATTTTTTCTGATTTATAACCCCTATCATTACATTCTTCTTAGTCCAATATGGTCTTCACCGTTTCACAAAGAGATTCCAAAGACGGAATCCTTGTCATCCATCTTTACAGGGAGTGCATTTCTGCATATGCGCATCTGCGAGCATAGTGAGGACAAAAGCGACATACTACATCGGCACCAGAGTCCCCAGCCGCATCTGAGTGCTTTCAGACACTGTGGTGTTCAGCCATTCCCAGTTGTGAATATGAGTAACCGACTGCCCACAAACACTCCCTTCAGGCCTGACAGCAGTCTGCTTCCTTCACTGTGCTTCCTGCACTGCTGCCAAAGTTTCTAGAAACACTAGAGCGCATTAAATCCACAAGGACACTGAATGGCCAGTGCAATGTCAAGTATCACGTTCGGCTTTTGGTTATTTCACTCACCAAAAGTTTGCACAACGACGCTGGCTTTGATGTTATTATTACACCACCTCTCTTTCAATCAGGTCATGTTGCACAAAAAAAAGGGGGGAAAAAAAGCGTATTCTCAGATGGCGCCATGCTCTGATGCATTTCTATTTAGGGGTCCTTGATTTAAAAAGATTCAGGAGCATTTGGCAAAGTCTGGCCTGAAGAACAGCTATTGGCAGGAAAGATAATGCTACCAACCATTTAATAGGAGATGCACGGAAAATGGCAAAGTAGATGGCACCAGAGAGAGGGGGAAAAAAAAGGCCAGACACTGAGAGAGAGGGGGCAGGGGGAGGGATAGTCTACCAAATCAGCTCCTAATGAAAAGAAACAACACGTCCGGAATAGATAACATGTTTTCCAAGAAGCCAAAATCAATTGGGCGAGGAACACAAACACACCAGCAGGCCTCGGTCCAATCAAACTGACTTCACTTGCCAGAAATCACGTGTGGTTCAAGTTAATGAAATCATGTTTGTCATTTTTCTGGATTCTGACACACAAATCACACAAGAATACAATTTGGCCAAGTCAGACACGGCCTCGCAAACTACGACAAACCTGAAGACGAGTCAACTTTTGAAAGGACTGCTGCATCAAGATGGATATCGCCACACAGCAGGAGGGAAATAAGTACCATAAAGTTGAACTATAAGCAATATGATGGAGGTATACACATGGATTTATTTTTCCCCCTAGTTAGAGAAAGTAGATGCACAGAATAACAAACGTATTGTATAACAGCTTGATTGACAGTGTTCAGACCCTATGGGCGAAAACGTCAAATTGCCAAAAGCGCCTCGTGGACTTGTTGACCGGCCACGCCCATGAAATCGATGGACAATTGAAAAGTTGGCAGGAGACAAACATGTTTTTTTTTACCAAATTACGTGCAGAGACGCCTCACCTGCGCAGCCATGAATGACAGATCCATACTGTTGCTGCGTTAAAGCCGACGCACTCAGTGAAAGATGCGACCGTGCGTAGTTTCTCCTCTTAGTCCCCGACAGAGCATTTGCCTTCTTCTTTTCTTCTTCTTCTTCTTCTTCTAAATCTTTTTCTTCCTCTTCTTCTTTTTTTCTATCTTACTCGGCGTCCACGGGCTCTGCAAGTTGGCCGACTTCACGTGAGGAGCATGTCGGAGATGGAGAATTAAAATAAAAAAGGAGCGAGAGGCGGCGGAGGAGGAGGAGGAAGAAGAGGAGGAGGAGGAGGAGATGAAGGGGTGTAACAGAGAGCGGGGATGGAGGCTGAGCAGACAGAGGGATGAAGTGATGTGGATGCGAGAGACGGCATGAGAGTGAGGGAGGTGGAGGAGGAGGAGGAGGAGGCGGCGGAGGAGCTGGACTGTCACATATAACGAAGGAGGCGCAAGTGTCTCTCTCTCTTTTTCCCTCTCTCTCTCTCTCTCTCCTTCCCCTCTCTCTGCATTTCCTCTGTGCCTCTTTTGTTGTTCTTCTTATTCATCTGCCCCCCTCTCTTTCTTCCACTTGTGCCTTCTCCCTGCCATGTACCATATGTGGAGGTACATGTAATGTACATTTACATAGCTCTACTGAAATGTACTTTTTCAGCTGGACCTTATTTTTCCAGATATAGTTTCTCAGTTCGTGCCTCTCGCATATTTTCCTTTTTACGTTCCAGTCACAAAGCATTTGTGTTTTTCCCCCTGAAAAACAAGAACCCATCCTGTTTCCTGCTGCGTGTTATTGTCACAGCCCGGCCGATATATCACTTGGCAGATATACTACCCCATCACATATATGTCAGTGTGGGTGTATACGTAGGTTGTATGATGTGTAGCAATATGATCAAGATCAAAATGCAGAAATAGGTGCTTGGGGTCATTTTATAATGATCCGATTCCCAGTGGAGTTTACGGTTTCAATGCACTGATGTTATTTTATTTATACCTATTGTTCTGTGAAATATCTGTCGGATGACCACATTTGAGGGTCACCACAAGAAACGTTCATCAGCAGGTATTGACATCAACCACCAAAAATCGAGTATCGAACGGGCTCATTACTGTAAGAAAATGTTAAAAAACGATAGAAAAAAAATGTTTGGATTTGGTCTCCATGACATACAAATTGTGTGTGGACGTGTCATTTTTGGCTACCATCTTTGTTTTGGATTAGGACGTAGTTGCAATTAAAGAAATTCAAGCCAGTCCGTCTACAGATGCGCTGTAGCTACAGAACACACCATCCGAATGGTTAGGCGCTGGTGCCAAACTGCTTAGTTATGATTGGGAAAAGATCTCAGTGGGTGTTTCGAGGAGTGTGCGAGACAGCTCGACCGTTCAGCTCCATGGTGCATGATTTGCCTTTTGACAATCTGGATCTCGTTGCATCAGATATAGATGCTTTGGGTTTGAATTTCAGGCCAAATACCTGCCCGGAGCATCTGTATTTGAGAGCCCAGGAGTGAGGCTCATCAATCGGCTATCTGACTCCAGAATCACCTTCCCTAAACCTTAATACGACAGCATACAAATATATTTCACATGATTATCAATCTAGAGCACTGAGGGAGAGAGGCATTACAAATAGTTGGACTCTGACAAAAATCAGGAGTGTGGTTGGTATGATGTGAGAGCCAGGTCCACGCAGACATGGTTTTGGTGTGCAGAGCGCGTCTGGCCCCCGCAGAGGCCCTGACAGCAACCTTTTAGGACGGGCCGACGCTGACTGAAAGCCAGAACTCATCAGCCAACATCAGAGCCTGACCTTAAATGATTCTCCAGTGGCCGAACAAAACCCGTGCAGCCAGCAGAATCCTGTGGACAGAATCCCCCAGATGAGCGGAGGCTGTTATTGCAAGCATATTAATTCCCGTTATTAATACTCAGAAGGGCATGTTCGCCAATCAAATATGGGTGTCGTGTTTGGACCGAGCGCATCTTTTGATCGGCTGTCCGCATGCTGCGTTTTCCAGAGTCTGGCCAGTCGCGTCCACGAGTGGATCTGTGGACGTCAAAGCTGTTAGCGTGCGCGCTTGAGTGTTGGCTCTCCGCGGCCCTCCCGGTGCTTCATTGAAAACCCGTGACCTAAAACTAATGACACATTCTTGAATTAACCAGGCCCGCAGAATAAAGGATGCCGCTATTATTCATCGGAGGGGTCTCTTCAAAAAGCCAATTAACAAGCTCTACTTACAGCGTGAGGAGTGATTTCATTTAATGGTGACCTGGTCCTTCACTGTGAATACTAAAATTCATTCCTCAGTTGATTAACGCCGCTCTACACACAAAGCACTTTCACAGATCTCAGTGGGCACGGTGGTCAGACAGCCAGCGCTTTTAATTGTCTTCGGGTCAAGTGCCGCAGATACATGTCGGCGATTTGTTCCCTTCTAAATTAGGTCTAAAATTATTAATTTCCCTCAAGCATCGGCATGAGCAACTTCGTCCTTTCAGAGTGAAACTCGCATGAAACAGCTTTTTGGCAACAAGGGGAAAAATCACTGATGTGTCCCGGCTCACCCCTGATCCCATGTTGTGTTTCTGATAGTTTCCTCGTGGCCTCTTGCCATGGAAGGGGATGAGGCAGATCTCCTAGATCAGCAATTAATACTCCACCATCCTACTGTTCACTTTTTTTTTTTTTTTTTT
>CAEMYA010000506.1:1393988-1414008 GCA_903131615.1 Diplodus sargus
TTTTTTTTTTTGCTGAGCAGGCACACATCACACCCAGTCCCGTCCTCCAGCGTGGAGGGTTTCACCTCGCCCCAGTTCACAGCTTCGATTCCAGTTTCCGAGAGCAAACCTTTCAGTTTCTTTATGAACTTCTGTGCGAGTTGTACACACGTTCTACCACAGCACCGACAAAGCACGGCTGTAACACTGCTATTCTCGCACAATCATTTCAATATGATGACAACAGCACATACACTGAATTGTTGCATTTCGTTGTCATGGGCCATTTATGTCAACCCAGTAAATGACAGCATTGTAAGTTTCCGGTAACACAGATAAGTCAAATGTTTGTAATTAAGGTTTATGTTGTGACAGCACTGTGGTTAAGGTCAGGTTAGGTTTAGGCAAAAAAAAAAAAGGTCAGCTCATACAGAAATCATCTGAACTCTGTCACTTTAATATTGATACGATATGAAAGCCATTCAACATGCCCACGGTTTGCAGAAACCTGGTGACTCAGCTATTAATGTTTATCCGACACTAAAGTGTGATATTTCAAGCCTCTATGGCTGTTTTTTTTTTTTTTTTATTAAAGTAAATTATTAAAATACTGTCGCTGAAATGCAATGCCTTGGAGTCACACTTCCACAGTTAACATGCTTACTTTTAAGCACTTAGTGAGCATAAATTAGTGCATAGTTTCACTGTCTCCCAACCTCGATCTCATTAACATATTATTTCCTGTCGTTTAAAATCGTGCGTACAACCTCAATAAACCCTTGCTAGTATTTGCAGCTCCCCTCAGAGATTAAACACAGTCCAAAAGGGGAAATTATTAGGGCGGTCAAAAAAAAAGGAGAAATCCTCTTTTTTTTTTCAGAAACGCGAAGCTCACAGCATCATCGGACATGTTTGTGTGTCCTGTGACAGCAGGGCAGCGTGCTTTATATTATGTTTTATGTGACTGTATCTGCATCGCGTACTGAAAGCATCGAGTTGTGCAAAATCACATTTGAGTCGATTGAACCGCGTGGAAAACAGAGTTTGTGGTCCTTTTTATTGGAAGAACAGCAGGGGCCCCTCTGAACTGTGCACTTCCCATGTTTGAAAACAAGATTTATTGTGTGGCTGTCGAGGGGGCTGAACGATTCCCCACCGCCAGGGTTGCGTCGAGGGAGCTGCAGAGGAGAGGAGTGCACGTCTCAAAACTTAATTCATCACGTTCGCCGCACGCAGTGAAAGTGATGGGAAAAACATTTTGATAAGGTTCTCAGCTGAAAAACAGTGCTTTAATGTGACGCTTAGGTTTCAGCAGAGGGGGGAATTTAATGCCGGATTCTTCAGTAATGCTGTGTCACTTTGAGGACTGTCATATTTCTTAAAACCAGACGGTGGAAGACTTTGCCTCGAGTGACTCAGTGATCCGGTTAGCAAAGCAGCACATATCCATTTCCCCACTCAGGCCGTGATTTATTAGAGGCAGCATATCTTGGGATTGAGTTTCCTGACAAAATTAGCCATAGAAATTAGACTGATTAATGATCCAATACTGGTGTAATGCATGGCGGAGTTACAGTGATGGGTTTTTAATCATTACCTACAGTAAATACTGATTATCGAGCCCAACTTGGACTCTCTAAGAGCAATATCAGGTGGTCCAAATGAAATGTAAAGGCAGAACTTCCTTTGTTCCTTTTCTGTAGAAGCAGAAGAATAGCTAACAGGCTTTTTTTGATGAAATTGATTTGAAACATTCTACATATTTTAATACTCCATTGTTGTCAGCTTTCACATGGCAACTTAGGGACATGAATGACCTGAGTTTTTAGGTCTCACCAATCAATGTTTAGGCTACAAGAATCAACGTCAATGTGAATATTTTGACATATATTGAGGCAGCAGCTTTCCCCTATGATCGCCGTTATGCTCCATGATTCTGATAGATCAAGTTTCTTAGTATGTCAATTTCAAAATGACCTTTTTTATCTTTTATCTTTATGATTAGTTGGTTGGTTTGGTTATTTTGTCTTATTTAGTTTTAGTCTTAGTCCCCCCTTTATTCTTTTTGTCATCACTAGAAAGAAGCATGGTAAAAATGCTATAAATGTGAACAACATCAGATGTAATTTAAAGCAGAGATCTTGAATCCTTGCAACAAAGTATCAACAAAGGAATTTAAGTAAAAAATGTTGCCATCTTGCTAACTATAACCCATGTTGCTTTGCCAAGGAAGAGCCACGTGCGGTAATTCCTCTGTGATTATAGCCGTGCCTACTGGTACGTTAAGGTAGCGACGATCTGCTAGACAGTGAGGTCATCTGAAGTTTGAATACCACAATTTCTACAATGCACCTGAAAAGTAGATTGTGGACGGCTTTCGTGGTCGATCTCCATCTGAAATCATCATCTTGTCCGCCCAAATGCAGCGTATCGACCAACAAAAACAAGGTTTCGACAGCCGCAGTAGATGCTCCATCACCTCGGCTGCGCCTTAAATGCCAGAAAATTGCAGCTTAACATCCACTTCGGTCTGATTGTGTATCTCTGTGGCTCTTTAACTCCGTAACAAACCCCTTTTTTATTTCTGTTCCGCAGTCTCTTTCATTTTGCTTTGGACATGCCACTGGGCATTCACTGGCCCCGATTCACAGCAGCATAATCTCGGTAAAAATAGATTATTAACAAGCATCAAACTGTGTCTTGTCATGTTAAAATATTCCAGGTTGATGGTAATGAGTTGGAATAATGTCATGCCACCTACCAGGCTGGCCTGCTCAACATTTATGAATGCCTGTGGTGTGACTGATGTGGTCTGTCACCGAGGCCTACACTGCCCAAGAATGTGCATGTTTGTATTTGTGTGATTTTATGTATTTATGTATACTCTGTGTCTGTCTTTGATTAATCCTAAATATCCTTAATCTTTTGGGGGGGGGATTTTGTTGTAACTTTGGCCGCTGACAGCTGCGTGTCAGAACCTATGAATAGCATTACTGGCGTGGAAAATAAAAGAAAAAAATCTGCGCCTAATCAATCAAAAAGCAATGTGTTAAGCATCAAACGGGGGGATATTTGAGCCAAAACCACAAGGGAAACGGTATATAATGAGAACAACCCCCACATGCCTCCCCCCCACACACACACACACACACGCACCAGTTTATTATTTGTCAAAGAAGATGTGAGCACATTCGCGCTCCTCCTCCTCCCACACCCCTGCACACCCCTGCACACAAACACAACATGCCACTCTCACACTTTTCCATGTGCTGTATAAGCTCTTTTTCTCGGCGCCGTGCACTCACCGAACAGTATGTCTTAGTTCTCAACTGATGCATAGCCAACAAGGCAGGTGATTCATAATTAATGCTCAGCTGTATATATTGAAATTCATCATGTGTGTTTGACCACGCCGGGAATGCAGTCCCAACGCTGCCCTACACACCGTGTTTCCTCTCACATGAGCCGCCCCGCGAGTGCCGTATTCCAGACGTTCAGTCAACTTTCAGTCTCTCCCCTCTTTTGAAACTGATAGCTTCATATTTGCACCTCACGCACCAGAGTCATCTATCATCACCGTGCCTTTTTTTATTTAGTTTCCACTTGGCCAAGTCGCTTTGGGTTTTTTCATCAGCCAACAATACGGATGGAGAGGCCCGCCGTGATAAGCCTCCCTCTGCATCGGCGCGCCACATCTGCTCCGGCTAAATGAATGCATTTCGCCCATATCGCTGTGCAGAATTGCCTCCCTGCCTTTAGTTCCTCCGACAGTGACTGCCATTGACCGGTCAGATGCGATAAAGCTCGCGCCTCCAGATGTACAGTATGTGCTTCTGCTCTGGATGATAAAAATGCACGACCACGTTTCACCGTGCCCACAGGTGAGCGAGAGATGTGTATGTGTGTTAGTGTCATGCATACACGCTGAACGTGGCCCTAAGCCAGAGCATATATTTCTACAGTGTTGTGTGTCATTGGGTTGCTATTGTTACCCAAAGCTAGTGTGGGTATTCATTATGTGATTACAGCTTCCTTTGAAATATCCAGATCGCTTGTATTTTTGTTTGTAGAAGAACTTGTGAACATGTATGCCTCGCTTTCAGGCCCCGGTGTCTTTTTTATACAACAACTTAGGGGCTCCTAAGTCAGATATCCTAAAAAAAAAAATGCACATAGTGGCTTCTCTATGTATAAATATTGAAATAAAGTTTTAGAATATAGACTTCAAGTAGGCAGTTCTTTTCCATTGGCACATGCCCAGAATGCATATATCCAGATCTGTGTTTTCGCCTGTGTCCATTAGTTTGTTGGTCCGTTGGGATTACACAAAAACTGCTGAACGGATTGGGATGAAACTTGGATGGAGGATGGGTTTCGGAATTGATAATGGGACAGATAAAAGGACTTATCATCACTTTCTTTAGCATTGCAAAATGTTTTTCTGCATTTTCAGTATTTTCTCAGGGAATAATATGGATCTTGCTGAAACGACTCAGACGTATTTAGGCGGCTGGTATCTATGAGTGAGTGCAAATGGGGACGGTTAGGCCTTATGCGCTCTCAGTGCCATTCTTGTTCTATTTTATATTCTCAAGAATCCCATTAAAAAGACCAAAAGCGCTGTGTTAGCTCTTTTATCAGTGCTTTTCCGAGCCATCTGTGGCCCAGACCCATTAGTTCTTAGAAAAAAATGGAAATGTTTAAAAACAGATAAAAAAAAGGACAAAATTATTTCCTAAAAATACAAACAGATGAGCGCTGCGTTTTTTTTAGCAAATGAACTTAAAGCAGGAGCAAATAGTGTATTTGTCAAATAAACTGCAGCGGACTGTTTTCACAGTTTCTCAAAATCAATAAAGGTCTTTGGCAAAGAGGAATAAGCCACATCTGGCTGCTGCTACTGAGACACTACTTGTTAATTGGATGTTTGCATTGTTGGTTTTGATGGTTTCATGGTATTCATTGACGGTATGAAAAAGAAGCCTGTAGAATAGTCTCACTGAAATATTAATAATACGCCACAGTCAGTTCAACAACTGTGCTTCTAGCATCTGCCTGGAAATCCTCACTGCGCTTATATACTTTCAGGCTGTATATACAATATTAAGAAAGCAGCATCTTTGTGCCCTTTCTCCCACTCTGGAAGAAAACGAATCTGCGTAACACTGTGAGAGGAGTGCCTGGTGTGCCACGGCTGCTTTGTAGTGCACTAATGCTACCAGGCAACTTCTCAGGCAAGGGGAAGATTACCAGTCACATCAAAAGGCCCAACTGCCAATCTCAAGCTGATGAGAACAGAGGAGTTTCTCCCCCTTTACTTAAAGGATTCCCAGAGGTAATCCGCTAACTTTCCACATTCATGTGTGACCAGAATACCTTGCCGTGTTTATGCAACATAACAGAATACAGTTTTCTGATTGTATTATTGCATTTTTTTTCCATTTGAAATGTATCCGTGTTCAGTCACTGGGTCCACTCGCGGACTCTCGGTCGCCCACAGCGGCGTGTTTGCGGCCCCAGAGCCACCAAATGGCTCCCACCATTAATAACGTCATTATGAGGGACTTCTGTTGTGGCGCTTCACAAGGCAATTGAATGTTTCATGCCAAGGGCAAGTGCACATCCATGAGCATCCTGCTGTCTATATATACCACTTAAGTTAGCGGTGGAGGAGTGTGTGCGTGTGTGCGTGCGTGTGTGCGTGCGCGTGTGTGTGTGTGTGTGTGTGTGTGTGTGTGTGTGTTTGTGTGTGTGTGTGTGTGTGTGTGTGTTCACTATAGATGGAGGAGGAATCAGCACAGTGGTTTGACCCCTGACCACTCATCCTTCAGCTCTCATTGAATCAGTCCTGTCAGAAACACTCCTTTTTCTGGAGCAACAACATCAAGGTCCCACATGTATAACCGTGGCCTTTGACAGCTGGGGCGCAGCCATGCACAGACACACACACACACACACACTCACACACACACACGGTTAAAAATACCTATAAATATCTCTGACTTGGTTGAAAATGTAGTTTCAAAGGTCCGTTTATTTGCTAATCTGCAGGAAATACGGGTTGTGTCTATCGCACAATCAGAGCTGGATATTTAGCTGCACCGTGCTACTAAAATAGAAATTGGATTCACTCCAACAGGAGCTGATGCGAAAGGTTTTGGGCCACCCATGGTTATTAAATCATTTTCCTCGCACTATCTTTCAGAAAATGAGCCTCAAATTCAGCAGTTTGGGAGTAAACCAAAAGCTTTCACCCCGACAGTCTGGCTTCTAATCTGCTCTTATCAGTGTCGATGATATCTCTTCATCTTCGCAGTCAGCCTTTGTTTGCCCTGCAGTAGGTGAGTGGAGGCATAGAAGTATGCACAGAAGGGTTTTACAGTCATCTATTGTTAGTCTGATGAGTTGCAAAAGCTTTATGATGACAGCTAGCAGACAAATCAAAAATGCGCTGCCACACACTCAGCTGTCACGGCCACGTCATCGCGAAGGACGCAAAGCTGTCAATCACAGTCTGCTGATGGTTTTGCAGCAACAGCGAGTGTACAAACAAATACTGTACATTATGTTATGAATCGACATCTGGCAAACATCATTCCTCACGCTAAAGCTTCACTGCAAAAAGAAATACAAGGGATAGACGCTTGAAATGTTTCATCTTCATCTTCAAGATCAATGTAGGAATAAGGAAAACAACTTTTCAAACAACATAATTAATCTTTTATTTCCAGATCGAAGACTTTTAACCCTGTCCCTCCCTGGGGCGCTCCTTTCATGCTTGACCCCATTTAATAATACCTCTGACCTTCATTTATCACCCTTCCCACCTATTATAGTACACTAATATGCCTACTTAACATATGTGCTCCGTGTTAGTACAATACAAAGTATGTTGAACCATAGAAAAGGAAGAATAAACACTGGATTTGGTCCTCAGGATGTTGTTGCTGTGGCTGCTTCTTCCCACTAAATTGTTTAAAATAAAAAAAAAGTTAAATGGGTCAAATGCTGAGAACATTTGCTCCATGGGAACAATAAAGTGAGCCTGCACGCTGGGTAGAAGTCAATATTTATCGCCAAAGGGACATCACAACACGCTCAGCCCAACTGTCAACACAACCTATAGGCCATGTCGTCCCTTTTGATCCACATATCTTTTTTAAGGCCATCCAGGATATATCTGCTTTCTCTCCCCCTGAAGCATTAATACAGTCTGAAATGTATCTACTTTCATTAAACGCAAAGGCTCATGACACCCTCACCCCGGGGGGAAAATCATGTGACGCAGCATAACTCATTTATTTTCTTTATTTTTATTTTTTTCTTTCTTCCAGCCTGCCTCTCTCATCACGTCCTCCGTGTGCTCTCACCCGTCCTAAATGGATGAAAATGAACTGCTCCTCCGCAAACCTCTTCCATGATCACCTGATTAATTTTGGATATGTCTGTCTGGGATATTCATCTCAGCCCCGAGGCTCAATTCAACCGCCGTCCTGCACTATAAATAAAATTTGACTTTCAGATGTCCTCTTGTCATTTTTGGTGCTCTCCCTGGCAGTGATTGCTTTGTCATCCTGTGCTAATATATCCGAGCCGAAGTGGACCAAAACAAATTATGAAAAACGGGGGGGAGGGGTGGTTGTGCAACAGGTTCGGTTGCATGAACAAACACACAAACATGGTCAGTCATGCCTAAATGCCAAGGCACGCGGCCACAAAGCCGGGCCACTTGCCCGTGTATGGAAATGTGTGCAGGTTTGACTTTTTCCGTCAAATGTAGCGTGAACTGTCCTGAAACTTTGTGATATCCCCACTCTGATGTACTACATGTGTGTACAACATGTTTCAGTACGACACCGGCGCCGGACAACTGAGACACCTTGGAGGCACGGCTGGCCCAGGTGCATTTCATGTAGCGGGAGATGCCTTGCACAAGTTAAACGCCTTGCAATCGTTGTTGCATGTCATCCTCGCTCTCTCTCTCATAGTTCTATCTTTTCTATGAAATACCCAATAAAGACACTGAAAATGGAGTGGACACCGTAAAACAGCTCCTTACACTGTAATGGAATGGGAACAAATGTCAAATGGATCCAAGATGTAATTGCCATTTTCAATCAATACAGAAATTACATGTCAATACTTTTTTTTTCCTTGATATTAATGGCAAACATAACGCATAAAAATATTGATTCCTTTGCAGTGAATGCCCTCATTAACCATCATGCCTAACACAGGGCTGAGTAGTGTGCACATATGCTGTTCTATGTTCCAAAAGTGTTACTTTTTGTTAGTGTTTCTCTTTTTATGGTGGTTTATACTGGTAATTGTCTTTTTTTTGGTCTTTTTTTTTTGCAGTCCCAATATTTTATCGTGAAGGCTTAAGAGACATGGGAGGGATGGCACACCTGGGTGGTTCCCATTCTGTCCTTGACACGTTGCAGACAGAATGCAGCCAGAATATCTGGTCCGTCTTGGCCCCGTTGAGGTTTCTTCACTGTCTTTTTCTGTCTGATTCAGGCAAGTTTCGAGCATTCTACAACCTAGTTGTGCGACTATCAGAAGCCACCATTCAACATGGCTACCTGCACCAGGGCCGTGTAGTGCTATGTATTCATGAGACCAGCTTGTCTTAAAGTATCCTGGGGCCTGCAGGTTTCTTTTGTATTCACTGAACTCGTTTGCTTTCAATTTTCATTTATTTTGTCAAACTTCAACGAATACACATTTCAGTTTGCATTGAGGTATGTGCGAAAGGTGGGACTCCTCATAGATAAATGTATTTTTTCACACATATCTTTATGTGGTATGGGACAGGTCATTAGGCATTTCCCCCTAGTACCGCCACAACGTGACTGTCTCTTGATTCCATCTTTATTTTCTGCTGTGTTTTTGATTTCTTGTTTCCTGTGTTGGCTGGCATTGTTGAAAGTTGTTTCTGGTTTATTGTTCTCTGTCTCTTGTCACAATATCAACTTGGCCTATGTTCAGACTGCCAGCCAAAATCTTCTTTTTTTTTTGCAATATCCAGATTGATTTTAGTGTGAACAGCAAAAAAATTATTTTTTTTCGTAAATCGGAACTAAACTGCAGTTGGATGCAGTTTGAAATGTGATTTGAATCTGATTTCTACAGATGCATCTCAGCCCAGACGCCCTGGACGCTCAAAGATTTCACAGTTTTCTTCTGTGTCACTTGCCAGTCAAATCCACAGTTCATGGTAGTGCGTCAGGGAGGCTGGCCAAAATCCATGCAGAGCAGTATGGAAGACAACACGGAGAACAACAGCCCGTGGACAGTCCTGCTGTAATAACATTTCTGCTCCTACAGGGCAACATGATGGATCTTCATTTTTCATGCATTTGTGTTGGAAAAGCCAGCAGCTCATGCAGAAACATGATCCGATCACACCTTTAAGAAGTCTTGGCACTCAGATCTGATTCGAGAAAATAAATATTGGATTTGCCTGCAAGCTGAACAAAGTCATAAAAGACATAAAAATATTGTCAGGAAAACAAAAAAACAATCAAGACCATCAGCAACACGTACACAGTGCATGTTCCAGCAAATGATTCAACTAAAGCAGGCAAAGGAATAAGAAGTTAAACGCGTTTAGTGCTACCCCTTTAGGTTTGTGCCCAGACACAAAACCACAAACGTGTTGATTGAGAAGAACCACTAAGATGTCATGTGTGAGCTTTCACAACACAACTTAGCATCTGAGCATACGGTGTCGTGTTGCCGACAGTCCTGCTCTGAATACACAAACTGACTGACAGGCGGCAGTTCCTCCTCCGCCTGCTGCCTGTGTATTATTCCGATTTTACCCTTTGCTGAGTTTGTTGCCCTGTGTGTGTGTGTGCGTGTGTGTGTGTGTGTGTGTGTGTGTGTGTGTGTGTGTGTTTGTTTGTTTGTTTGCCGTTACTGCTAACGAAATGGTTATAGGCCTCCCTTGTGACCTGCAGAAAACGTGCTCTCACAGCACAACCGGGTCAAAGGTCGCACTGAGCCTCAAATCGCATTCAAGGACACGGGTAATTCGTCTCTCTGATCAAATCTGCGACAGTAAATGTCATCTAGTGTTTTTTGATTAGTAGTCCATTTTGGTATCAATTTCTTTTATTACTCTGTGTGCAGTGGGGAATAAACCCGATGTAACCTGCTCAAGGTCGTTTTGTAAGAGCCCGATTTTATTTAGAAGCTGCAGATAAATGTCAAAACACAGAGCTCGGTATTTAATGATTTCATTTAATATAAACTCCTGTAAAAGGCCCGCACAGCTTATCATCATTTGTAAAAAGTTATTCAATTGCGTATTTAGCCATCAAAGCTTTTGTGAAAGGATTAGCTTGTTAAGGACACAAGAACATCTACAAGCAAAACAGAAAAAGGGCCTAAAGTCGCATTTCATTCTGGACCTCTGGACGCAGTGAGACTGGCAGTGCAACATCTATTTACCAAGTGCGAAAAAGACTTAAAAAGCCTTGTGAATCTCCTTCAATCGTCCGGGCAACTCTACATTACCATAACTGAATCAAATTTGCTGCAAAATGTCATTGTCATGCTGGTGTGACTGGGTCCTGAGGAGTAAACAACTGGAACTACAGAAGAAGCTGACTCCTGTCACAGGAGATAACGCAAGAAATGTTGAGCTTAACAGATGAACCTTACAGGAAGGTGCAGAAAGCTATGATAGAAACATGTTCCTGTTTAATCTTCACGAAATAATAACTCTGCATGAATCCCTCTGAGAGAAATTAGACACGACCACAGGCAGGCAGCTAATGTCTGATGAGTATTGGCTTTTGTTTCACGACTCTAATTAGTGACGGTGGAGATGAGGCAACAGTAAAACTCCATTACAACAACAAGTAATTGCATGACACATTTCCCCGTAGACTGTCATTAATTTAACACCTCCAGTATCTTAACTTCACAAGTTGACATTTTTGTCTCTAGAGAAGTCACGGCTCCTGTGCTATAAACTTTTGTCTATTTTTATTCTCTGGATTCAGCTTCGCTCTCTAAATCATCGTGACAGAACCATTAAAGCCGCTACCCACCATAAAGTAAATAAGATGGAATAAGCACAAAATCTTGACCCGACTCCTCACTCTTTGGACAATAAATGGGATGATGGGAGTTCATCCTGTCTCACCTGCAGCCTTTTGGGTTTGGCCATTTCATGGAACTTAAATCTGAAAACAGAATCACAGTGCTTGGCATTAAACGATAAGGGGAGCTGTTATGTCCACCCCCTCCATTTTTTGCAACAATAGCGCAAGGAATCTCTGGCTGTTTGTCCGTATGTGTCTATATGAATAAAAACAGCTAAAACCAATCTGAAGCTGGGCTAACACTAGAGGGCTTTTAAAAATCCAAACCGATTTTGAGATCAGTTGCAGTCACACACATATCGAGAAATGCCACAGATTTTCACAAACATGCACACACTGATCTTTAAAATAGTAGTAGTGTTGAACCTAACATAGCACATCAAACACTACTCTACCCTGATCGTGGGGAAGCAGACATAGACAAAATGGAGATAGAGTTGCGGCGAGGAAAAAAAACAAAAGCAGGAGCGAGGGAACAAGTTTGGTTGAGCTGGGCGACGTGGTCAGTTTTATTAGTCGTTATTCTTTTAGCCAGAACCGGAAGTGAGATTTCCAGCTTCTTTCAACTGTTGTATGTCCGCTAATGTTAGCTTCATGGGTCAGAATGTTTAGCGTTGCTTGGCAGCTTCGTCTTCGAAGGCCGTTTTTAATTGAAAAAGTGAAAATCGAAAGAAAGAAAACATCGCCACATGGTTAGAGGTGAAGCATTAGCAATGTATGTCTGGAATTAAAGGGATAGTACATTGTTTCTAACAAAACACTGAGATGGAGAGTTTGAAAGTAAATCTGGATACCTGGATACATTGTAACATTGTTGATGCATGAATAATCTGTTGGTTCATATTGATGGCATGAGCACGAATACAAATGTTGGTACCCTAAAAGAAAAGTGGGGTGCGTTCACAGACAGATTCCACCTGCTGTCTCCGCTTGTCTCTCTGAACATGTGACACAGAGTGCTGATCAAAACAGAGACACGTTCTGTCTTTTTTTCTCGCCTCGAGGCAGCGCTCGCCAGTGAGACAGCCCGTTTATCCCGCGGAGTCCCACTTATCCTCTGTGATTTAATACAGATAACATGGCCTGTCCATCAGCCGGCACCCGTGAGGTCCGCAACAACCCCGCTTCATCCTTATTGCCTGCTGTAAACCATAAACAGCAGCCATTCCTCTGAGCTGTAACATGTACCTGCCAACACGTATCCACACTGCACCGCTGTGCTGTCACCGGCAGCTCGCGACTTAACCTTTCACTTCTCATTCTCCACAAACGCTCTTTCTACCCTCCTCCCTGCGTCTCATATTCAGATTGCTGCCTGAATGTGTAATGGTGCATCGGGAGGCAGAGGGTTATGGCTTTGAGCTGAGTGATGGATGGGCCGTGCAGAGTGTCACAAGGTACCCATTGAACATCTGGAGGCAAGAAGTGACAGGTGCTGATGTGCCCACTCTCGAGGCAGTGCCCTTCAAATGGTTTAGATGGGTCAGCTCTACTCTACTGCATCATGATCATGTCATAACGTCTGCTCGCTACCTGGAAAATCCAAGTCAATGAATGTAGGAAATGTCTATTCCTGCAAATGTGTTGAAACTTGACGTTTCTTTTTGTCAATACACAGGATATAAAACAAAATGGATAAGGGCTGCACATGCAAATTCTTAATGCAATATCGAGGAATGATGTTTTTCTTAGAGCTTCTACGGTTCATATAACATTGGGCTTTCCTTCATGCTGCAGCCTGACGGCTCAGTATGTGTGTGTGTGTGTGTGTTCATGTGCATGACTGTGTGAGCACTCGGGTCACTGATGACAGGGGTCTGATCCTCCCCTTGAGCCTCCCCTTCAGCAGATTTCCCTGTAGAGCCGCCGTTACCTTTCCACTCCCTGTGTTGTTTTCACCCCCCATTTGTGTCCAGGGTTTTTTTTTCACTTTCACTTCAGGCTGCAGGCCATTTCAGCTCTGCTGCTTCGATTCCTACGCACTTGCAAGACTGCCGTGTTTGTCCTGGAGGTCTGCAGCAGGTGGAAAATACAAATGAGTGGAAGGGAGAAAGACAGTTTTAATGTAGAAGTGCGCAGTCTTGGAGCAACTTTGGTTTGCATTCAGAGACATTTTTCTTGACACCTGATGAATACGAGTCCGATATTTACTCTACTTTCAGCTCTGTTTTGGTCTCCACCAACTAATGAGGGTTTAGCTGCTAAATGTTCCCATATGTTCACCAGCTAGTTCAGATGTGTCTGCTGTTTGGCGCGAAGCAGTGGGTTTTCTGAAATATTTCACTGAAATGTAAATGCTCAAATATTAGAAATGGAAGTACTGACACCTCAAAGGTGCACTGAAGTAAATCTTATCTTTACATTTCACATTTCATTGCTTGATGCACGAATCTTGAGTTTTTTTTTAGGGGTTTTTTTTTAGTCCTGGATGGCCTAAAATTGAAGAATTGCAGGAAAAATGTACCTAAATACAGATGTGTATGTGTGCATTGTTCAGCTACATACGTGTTTAGTTCATGCTGTGTGTTAAACAGCCCTGTAGGTTGCTGCCGCTTGCATCACAATCTCCTGGTGTCCCCCCTCACAGAGCCACATAAAAACCAGAATTCCTCTTTCATATTTCTTTATTACCGCATTAAAAGTGTGCTTTATTTCACGGACATAAAAGACTCCCCAGGGAGCGCTGCTTTGGACTAGAAGGCAAGGAGAGAGTTTGAGGGTCAGCGTGTGAATTCTTGGAGGATTTTTCTTCCGAATGTGTTTGCTGGCGGAAGCTGCGCTGTTTAGCCTCTCATTAAGAATCCTTCAGCCTCGAATGCTGAAACATTTATCTGCACCTCGGGGTCTCGTCGGCGCAGTAACTAAAATTCAGCTTTCAGAATGTGCGGCTGGTGGTTCCCGCGTGCGTCCCCCCTCCTCCGTCTGATTTATCACATCAATCAGCCAGTTACTGTATGTATTGTTCTCGCAGCCACAGCAGCGACCCGGCTGAATGAGTTAGGATGCAATTGGGTGATGACGTCTGGAGGAAGCAGCAGAGGCCAGTAATGAGCTTGTATGTCAGGACTGTAATCTCATCTACATGTAAATGTATTCTGGTAGAAGTTGGCCCACTAATTTATTCATCCAAGTGTAACTTCATCAATTTACCCCTCATCTTGCTATCAACGCACCACAAAAGTCGGCCCGGGGAGAGGAGGGGAGAGGAGAGGAGGCATCTGATTCCACCAGGAGATGCTATTGAAGTTTTTTTTTTTTTTTCCCCCGCAGCAGGGGAAAACACGGGGAGGAGAGGAATTTTTTCACTTCGAATGTGAGACTGAGAGGCCGTGTGGCTTGTGTTAGGCTGTGTAATTGCTTCATATTTAATAGGACAAACATGCAGCCGGGCTGGTGAGAGTCGTCCTCAGACGAAGGCTGCCGTTGCGTGCCCCGGGCTTGCTTGCTCTTGCTTTTATCCCTGTCGGCCTGTTTCCGGTATGCACTTCTCGTGTTTGCTGCAGCGGTGCATGAAACGTTGCGCCGGATGGCTGCGGCCGACTACTCGTAGTGAACCTGTCTCAATGGCGTGTATGTGAATACGTGTGTGTTAAGTGCTGGCGGGTTAGTCATGTAAAATCCGTCTTGTTGCACAAGTGAAATGTACTTTGACTATTTTTGGAAGACGAAATGAAAACACAACCTTAAACTCTTTCTTTAATGAATCTGTTTATTCTTGTCCTTTTTTCACTCAAAGGAAATCTATTGGAGGACTGCTGTTCATTTGTTTGCAGCACTGTTGGCGCATAACAAGAAGGTCCTTGGTTTCAGCGTTTCTGTGAGGAGTTTGCATGTTAACTTTTGGTGTTTAAGAAAGCAGGGCAATACAAGAAGTTACATGGAGCACATATTTATTGAAGATCGACAGGTAGTCACTTTTTTTTTAAAATATTGGATAAAGCCATGCAATTCCCTTTTTTCTGCCTTTATGCTAAGCTAAGCTAATTGCCTCCTGCATCCAAGTTTACACTTAATGCATAGACATGAGAGCAGTATTGATTTTGATTTATTAAATCTTAAAAAGAGAGCAAAGGATCGTATTTTCCCAAATGTTTGGAAAAGTCCATAATGTTTTGTTGACAAGCTGCAACATCTGAAAAACAAACAGGTCTACAAAAAACATTTTGGTCTGTAGCTCATTATTCACGTAAAGTTATGCATATTCAAGAGCGCTTTGACTAGCTGTCAGTAACTCTTTTGGCCACCAAGTACGCTTTTTGATAAACATGGTTGTTAATTGATATATTTTTAATATATCGAGGTTTATATTTTTACCATCAAATGATTAATGGGATTTGTGAGAATGGGTCTGACAAAAATGGTTGGATACCTTTACACCTTTAATGTGCTACTTCTTTTTTTTTTCACACAGTTGTGGTTAACTAGAAAAAGTTGAGCGACTTGAAACTTGACCCAGATTTTCCAGAGGTATCTGACTTGCAGATTCAAGGCTGTCGGGATGCACCATTAGTTTTGGTCTCCGTGAGGGCAGACGTCTCACTCGGAGCGGAAGTTCAGGTTCAGAGGAGAGACGTTGCCGTCATAGTCTGGTGCCCTGTCCAAAATGTACCCCCACCCCCTTGCCAAATGCATTACAGAATCCAGCCTCCCTCCTGTGAACCTCCATAGCTGACCAGGTAAAGAAAATGGATGGAGGACTGCTGCACATCGCTGCCAGAATTCCTAAAATATGAATCCTCACCGCTGAAATATTGATTTTGTGTTTTCTTGCCATCTGGGGACGATGATTCGATCACTGTGTAGTTTCACTGGAGGGCCTAATCTTGTAGGCCAGATGAATGGTAAGTGGTCTCTAAAAGGCTGTCAGTGTTTGTTAAATGTGAGCTCTCTGAAAAGGTCATCAACCCTGTCTGTTCACACACACACACACACACACACACACACACACACAAAATCATCATTCCACCGCTGCCATCCCCTACAGCCAGGAAGATGTGTAGCGTGAGACACAACATCGAAGGATAAACAGGGAGACCAATGTCACTCGGTCAAATAACTGAGCTCAGAAATTATGCTGTGATTTCAGACATGTCACTGTTTAAATAGACGGTGAAGATTTTCCTGTGCTGTTTAATTACAGATACATAAATAAAAATAGCTTTTTTTGTTTATGGTTTATTTAAATGTTGATATTTTACAGCCCAAACAACTTTTTCAAGTGGCTAACCCCTTAAAAAACATCCAGTGGTCAGTACTTTAAAGCTACAAAAATATTGGTAATCACTTTTCTAATGTCTGTGAGTGTAATTGTAATTGTGTGATTGTGACTTGTGAAAATCTGAGTTGTCCAATTGAAAATGGTGGGAGAAGCATTTGTTAAGCAATTCTAAAGGTTTATAAACATCAGTTGCAACTTTACGTCTTTCAAAATAAAGTTCATACTGACCACCGCAGTATTTATTTACCATTTACAAAGTATCATAAACATCACTTCCTACTTTACAATTAACAATCACTTCATAAATGGTTTATAGACAATTTCATTGTATGTCATATTCTGAGGTTTATCCCAAAACAAGACTCTCTTTCCTCTAAACTGCGCTCAGCGGTATCTTCTTTTCGAAAATGTTGCTTTTAAAAAGTGTTTACATTGTCCTTGTCGATCAGTGTCCACGGGGTGTTTTCATGAGAAAAATCCTGGGCTTTTGGGGCTGATTACAGGAAATACATATTTGGATTGACTAATGGTGACCTCTAGGGCCGAATAAATACCACTTGTAAGAAACTGTTTAAAAAGCAATAAATTCAAGGCAGTTCCAAGGGCAAAAACATTTGTGAGTGGGCTTTTGCTCCAAAATATCATCTCTACATTGTAGCGTGGGAACTTCCTACAAGCAAAACTTCATTTTGTTCTGGCACGTTTCCCTGTTTTGACCACTTTTAATGAAAAAAAAACAAAAAACAATTGTCTTTCTTCCTCATCTATACGGTTAAACTATCCATGATTAAACATATAATCATGTGCTTTCTTTATCAAGGGTTTGATAAGGACGTTCAATGGGTGTAATTAATGATTATGAATTATTCATGTATACACGGAGATGCAATACATTAACCGCTCATCCCCAGAAGGTGACACATTCTCGACCCGAGTTAATGGAATAATTGTCTCCCCTAATTCTGTAAGCGGAGTCGAATGAAGACACTCGAAAATGAGCGACCCCAAAGGTTGTATTTCATGTTGGACGTCTGAAGTTAAAGCGGGGCGATTGCAAGGTCGCGTCCGCCGGCAGACTCATTAAGAAAACGGTCAGGTGTGACACAGTCGTATTGACGACATATTTACTGTCTGTATTAACGTGTAAATCTCCGCGGCGCATGAGCTCATGAATGTTTGATGTCTTTCTTTCATGCGTAGCCCGGGAAGCATTAAGTGGTGTTAACTCGGGAGCTGCCTGTTAAATGGTGTTGCGACAAATCGTTGGCCTGTTTAACAGCTTAACTTAGCTTAGCATGAGCGCTACATGTCTCAAACCCCGCTCATTTTGTGACTAAACATGTTTATTTGACCAACACCGTGCTTGGTTCTTCAAATAACACGCTATATCAATGACCCTCTGTCTTTGCACTGTTCTTTTTGTGTGACCTGTTGCGGTTAAAACAACTGATTACCTGCAGGCTGAGTCGGGCAGGGGGGCGGCTGAGTAAGCTGGTGTCCTGACACGATCGTCTGCAAAGATGAACGACTCACCCACCTCAGTATTACAGTTTAGTAATAAACAATGCTGTGTGGAAACCACAGTTTAACCTCTTTTTTTTCCTCCCCTGGTGAATAGAAACACATCTTCTGTCACTGCAGCGTGTTTGTGTCATTTTTCAAACCCCTGCCTGAACTTTTCACGTCTTGAGTAAGAGCACCGCTTGTTCAAGTCGAACACTCATCCTGTTGAATATCAATTTTCCAGGTGGGGTGGATGACTTTTTGCAAGGGCCTGAATACAGATCAGTCGCAGAGTGGCGCTCTTAAAGCTCCGGAGAGAATATAGTCAGCAGAGTGAGCCACCAAACCTCATGCAAAAAAATTGCTTTTTTGTTAGTTTGCATCCTGGATGCACTTTGTTGTTACCTTCTATGTCAGCTAGATGTCAGCAGCTGGCAAATTTTGTCACGGCGCATATGTGAAATGTTGGCATGACCTCATACCTTTATACTGTGTTTCGTGTTCTGGGGGGTGGACAAAATATCAGAAACGACAGAGCTTTAAACATACAATCTGAAAACAATACAGAAAATGTCTGTTTTCTTCATTCATATGTGAATATGTATAATTATTTGTACGTGGTTCTGTTGTGATTGTATGATTTCATATTCATCACACCATGCTCATTGTTTTGAATAATGACTTTTGCATATTGATTGATCCTCAACTAGTGCACTGCATGCACTGAATAAAACACACCTCCCTTTTTATAGCCGTTCTTGTACATGAGCAGATTAATAACCCTGAAATAACGATCATCCATCAGCAGAGGGCAGTGTGTGTCCACCTCTCCGCCTCCTCTTTAAGACCAGACTCCTCATAGAAGCTGTGAAATTACTCTGGCAGCCTAAATGAAGATGTCCCCTCTGTTCCTTGGCAGTCATCTTGCATGCTTGTTTTGTCTGCCTCTGTATCCTACGCCTGTCCTTACAGCACCGTTTTATGTCCAACAAAGCAGTGGTAGCCGTGTGTGTTCAGCCCGACAGAGGAAAGAGCTGGAGTCCAATAAGCAGACAGTGACTGTGATGATTGTGACCCCATTAAAATGTGACTGTGTGCCAAAGCTGGACTGCTGCTGCTGCTGCTGCTGCTGCTGCTGCTGCTTAGGCACATGATGAGGGGAGTCCTTAATTGCATGCACTGAAACAGTCTCAGTGACAAGAAGATATGCTGCAACATCACTTTTTTATGTATTTCAGGCTATAGTTTTGACTTGTGGGGATGGTTTCCATCTGTTTTTCCAATGCATTACACACACTTAATAGAGATGTCTCAATATTTTAGCATACATATTTTTCTTTACGCTATAATGTTCAAGCTGACCCGACACGTACAAAGCTAATAAATACAGTTGTCTTGGTTGTTATTGTTGCTATGTACGTCTCCTTCCTTTTGTTTGTAGTGTATGTAGTGTCCATTTTCGGTGAAGATATGTAATGTACTGTCAGTGAAGACAAATCTCCCTACGGGACAAATAAAATCAATCAATCAATATGTGTATTCTGCTGGTGGCAATGAAGTGCTGCTGCTTTCTGTATTTCTCTCACTGCCTTAAGAAAAAAAAAACACACACAGAAACATCAGAACAAATTTTAAGATTTAAGCTCTTACATCCTCAGTGTCGATGCCCGCTGTACTGATTTAAACAGATATTACAAGGCGCAACGTGGTTCCCCTTCTTATGTAATCCATCCCTCTGTAGGAAGAGTGTTACTGGTTGTTCAAGTAAGGCTTACATCACTTTGTGTCTGATTTATACTGCTAAAACCAGCGTGGGTTAGGGAAACATCGCCTCATCTCTTGGGTTTAAAAAACCTTCGAAATCTGTAATCCAAACGGTTGAACAGCCGGAGACTTCGAGATTCTGAGGTTCTCACATATGAATTAATAACCAAAGTTTATCTTTTGATCAATTATTTACACACACTTATGCTCTATTCGGTTGGAAACTATCACTAAGAACAATGTTAGAAGTTTTCTCTGCAGCGTGACAAAACACAAGCCGTAGAGAGTTTTCATGACCTGATGACTGTAAAGTTTCGAAGTGATTTAGTGACTGTTAAGAAAGTCCTTACACTTCATAAAGGGCAACTTATTAGAAATGGGAGCATATTATAGTGTGTGAATAATATATTTGTATGGCGATAAATGCTGTTATATTGTG
>CAEMYA010000506.1:1414519-1432511 GCA_903131615.1 Diplodus sargus
CGTGACAAAACGCAAGCCGTAGAGAGTTTTCATGACCTGACGACTGTAAAGTTTCTCCTCTGACACATACACGATCCATAAAGCACTAGTAAGTGATTTAGTGACTGTTAAGAAAGTCCTTACAACTTATTAGAAATGGGAGCATATTATAGTGTGTGAATAATATATTTGTATGGCGATAAATGCTGTTATATTGTGTTTGTGTGCTCTTAAGTAAGTTACCATGCACGTGTGTTCTCCTTCATTTTCACGTGAAGACCTTGCACCAGTGCAGAAATCATACAAATATAAGATGTGCTTCAAGCAGCAGGAATGAGCAAATGTACATTCAGCAACCGCGCGGCGCGTGTGCCACCTCAACAACTGGACTGATTGAAGTGCACTGGGGTGTTTCGGCCCCTTGAATACGACTGTGTCTGGTCGCTGGCTTTTTTTTTTCTTTCTGCCTAAACCTCGTGTCTGCCCGGCTTTAATCATTTGGCCAAGGAGTCATCCATTCCTCTCCTCTGGGCACAAATCACACTCAAAGTGAGAAGTACAGTAAGAGCAAAACCCATTCTGCTGAGCTTACCCCACTACAGTCTGAGTAGTTAGCGGGCATCGATTTCACAGCAGATCGAATCTGTCTCGTGCTTTTCTGACCGGCAATCCCTCGCGGTCCCAATGCAAAAAAAAAAAAAGGCAAAAGAGGTTTTATTTGAATCAGTAGTTTTTTTTCATTCACACTGCGCTCATACACGGCAGACATTTCACCTTAATAGTCAGTTTTCCAGAAGCCCCATGCTCCGCACTCTATCGATCAGCTCAGCAGTCTTTGTTTAGACAACAGTGACAGATGCTGGGAGCTGAGTCGTCCAGTCTCAGCTTGAGACAACACAGCTGTCCCACGCCCCCTCCACTTTCTCTCCTCCTCTGCCCATTAAAAAAACTGCTTGCTGTGATCTGTCCTTTTCCCATCTTTACTCCCAAGTCCTGCACATCCTTTTTCACAATAAAATCCCTCATTGACGTTACTCAAGGAAGTCAATTTTGATGTATTTTATGAGTTGTGATTGATTATTATCTCGTAAAACTGGCGATACATATTGTATATTCCGCAAAGTATAAACCCCTGAAACTTGCAGCACGGTAAGCTGCGATGCAGCACTGACCTCCAAACCGCAAGAGAAAATCTTCCAACTTACCGTAAGACTTTCCAGTCGGGTAACACAATACTTCGGGAGATCAGCCTGGATTTAAAAAAGCAAAAAGTTGGCTGACAGTTGACAAGAGAGCTACTTAATCACGCCGCTCTGCGAGAGCAGACCCAGAGTAAATATTAACATAATTAATCAAAGTCACCACATCACATCGTGGTCAAAGAGCTGCACTGAAGTTAATGTAAACAGTTTTCATAGGGTGATGCCCTACGTAATATTTTTAGAATCACTTTTTTGTCGGCCGTATCTGAGGAGATTGTAACTTGACGTCAAAAATAAGATCTTCCTCGTCTCTCTCTGTTGCTTACACAAGCCTATGGATGATTTGTTTAGGTCATTTAACGTTGCTGGACATTGGATCTGTAGAGTTTCCCACAACAGTCTAAAGGATGTGACTTTGTGCACGTTCTCGAGTGCCTCAGAAGCTTTTGTTTGGATAAAACAGCAGATGGCGTCATATTAGAAAAATGGAGTCTGCCAACATAAACTAGCAACCAGCCATTGAACCTAAAGAAGCATAAACTTGCAACAACATGACACATTAGCAATGGTCCTGCTCTTTTTTTTCTATTTTCAAAATTTGTGATGCGAAAGAGGTTTTTATTGTTCACTAAATTTCATTTCCCTAATAACAAATGTCAAATACAGCTGAGTGTCTTAAGTTGCCAAGCAGAGGCTCATAAAGTTTTATTCTCCATTCAGTGTTTTGATGGTGATGACCCACTTTCACAGGTAAAGATGACTGCAAAGCACATTTGCTCTATCAAGTGAGCATCCTTGGCTTGTGTCCTAAATGCAAGACAAACTGCTTTGAAGCATCTTCCCCTTCTAATGACTTACGCGTCCTCATCTTGTCTACTGCTAATAAAGCAGCGAGAGCACGCGCGCGCGTGTGTGTGTGTGAACGTGCGTGCTTGAGCGTGCGTTTTGGGGGAAGAGGAGACGGATGCGTGGGTGTGTTGTTTGCATGTGTTTTATGATTTTAATACAAGCGTAATGATATTGGAACCGTTTGGCTCTCGCATGGTGAGGGGGAAACTAATGACTTTTTTTTTCTTATTATTATTCTCCACTGGTCAGGATTTAGCTTCTAGTTTTTTTGCGAAGAGGGCAGACAGGAAAAATGATTCACATCAACATTGTGCCAGAATTCATACTCTCCTCACGTTGTGTCTAAGGACATATAAACCATAATGACACTTCTGTTTTTCAAAAAGGACTTGAGACAGGTTCAGGATATAATTGTGGAAGCCCGAGGCCGCTGGGTGGGTGTTTTCCTGCGGCAGCGGTTGACTGACATCTGAGGGCCGGTTGGGAGATGCACTGTCAACTTCTTTGATACACAATTTGCCTTAAAGAAAGGGCAAACAATCCACTACAGCCCAGCTCAAAAATCCTTGTCAAAAGTATCTTCACTGCACCTTCAGTACCTTGCTAACGCTCTTCACCTTGCCAGTAGAATAAAATCTTCCCCAAAATACCGCCAAGTATTTGGGATCTTAAGCAGCCATCTTGGCCGACATGTTGATCTCCAGCGTAACACGTCCCCCCCAAAAAAATTTCCCATGCAAGATTTGGTAATCTCTAACAGTCGAGCCGAACCCGACACTTTCACACTTTCCTCTCTCAAGTTTTACATTTATATCAGGATTTGTCACAGCTTTCAAGCCCGTTCCCCGATTTTGATCACAGGATTTATTTCTCTGCATGAATAAGTGTGAAGAAAGGCAGCTGGATATGTGCACCCTTTGTGACAGGAAATCTATATAGGACACATCTGTTGGGGGAAATCCTCTCAGATCTCTAATTGAGGGAGGGCTTTGGATTCAGGGAAGTCACGACGTCGATACTCAGGAGCGAACTGTGACCTGGTTGGGTAGAAAAAGTGCTGCATTGTTTCCTTCAAACTCTTGAAGCCCCTTTGACTAAGAGCGCAGGAGGTTATTTGAGATCGGTGTGGCCCAGGTACGCGCTGATGGTCGTTTTTTCTATTTGAGTGTGTCAGAGGACTTGTCAGGATAGATCAATATGTGTCACCCCCACCTGAGATTCCACCCACCGATGCACCACCCATGTACTCCTCTTATCCCAGTGGGGTTCAGTATATTCCAGGTGGTATTTGATGATAAAACCAACCTTAATGCTGATTCTTATCTCCCTGGCGTCAGCTTCAGTAACCGATGTCCTACATTTCCCAGGATGCTGTTTGAGAACCCCAGAAAATGTGCAGTTGTGTGCATCCAGCTGTTGACCCTTCAGGTGTCCGGGGGGAAAAAAACTGTAAATACTGTGATGTTCTTCTGTAACTCCACTGTGAATGCTGTAAATATGAGATGGTCACTGAATAGTCAGGGTTATCATTAACCTTGACCCTACCCTAACCCTAACAATGGCAGTCAGAGAATACAAACCACTGGCTCAAGGTTAAATGTTTATATGTGTGCATTCAGTATTGTATCCAATGTGTATGTAACATGATGTGAGTTAAATGTATTCAAACTTTTATACGGTAGAAGAACTTTCTCTTTTATTAACAGCAATAGGGATAAAATAACATTTGAATAGTATTTCGTCCTTTGCTACCCAAACTGTCAGATTATCATACTGTAATCTTTTCAATGTTTTCAATTTGAACAAGTGATTTTGAAAAATAAAATGTGAGCAGGAGAGAGACAGACTCTCAGATTGATATGAGGCGTCAGAAGGTAAGCATCAGATGAAAAATGATCCTCTTCTCTCTGCCTTGTAGCTTATACAGCTGCCCCTATGAAAGCGCAGTACATTTTTTTCAACATCGTCATTGCATCCATGTGTACGTTTCAGTGTTTTTGAAACAATAAAACGTCCATAGCTAGTGATTAAAAGGAATACAAATGCGATCAAATTCCTGTTTAGAGTCTTCCTCTCGACACTCCGCTCTGATTTAATTACTGCAAAACTTGTTATTGCCAAAAACAGATTAAACATTTGACCCTCTTCCCAGTCGAGTCGAATTATTTTCACACTGGGTGTGATCATGCGTGAAGGGTGGTGTTTTGAAACGAAATAATCTGTATTCTGTTGATATGATTTGCTGAAAGAAAAGCAGCCAGTGAGTTTGTGTCCTACTGGCAAACTATGTTGCAACGTGGCATTAAATTTTAATGCGTGCTGCCGCCACAGGTTGAGTTGCCTTTTGAATAACAACAGAGGCAGCCTGACGTTGCCAGCCACGAGTGTGTCTTGTTGATTTGGTGGAGCTTGTGTGGTGGATGGATTAATCGCCCGCGCAGCTTTTCTGTGAAACCATCAAAACGGTGTCAGCTCAGCTAGATAGAGATGGAACGTCTGCACGGACAATCTGCTCGGTTGAATCATCCATCTGCGATGCGCCACAATCTCCCACACATTGTGCACCAGGCGTCTTTCAGCTTCAAAAGAGGGGAATGATTTTCGAAAAAAAAAAAAGGCTGTGCCGGCTGCCTCCTGTATCCAGGTGAAACAATAGCTTGAAGCAGGCTTCTGGGCGTGTGTGAATTTAAGCAGCTGAGGTTCCTCAAACAGCCTCTGTTGTTTCTTTTCTTGGTTCAATGCCTAATCTATTACATTTAAAGAAAAAAATGGAGTCCAGCTGTTTTTATTCTCTTTTTTTCTCGCTTCAAACAGGATTATTCCAGTATGCTACCAGTCACAGAGCCCTCCAGATGGAGTGGGAAATTATTCTGACAGATATATGACCCAAAAGACATCAACCCAATGGAGATGGTATAAAAATAAATTTGTTTAGGGCGATTTGGTTTCTGCGTCTTTGTCCGGCTAGCTTTGAGCTTTGTTTCGTTTCTCCCCGTCTTTCAAATCGATTTGCAGCCAGACAGAGAGATATGTCTCGCAGGATGTAACGCCGCAGACTCTTTAAGGTTTGCGCTCCTCCATCCTTCCTCCATCCTCCTCTTCAAGGCTCTGCTGTAATCTCACACAGCTGTCAGGGCAGGAGAAGATAGATTTTCAGAGATTTCACTGCTATTGAGTGAAAAGTCTTTCTAGGCGTTCACAACGCTGAAAAGAGACTTTCAAAATGGATGTATATTGTAGTTAATGGGCGTATCTGCTGTGCTCTGACGCTAAAGTTGCACCACATGAAACAGAATTTATGACCACTGATCTCCGCTCCGCACACAACATCCCAGCGAAATCGGTTTCAAGATGTATTTTATTTCATGTTTTTTTTTAACCAAACCGCAAGCTGAAAAAACTTTTTTGACCTTTCCAATTGTCACCCACAAGAGACTATTGAATGAGTTTAAATATTAATTGAGCATACACGATCAATAAAACATAAGAAGAGGTTCCGATTACATAGCTTTAGGAAAGATAAGTAAACAATACATATAACAGGAAGAATAAACTATTACATTAAATATGAATACATTCGTAAGACTTGTCCATGTGCTTACTAGGCTTTCATTTTCCATAATTCTGCTAAACAAAGGTACGGGCGCACCTCACCCAAGACAAAAAATATCATAATAAATTGCTGAAATTATTAACAGAGCCATGTAGTAGAAATCCAGTCCCATTATGAATGTTGGTGGAGTGGATCGGGAGGCTTCCTCCCCCCTCTCGGCTGTGTGACAGGCAGCCTTATAGAGATAACTCTCACCGGTTTGTGTTTTCCTTTCCTTCACCTCTCAACTGGTGAAGTCGAGACACTTTGATCTCAGGCACTTTCTGAAATCATGAGGTTGTTGACTGACAAACACAAACATAGGGAGTTTACAACGTAATGCAGCCCGTTTCCTCTCGCCTTACATTCTCACTATCTACCTTCTCTCATCTCTTAGAGCTTCTTTTTTGAAAAAAAAAACAAACAAAAGGAATAGTTTGACATTTTGGGAAATACGTTTGTATGCTTTCTTGGAGAGAGTTGGATGAGAATCTGTTTGTTTTATCTGAGGCTACAGCCTGGAGCTGATTGGTTTTAGCATAAAGACTGGAAGCAGGGGGAGTGTAGCTAGTATGGATTAGTGCAAAGTGCACCTACTGGCACCTGTAAAGCTCACTATGTAACACATTATAGTTGTTATTAGAGATGTAAACACTTAAATTTGTATGAAACAAATGCTCAGGTTACGGTTTCACAAGATGTTATACTGCATGTCAGATGGTTTCTCAGCTGAACTCTATGGGCTCTATCTAACGTCTGGCGCATAGCAGTGTCAGTACTAGTTTCAGACTGACACAGTTGTCACTTTCACAACCAGCGCCCACATTATGTAGACAGCAAATGTACTTCCACCCACCTGTGCTCCCCTGGGCATGTTGGTCTCAAAATGTGGTGTGGTCACGCTCATTGGTGGCTCACTGCTGTCTTTGAGCATCAGAAAGCAAGTGATCCACAGACCAACAACAAGCTGCTCTAAAGCCAACAGTATTTTTCCTGCTATTTAAAGGGCGCATTATTCAGATAGTAAGATTGGGCATACACAGTGGCTGCTTTCAGGCATTTTAAACAATTCCCTATGTGCAGTAATGTCACATAAAAGCTGCAGTCATAAACTGGACAGGACAGTGGGAGCTCCAGAGGAAACAGAATTGAACTTTTATCTTCTTAAAAGAAAGAATTGCCTGCCTTTAGACACAGTCTGCTCCACGTCTCTCGCTATTAATGAAAATTAATTAATGAAAAAACAGGAAGTTAATTTAGTCCACACTGCTACGTGACTCAACCTGATTCAATTCGGACAGGCTGAAACACACCGGCCCAGATTCTGATCAACTTATTAATGCAGGAAGTACAAAAATGTCACCTTATTTTCAGTACTGGGTCAAGTAAAATGTAGCTTATATCTGAACCTAATTTCATCTCGAAGAGAGACAAAAGCATCGATGACACAGTGTCAGTTCAGTCGATTAAAGAGACCAATATCAAATGCCCCCTTTAAAAATGCCTGTGTTCGTGTAAATCTCACAACATTTACATACCGTATTGTCCAGTGTGGCAAAAAATCACACAATGGCCCAAGTCTTAAAATAACTCCATGTTTCACTCGTACAGTTTTAAAGAACTCAAATGTTTTGCATGTTGTTTAAGACAAAAAGCAGGGTACCTTTTATAAAATGACCCAATAAATGACCTTTCATCAGTAAAAACAACATGACACCGGCATTGAATTAGAAATATGTACAGTAAGCGAAATCTTTCTCAAAGTAGTAATAACCTGATAATTTTTTACATCATGGAAATAGCCATTTCCTCATGTTTTTAAGGCATACAGTCATTATGCACAAGTCTAAGATTTGAATCAATAATGTATAAACTGAGATCAAAGGCTGAAAAATGCACACTTTCCAAAGCTCTCGATCTCGGTCGATTCTATGTACACTTATAAGCGAAGAGGTTATTGTGTACCGTGTTTGTAAATGTGAAACGTAGGTATATTCAGTATCAACCTAAGAGGTTGCATCTGGCTGTCGCCGATGAGTAAAACACCTTAGAAGACGCTTCTCAGCCTCCAGAGCTGAAGACATTAAAATAATCTCCTCACTAATGGATCCATCTTATTTCGGTGTTGATGACCCTGAAGTAATGCATTAAAAAACTTGAATAATAAATGATAATCAAGCCCGTTTTTGTCTGATCTTCCCGCATTTCTTGTCGAGCGCGATGTCAAGTGCGCCCATTTGCGGATAGCGTTTCAGCACTATAAACCGACTCAATGACTTTTAAAGACACCACTTCTTTTTCAGTGAATGCACATTAAACAACTCTGAATCGCCTGTATGCGACCCATAAAACATCATCCAAAGTCTTTTTTTTTTTTTTTTTTACAGAAAACGGTGAGAAATACGGTGTACAAAAAGCAAACATTACATCTTTAATATGTCTGTTAAATCTAATATAAATGGATGAATGTGTTGTTTAACTAAGAGAGTATTTGAGAAAAAGTAATAAACAACAATGCAGATACCTGTGTTTACATCTTCACCTTACATCCCATGTCAGCAAATGTCCACATTTCAGTCAGTAAGAACATCTGAAAAATATTTTTTCCAAAAGTGTCCACGCTCCCTCTGCAGTCTCTCGCATCCCTGTGTCGGTGAAAGCTGCCTCTAGTTGTTGAGCGTCTGTTGTTGGCGTCATGCATTTATGTACAAGTCAAAAGCGGCCAGGTGTTCTGGATAGTTCTACCTGTAAAGGGGAGAGGAACAAGCCAGTCTCACATAGTCTTAGCTGCTTGAAGCGATGCAGGATGGATGCCATATGGCGATCGCACAGTCTTAGATCCGGTTCACCACCGGGGAAGCTGGGCCTCTTCCCAGCACCTCCCATCGTCATCTCCAAATCAGTCAACATATTGCAGCGGCACAGATGAGCGCCGATCTGTCGGCTGATGAAGTTCAGTGAGAGTTCACGGCCTACAAGGTGGTGTAGATGTAGACAAAGATGATGACTACCAAGTTGAGGATGGTCCCAATGATGCCCAACATGGCCAAGATGCTCTCCTCCTTACTCTCCTTGTCTTGGATTCCCTTTTCCTCATCACTGTGGAGAGTGTTTACCATTTTCTCTGGAAAAGTCTGCAGTTTTCGTCTCAGACCAATCTGGAGTGAGCAGATAAGAGAGAAGAGAAAAGACACAATTCACGTGTTAGTTGCCGCAACTGGTTAATTTTTTCTCGTTGAAGATTGGTCTTTGCTCAGTGTATGGTGGACAGCGATAATGGCAATAAAACAAAAATAAAAGTTTATCCGGTGGTGAGATGGTCGGTGTCGCAAAGCACATAATTAAAAAGCAATTAACCGAGTGATATTTTTTTTCTTTGTGCTGATTTAAGAAAATACTGTGTGTTAAATGGATTATATTCAACAAAAAGCTGTCAGTTAACTGTGGTGTTAGTGCCACAAATGCAATATTATCAGGACTGAGGTGGCCAAATCTGCTTTAAGGACTGTTTTTTATCCATGAATTCAAGAAAATGTTTGCGTCCAGGGAAAAGATTAACAGAATTAAGAGTCAGTGCTTGAGAAGCTAAAGTAGCAGCAGGGGTGTGTGGTTCATGCAGCTTTTTGCCAACTCTGAAAAGAAAGTTGATAAATTGTGATTCCATGCTTTGTTTTGTTAAATGTCTTGATATATGTGTGCAATTCTGATACTTCAGAATTCAAGTGGATATGTTAAAAAAGAAATTGAACATTTCCAGCGCACATGTGACATTTCAGGCCAATCTACCTCCCAACGCTTCAAATCCAGCAGCCTGATCAGAAGCTGCATGCTGTAGGTTCCCATGGGAAACTACAGCATGGAAAAAAAAAACCTACAGGAAAATCTGATCATGAAAGAGTTTGTGGTGGTTGAACGGATTATTGTGGGACTTTCCCCTCAGAGACGATGGTTCACATCCTGTTTGTGAAGAGTAGTTAAACGTGTGTAAATGACTTGACTGATGTCAAATACGTTACATGAGTGACATCCCGTATGTTAAGTGACGCCAGTTTTGCCAATTACATAAATTGCATTACATATTTTAAACCAAAGTACAACCCTTTCTCCACCAAGATGTCAAACAAACTGCAACTGTGTGACAGAGTTAACACATAGTGTGTCATAATATGTATTAGTGCTAGTTTGACTACAGAGCCCTTTATGTGCAAAACGGATGCTAGAGAAGAAAGTAGAGCGTCATATTTTGAAGACCACTGACCAAGCTGTGAAAATAGTCAATCAGACGTCGAGTGAGTGTTTTGTTTCCACATGAAAGTTCTAATCCACATGTGGCAAAAAAATGTGCCATGTTTTGTTAACACATGTGGAAACTGAAGTCCACATGTGGAAGTAAGCCACAAACTTACACAAAAAAAATAATCACATATGAATTTGTTTAATCCAAATGTGAAAATGTAAATTTCACCTGCAAAATATATACAGTGCACATGTGACATTACTTTACTTTCATGTCAAAATTTGAATTTGCATGTGAAAAAAAACGAGCCAACCTGACAAAAAGGCACAATTCACACATATACAAAGGGTATTTATTCAGGGATGGTAGAAGTTTCTCATAACTACTATACACACATGCACATAAAGACACACAGACATATACAAGACCTCAAAGTGTAGAGTGTGTGGGGTCTAATGCACTGCTGCTCTTTGCATGTTGCACCTATAAGCCATGTTTTATTCAAGGACATGGGAAAGATTTTCCCATCAGATGTGAATTACTTTCCTCCGTTTCCTTCAATAAAATATAGTCATCTCCTGAGTTTAAATGTTGGGGGAGAAAAAAAGGGACGTCGATGAACACACGAGAGTGAGAATCACCGCCAAACGTCTCATTAACATGAAATGAATCAATGTGCTGGATGGTTTAAATCCGTTTGCATTCCCAGGGTTAAGTAGATGCGACACTTATGATGAGTTTAAAATGCGTTCCCTATATTTCCTCTTTCACAGGCCTCTTAAAAACGGATAAATGTGTACAGTCAGACTCTATGCCAGCTTTTTAAAACAGTTTTCAAGTTTCCACTTTGTCCAGTGAGTTAACTGATTGGATTGTGGAATCAATTAACTAAACTAAAGTCATAATTTTACATTAATCATCAATCAATAATCTATTAGGTAATTTAATATATACATATATTTTTTTAAATGATAGTTAGGTATTCATTGACAGATGTGCCTGCAACACAAATAATACATTTAACACTTAGTATCTTCGTTTATTTTTCTGGTATTATGAATATGTTATAAAGTGTGAAATAAGCAGAATTAGTGTTTTTTTCCTTTACTCTTCATTGGTTTGTCTGTTTTCAACCCGTGTCTACTGTGTTCCTGTGCCTGTTCCCTGGCTTTTTTGTTGTTTGCATTTCGGATTGCCGGACTTTGGACATCAGCTCATCGTTAAAGCTTGCATTTTGTCGTTAAGCCTGCCTGCCTCTGCCTCTGGGTCTGTGTTTGGGTCCTTTTTTTTTTGATGTACTGCGACAGTTTCCTATTGCTATTGAGGTGAAACTTGCTTTCAAGCATGATGTGAAACTTCTGGTTGTAAGACATCGCAGCCGTGATAATAGTGATACAGACTTCTCATACAGACACCAACTCTCCTACTGATTGGCATGCTGGACATCAGAGGAATAGCTTTGGCAGCTTTCTGAGTGAAGAAAAGACAGCAGAAATTCCTGCCCCAAGATCCGTTCAGCTGTTGGATCTTTCCGGGATGTGCCTATGTATTGATTTGATTAGCCCGGGGTATCAGGAAGTTGCTGTATGTTTTCAGCCGCAGGCACAGCAGCTTGTGCGAGTTGGCATCCAGGCACCTCTGGGGACAAAAGCACTCCTTTTGCGGGTCAATGGGCTTTATACGCTGACTAGAAACAGTAAAGCACATAAGCTAATGCAAACTAAAAATAAACCTTCTAACAGGGAGCTGTTCCTCTTAGTAAAAAGCTCGGATGCAAGATAAACACCTTTCTGACTTCCAGTGAGAGTTACAAAAAGGGGTTACACCTTGTAGTGCTACCGGGGTACACGGTGTGCCTTTTACGCTGATGTACTTCACGGCAGAGGAACTGACTTGCAAAAATAAATATAATCCTGAGCTCTCTTTTAAAACATCTGTGCAGTGACACAGGATCTCAGTTGGCTTCTGTACTGTTCTCGGTTTACACTGTACTCTCTGTGCTGCATTCACCTGAAGAGGAATCATTCATAAGAAAACGTGACGTTTCCCACTAGCACGATCACAAAGTTAAAAGTATTTTAAAAAAAACATCCCTTCCTAATTGTTTTCTTTTCCTGATGATGAATCTAACTAAAACAGAGTTGTTTACAATAATTAACCTTTGCAAAGCCCACATTATTAAACCTCATTTGCAGGCGTCCTTTGCAGTAATTAAAATGTATGTAACCTTTTGCGAGAGCGCTGCCAAAGTGGAGTTTTTAAGTCGTCAGTGCTGCACTTTGCTCTTTTTTTCTTTTGACTCCCTGATTGTGTTCACGGACAGTTTGGCAGAGGATAAAGGTCTTGGCAGACAATCATCACCTGCCAGTACATCAAAGTCTGGGTGTTGATGGATTACAAAGAGGGAGAATGTGAAGGAGATGAAACTGACTGAGATCATCATTATACGAATTTGATAACTTCAACACGAGTCCAGGACTGAAATGCCAATACAGGAATCCTAGAGAATACAAGAAGGACCATCATCAAACAATGGATTCTGTGTTTATGGATTACCTCCAAGTTTATATTTCCTACTGTAAAAGTGAAAGATCTTTTGCTCCGGCCTGTTTATAAGGTTAAGAGCATCACTGTGATAGTCCTTCCAGGAAGCCTTAACATCCCACCCGGTGACTCTGAATGATAGCACTGTCCAATCATCGACACGCACTTTGCTCTTGGCGCACATAAAAACACCATCAGGCTCTGTTCCTGTGTTAAAGTGCACCCTCCTCCTCTGATCTGTAACAATGGGCTTTGATTGCCTCTCCTGGGGAGCACTATAAACAGGGCTTCCCTCAACCTGAATGGAGATCTTTGTGTGGCGCGCTGGATGTGCTTTCATGCATGAAGACGCCTGCTAGCTGCTGATATTAACAAGCCCTCAGCAGAAAAAAACATGAGTGGGGAAAAAATGTGCTCGAGGAGATGGAGTAGGACTTTACTTGAAGGTACACAGCGATAATAACTAATGATTCAGAAATTAGTTTTTAAGAAGTATATTCAGGAATTACTCATTAACAATTCATTAACTATCAAGTCGTTCCTGATTAATTCCTTACACGCTCCTTAGTAGCTACTCAAAATGTTGTGTTACTTCTTGTAAAGTGTTGCTAAATGTTGTCTTCTTAAGATAACAAGATAATTTTCTAGGCTTTTTTTGTGAATGTACATGAGTCAAATCTATGTTTTAAGCATAATTACGACGAAAGAGACACTTTTAATATTTACCGTAAAAACAACGTTTTTGAACGAGCGGGGGAAACATCTACTAACGTGAGTTGTCTAAAAACCTTCTTTTTAGCAAACTGTCTGTGTACACAAACAATGTTCTCAATGCTCGTGTTCATGTGTAGAGACCCTGGTAATACTATGAGCAAAGTTTCATGTTGTGTCGAGCCTTCTTTGTGTTTTAAAAATAGTGATTTTGATGCTATCACTAAAGTGCCACAAGCACTTTCATTGGAAATGAGTTTGACCCGAAAACCAAAATCTTAAAAGTGTCTCTTTCATCGTAATTATGCTGTTACACGAAGGTTTGACTCATATACATTCACAAAAAAAGCCTAAGTTGCATTTTGTCGAGAGTTTCACTTTAAGAAAACAAGAAATATGTTTGACCATTCAGGGCTTCCATACAAGACAAGGCATGTATTTCCAATTCTCTTTTGGTTTGTGACCTTTTTGGATTTGAATAACTGCTTAAATTCCCCTCAACCCTCCAAATGTATCTTGTAACTGTGGAGTTTGGGAAAACTACCCAACTCTATAGAAAGTGGTTAAGACTAGCTCCACCTTTACAAGCTACAATTAGTACAGGGCTATTTACACGTACAGTAAATGAACGAATCTCACAACTTACCAAAATAATACCTGTCACAGGTGTCTCTGTCTCAGTAACTCCGCCCCCCTATCACTTGTTTTTGTGCTATGTAACTTCAGTGAGAGGGTCGGATCACAACGTTACACACATTTACCTCAAGTTGTGAGTTTTGTTTTGTGTGTAGTTAGCACCTACATAACATCAGAAAGATTGTTACGGATTGGGATTTGTATTGACGACAGTGGTTTTGCACTCTGAAACTGTGGGGGGCGCCAAATCGCACACAAAATGCCAATTTCTACATAATGTTGTTTTAAGTACATTTTAATGATAATGTTTCTATAGTTTTGTTTTGGGTCAGATTTTGAATGTATTACAGAGAACATTTACTTGCACTCTACTTAAAGTGGCAACAGACAACTTTCCGACCTACAATTCCAAGTGGAGTTATTGTAGGCGCCACTGTTGCAAAGACAACCGAATCATTTCTGTTTTCCTCACTAGGGAATAACAACACCCATTACCATTTACTTCCTAATGATGCGTAATGGAATAAAGCCTGCTTTTTGCCTGTTTAAGTAAAAGATCTAGATACTTCTTCCACCACTTCTGAGAAGGAGGAGAGATGGTGGTGGGGAAGGGTGGTCCAGCTCTGTCCCAAACCTGGGTGCTGTGGAAAAACAGTGCATCAAACCCTTCTGGACACCTTCCAGTTTATCCTCATGTAATGTCTCCAGTGTTCAACAGAGAGCGGTCTGTTTCGAGTGGCAGCCAGTGCTGGCATCCTACGATACCATAATCATTACCCACCCATTACGACTCCCTCTGTCCGTATAACACTCGGGCTGGACAGAGTGTGCGTGGTAGAGATCATGATCCAGGAAGTCAAGTGGAATATACTGGCAGAGGAGGGTGTAATCATATCAAATGAAAGGATTATTAATCCAGTCAGGACACAGTTCAGAGTGTCTCCACCTCTTATTGATTAGACATTTGACTGCGTGCTATTCTGAGGTACGGAGGATTTAGTTATCTCACTATTGATTCTCCTTGTCACTCAAGAGCTCTTCTTCCCAACAATTCTAACACTTTTACAGGTTAACTTCCCCCCCCACGTGATTAATCACGAGCTGGTCCGTCGCTGTCATGTAGCATCTCTCTGTCACAAAATGAAAAGCATCTGCTCGAGAGTGTTGTTTTTTGTCTCTCTCTCTCTCTCTGTCACACACAAGGGCGAGCTCACACCTGGCTCTCCACTTGTACAGCAACAGCCAGAAGCGTATTTGTATAAAAAGAGCATACGGGGGGAGAGAGAGGGTGAGAGTAAGAGGGGGAGAAAAGGGGGGCGAAGCCATACCTGGGACAACAAATCCGGACACTCCTGCCACACCTAACAGAAGCTAACATCCTCAGATCAGATCAGTGAAGAGTAAAACCTTTTGCCACTTGAATAATCCCGAGCATGTCAAACGACTCCAGATGCTAACAGAGTCTGACAGGCTGAGTCGCTTTTGGCATTGTTATAAAATGGAATTAAAGCGAGCGGCTCTGCCAACCCCTTCTCCCCGAGTGTGTATGTACTCACACACACACAGGTTGACGCCCATCAAACGCTCACACACACACACACACACACACACACACACACACACACACACTGATTCAGAGAGAGACGGTGTGTAGTAACAATGCACGTACGGAGAGACACAAGAGGAAGGAGAGTTTTTAGTGAAATCAAATCAGTTGACAATCGTGACCCATTTTCCATTAACCTGCACCCATTGTTCTGTGACTGAGAGAAAAAGTGACAGATCTATTTTGGATCGGGGAACATTTTCTTTATTGATCCAGGCAAAGAAATCCAGCAAAAGATCCCATAGAAAAGTTCAGACATTCAAGACGGCGCATCTAAAACGGAAGACAAAAGGGGCAGACAAGAAGGGGGATATGTCTTTCCAAAAACAGGTCTGCGGGAGACTTGTTTGAATCAGCTAAACTTCAGAAAACAACCAATTACTTCTGCAAAATGCAAGAAGCGAAAAGACTTTCAATGTTTCGTGTGAAGCGTTTAAACCTGTTAACAACACGCACAAGGAAAAACTCCCGGAGGGCAATGTGGACGCGTTTTCTGGACAAATACCCGCCGCAGCTAGTCAGAGACAAACAAAAAGGAGCATGGTTTTCTGACTGTACGGTAACATTCAGGGTGTCTCTGGCAGCTTAATCAATGATGCATACAAAGACAACTGAGCCCTGGAAATATCACACATTTATGAAGAATATCTCATGATGCATAATAAATTCATAGCCACACGCTGTCATGACATTTAGAAATGAGGAAAGATCCATGAAGTAGTTTGTTGACAGTCTTGCAGCTGCTGAGGGGATGATGAGGGGGACAGATGTGGGATGACTTTTCAGAGAACCTACCTTGCAAAACATCAGGAATAACATAGCATTGGACATGCTGGAGGGGGGCGCCTTTCCGTAGTGCACAGACATCCCTGGCAACTAAGGTGAAAGTCGACCCCTCTCATCCTTCGGCCGTGGAGGGGCGCAGGATCCGGAGGTTGCTGGCTCGTCTTCCAGGCGGTCCAATTTTCGGGCTCTCGTTGGATGTCGTACCCTGCAGCGCTCCAGCGTCTCCTCCCCGAATTTCATCTCACTCGTGGCCAAGTTCTGGCCACCCTCACTTTCTCCTCCTCAGCCTTTTGCGAGAGCTGAAACTGTGCTGCCCACCTCCTCCTCTTTCTCCCCAGTCTGTTTTGTTTGCCTCGATCCCACCTCTCCTCCTCCTCCTCTTCTTCTTTCTCGTCTTCTCCTTGTCTGTGTGGAAGGATGATGTCAAGTTGAAGAATGGAGTCAGTTGATGGGCAGATGGGGGCGGGAGGGTAACAAAGCTGTTTCATGTGCACACTTCCATCCTCCTTTGTCTTAATTCCGCGAAGCTTACAAAAAGCGGAAGAGACTTTGGTGTTGTCTCCCCTGCCGAGACACCCGTGTCGACCCTTATTAAAGGCTCCCCTCCTCGATCAAACTTTTATACTGCTCAGCAATGTAAAACCTGTTTTGCTGATGTCTTGGCTTTTAAATGTTTCATATTGAAATAAAAGAAGGGGGGAAAAGGCACCTCTGCTGAAGTGGTAGAAGCCCCTGCTTGCTCTACATGCTGTGTAACCTAACATACCTCTCCTCGCGCTTCAATGGCTGAGCGTGTCTCCCTAACTAACTGAGCAGAGCGTGAACGCCGGACGGCTGTAACAGAGTGAGCGACCGAGGGAGGGAGAGAAAGAGAGAGAGAGAGAGAGAGAGAGAGAGAAAGGGGGATGCTGTGAAGGAACCCGTCGCTTCACACTGACGCTGTCGTGGTTGTTTTCGCTCCACAGGCAAGAGGTATCCCCTGCTCCCTCTCTCTTCGGCGCATGTTAATGCAGCCATGGTTGCCTGGCAACCGACTCAGGGGAGTCACACAGAGCCTGACGACAAGAAGCGTTTGTGACAGAGGCCGTGATGAGGGGCGAGGGGTCTCCGCCGTATTTTGTGTGTGCATGTATGTATATCTTTAAGTGTGTGTGTGTGCATGTGTGTGTGTGTGTGTTCATGTAAAATATGCAAAGCTGACCAGATATCGCTGTGTGTGTGTGTGAGCATGTGTCTGTGTTTATGTCTCTGTGCAAAATACGCCAGCTAATTGGAGTGCGTGTTCAGGAGAGAGTGAGTACTGTAGGTGTGCTCTTGAGTCGTGTGTATTCAGGCGTAAGGTAAAAAGTGTGCTTGCGTGTGGGTGTGTGTGTGTGTGTGTGTGTGTGTGTGAAATGAATGCGGAAATCCAGGCAGACAGTGAAGTGGCAACACCTCTAGCGAATTATTTGTAATTTTTCGAAAAAATAAACCATAAGAAGTGGATATGCCCGTGACGGAAAAGTGTAAAACAGAGGTAAATGGTAGAACTCAACGTTGGTGAAGTTTGACCTGCACATTCAAGCTGCTGACCAATGGAAATCCGTCATGACAGTGTTCACCTTTGAGGTAAAAATCGTCCACAAAACAGCCGTGGTTATAAGACAGGAGTCAGAGGTGCAAACTGCCTTTTGAATAAACTGTCTCAAATAATTTTCTTATTCGCAACTGAGCCACGTAAGTTTGCCTACTGACCGTTAGCAAACCTGTTAGCTCAGAAAACTTTATGTTCCCATCTCAACAACGTTTCATTGAATGAAATTCTGTGCTATGATGAGCAAAATGTCAGAGGGCAGACAACCAGAACAGTA
>CAEMYA010000506.1:1432914-1447616 GCA_903131615.1 Diplodus sargus
AGCTTAATCTCACATCATCACTTTTTAATGTGACCATCCTGATGTTAATTCATTAGTATCGGCATTATTAATAAAAGAATCAGGATTTATTTCGGGCATTGGCTGACCTTTGATACTCGGTTTGTCGGGTCTGGAAGCCCAGCCAATCGCCTGGATGTTCAACGCTCACTATAAAAGCTCATTAAGAGCTGTAGTGAGCTCTTATTCTAATATAAGCGTCTGCATCTTTACAGTCATCTTTAAATCCATTTTTTCTTGCTTTCCATTTATATCAGAGTTTTTGTTGAGGATGCTTTGTTTGTACAAGCGTTGATGGAACTGGAACAAAAATGATGATGCCCTGTGTTTACATTCACCGTAGGCGTCCACATTGGGCGCAGTCAGTTGATCCAAACGTGCTGGCCGCGCAGTGAGGCAGATTAACAGGTGTAGCGTTAGTTGACAGATATGAAATGTACTGTTTCCGATTAGTTTGAGGTCCAAGTGTGTGTGTGTGTGTGTTCATATCAGTTTGTGTTCCCATTCACAGAATGTAACTTCCTTATTTCTCACTCAGACATGCGACACAGCAGCGTTAGTGACCGGAGAGCGTAATGGACACACTGACCAGACGCGATCAACCTCCGGGACATTTACTGTGCAATTCGACACCAGGAGACAAATCTTCCCGGAGTCCTACGTCCCACCCAGTCCTCTCCCTCCCGTCCCGCTTTCTCACTTCACCTCAGCCGGAGGGAAGGACACGAGCTTTCAGTGTCTGAAGTGCGAGCAAGGAGACTCATCTCTCTGTCTTTGAGAAGAAGTCACTTACCCAGGACATGCCACCCATTTTCAATTTTAAAGGGAATTCACTACCTGAATATTTATAGTCATTCATCGACTCAGATGTGGGTCTTGTCTTTTCAGGAGGGGCTATATATTTCCAGTGAAGGATGTTTTGTTACGACTTTTGGAGTCCGAGGGTGCTTGTGTTATCATTTCATTGGACAGCGAAGATGTTTATTTCAGGATTTTCCATTTCACTGATAGTAGTACTATGCTAGTGAATAGAGGGGGAGTGTCTACCTGCTGTAGGTGAGCTCTAGACAACAACCCACTGATGGAAAGAGTAAAAAATAAACAGTGTTAGCGGTGTGTGATATCTCATCACAACACATTTCTAAGGATCTTGAAAGCGTTCTTTATGTCGTTTGACAAAATTAGGTTGGAACAGGTTTGGTCCATCAGCATCGCCAGGTCATTTTCTAAGCCCTGAATATTTTGAATGTTAAAGCCCCTGTAAAGCTCAATACAAAATTTAATATGTGACAATGTGATCTCGTCCTTGTACAACAGAGACTGTTGAAATTGCTGGTCTATAAATTAACTCAGTGGGAGGATGAGGAGGGGTCTGATGGTCAGCGCTGAGAGGCTCAATTTATGGCTGGAAGAGACAAGTAGAGGAGAATTAGAGTAGCGTTCAGGTTCAGGTGTATAATTTCAACTCAATCTTTTTCTTTTCTTTGTTCCAAGACAAGGGTTAGAATTCAGGAACTCTTCAATAATGGTTGAAATTGGCATTTCTCTTCATCCCATGTAGGTGACACTATTTGGCTAGCAGGCAACACTCACCTGATCTCACAGCTTACTTTTATTCTCTCCTTTGTGTAAATAAAGGAAACTTTCAGAAACAAAATATTTCCTAATTGATTTACAGATTCCACATTACCTGATAATATTCGAGCCTCGAATGTCTTCAAATCCTACAAACTCCCCTGATTTGATCCGATGAGTCACTTCCTTACTCATGACAAACTCCTTGACATGGTTATTCAAACTTATTCATAAGTTCATGGTCGCTAATTCATGTCATGTCAGCATTGTAATGCTTTCAATGAGTTGTGGTGAAGTTTTGATCATCCTAAATGGCCATTGTGCATTGTAGGCCTCAGTATTCTTGTGTGTATTTCACAGCTGTGTTTAAGTGTGCAGTAAAATAGTGGAATAGCAGGTGTGATTACATTGTAAAAGCTACTGGTATTTTAAAAGCATGTCAGCAGCATGAACTGTTGCGAGTCGTAGGACTTGGTAAGCTAGGTAAGTATTTGTAGATGTTGATTTATAAATAGTAAGCGATGTGATTCTAGCCGTTTGGTGCATCGCGTGGTAAGCTATTTATTTTTGCAAGTAAGATAGTGTGGACAAGAAGCAATTTGTGTGAATGAGCAGAAGAAAAGAGAAACAAGCCTGCTGAATGAACTCTAACTAACATCTCCTCTGCTACTAAAAGGACACAACATCTGTTCACTAGTAAGTCGTGCTTGGGGCCTGTAAGAGATGCACGAGTGTTAAGGTTTACATTTCAGTAATGCTGCTGAAAATCCAGAATCTGCGGTTGTGGAAAATCAAAACAGTTCGGAAATAGATTTTCAGCTCAACAATGTCTCATTGCGTGGACGGGTCGAGCTGCTAATGGAAATGTTTAGAATGTGAAACAGCTGCCAGCAAATTAGTTTAGGCTTGATGTTGCTTTGCACAAGAAATGACCTGGAATGGACAGCAATAAAAATGGAAATGTAAAGGAAACATTGCCTCAGAACTGAAACCGCCGGTGTGCATAATTTTATTGCCAACTCTCCATCCCTCCCTGCCTCCGGAATTAACTAACTCGGACTGTCGCTGCCTGTGCGGGCATTTATAACAATTAATCAAGAGTGTCCGTCGAATTTGCTTTTTGTTCTTGAGACCGGTCTCTCCCTCTGCTGCACGGTGATCATCCTTTGGCTCACATCAGTCTCAGAACAGGCTCGGGCACTTACATACTCACCTAAACTGTTATCGTTTGAGTGGATTGTTACGCTTCCTACGGACCACCAAGTGAACAGACTATGATTTGCCCTAAACTGGAATTTCCATTGCTTAATCAGCACTCATGATGAACCTGCCAAGAATTGACCCTTACTCAGTCCCGCCCATTTTCCCTCCGTCTCTAAATACGTGTTGCGTCATGTAGATAACAATGTCCCCCCAAAATGCGATAAATTTAAGCCACTGGTACGACAGTGTAATATTGCAACACTGGTTTAGAGTTTGCTCTGCTTCTCCCCGGTCGGCACATAATCAATAAGTCCAGGTTTAACCTCCTGAAAATGGAGTGGTTTATGTGTTCTAACAGAAATGAAAACAACTCAAAAGTGAAACTGGCCGAGGGTATTACAGAAGGAAGCTTTCATGTGGAGTAAGCTGAAAAGAGCACTGAGAGGGTGTGAAGATTTCAAACTCTGAAAAGCCTTGAGTGTGCTTTAATTAATTTCACTGGGTACGCTGCCCTGGCATACCTTTCATGAGGTAGATCTAAAGGACACAAAGGCCCTGTTGCAAATTGGTGTGAGAGGATATCTCGCCAGCACAAACCCTAGGTATTAGTGTTGTTGTTTCAGATTCAAGGGTAAAACTAATGAAAGCCGAGGGTCTTCGCAATCTAGATTAGTGAGGTAATCGGCAATTAATGCCTCTGGTTTTTCCTTGTCACATTTGCTCTTTTTTTTCCTTCTGTGTTTGTATTCTCTCGTTCACCGCGTGCGCTCCTATTTTGTCCTTCAGAAAACACAGCTCAGCAACGCCACCTCATTAATTATTGAGAGGCCAGAAAGTCGTGCTCCGTAGGAAAGAAGGTTTTACCACAACACACTCAATAAAAGGTCCTTAATTGCTGTTGATTTCTATAAGAATGTAAGAAAAAGTTTGATCTGGTAAATCTTTTGGCATCAGGCAACCTGGACCAGCTGTCTGGAGGTCAGCAGAACCACAAAGTCTTGGCCAGTCCTGTCCAGAAATCACATCAATCTCCACACAGGCTCTTTTTTTTTTTCATGGGGTAAAGAGACAGAAAGTTAAGTGGAATTCTAAGAGTGGTTGCATGAGGCTTAGGAGTAAGGCAATGTCATGGCTGCCATTAATCCTAATTAGCAGGGAACATGACAGCAGCATATGGGTGTCCTCCAGTCAGAGTGCCAGACGGCTGCTCTCCCAATCCTGTTCCTGTCACTAATAGAGATGCCAAGACAAGGGAAATAAAAAAAGATTTCGAACTTTGAGAGATGTTTCATTTTCTTCATTCTCATCTGGGAAAGATGGATGGGTCGTGAGCAGCGGCCAGACAATGTAAAAGCATTCCTGTTGATCCTGTAGTAATGGGATCCTAGTAACCTGAAATTGGGGCTGTGTGCGGGCTAAAGAATGTAAAATAACAAGAAAAGCCATTAAAGATTGATTTGAAAGTTTTGTGTGTGTGTGGGGTTTTTTTTCCTTCCTCGTTGCTCAAGTAGCTTAAAGTCTAAGGGAATGAAAAATTGAAAAACGCTTGACCTACAGAAAAAGAAAAAAAAAAGCTAAATCACTCAGAAATAGTTGTGGTAATGCTTTTAGGCTTGATTGGTCAAAGCCTGCTGCTGGCCCAACCTCAGACTTGGCTTCCTATTGGCATTTTCATTCAATTATTTCATTGTGGAGCTTCATAATCGAATAAGATACTACATGTTCATTAGAAGTCTGATTTGACCCCAGGTTCAGGATTTTATCAGTCTCTCACATAAGGCTCAGAGCTGGGTGGAGAATTATGTATTCCATTTACAATGATGGATGGAAGATGAATTAGTGCTCATATTGTGATTAGGAATGTAATATTTCAAACTGAATGAAAAATTAATGTCTGAGCTGGAAGGCTACCGTCGACTTCATTTACTTAGTTGTTTGGTGCATTTCATTACGAATTCAAATTATGTGTTGTTGTGACAGATGTGCTATGGGGGGGGGGTCGGTAGGTAGTTGTTTAACATATAATTTGTGGAAGCCCTAGGTTTCACAGATGGCAACGCACCAAATGCATCTTTTCTTAGCAACGTTTTCAGAGCAGCATAATTTCCCCCTTAAATCTTGATATAGAGCGACACCGCTGACCCGCTCCAATGCAGTAAATATGGTACAGAGCGGCCCGGGTGATGTATTTTTGTAGGCTAACCCAGAAGGAAGCATCAACCCTGGGTCCCTTTATCTTAAAGTAACTGTTTTGGTCCTTACAGATACAGCTGAAGATGTCCTGATACGTAGCCCAAGACATGAACAAATGTCCTCATCTTGTTTTGTCAACTACTTCAATGGTCAAGAATGAGCAATGGGGCATTTCCTTCAGCACATATGGTGGGAGAAGTGGGGTTGATATGACTTCGGCGCGAGTCTTTTCTCTCTGAGAATGGAGCTTTTGAGATGCTCAGACTCTCCCTCTCTCTCTCTAGAGATATTGTCTATATCAAGGGAAGAGCCAAAAAAAGAAGCTGCCGAGAATACTAATGAGAGCTCTAAGACTTTTAACACAAAGAGTTGATTGTCACAGTGTGTTCCTTTCAATATCTGTGGCTGAGAGGCTCTTTTGGATTTGTGTTGATAAACCACACAGCCACGGTGGCTGTGGATCATAACGGAGGGATACGATCTTTAAGGGGGAATTTTACTGTAGATAAACATCAACCTCCACCACCTCCCCACGTTTGCACCTTTCTTTCCCCTCTCTGTCTCTTCCCCTCTCTCTGTCTCTAAAGGCCAGCCCGATATCCTCCAAGCCTAATCTTAGACTCTGCTTCTTACATCAAAAGCCTGTCAGCCAGAGCACATGAAAGCCTGTTTTCTGAGAGCCGCTAGTCGTCCGACTGGAACACCCGACGCGGCTTTAATTTTCATCCTGCGAACACTCGACAGAGGAGCTGATTTGGGAGCACATCCAGAGGAACACCCGCGCGTGGGTCAGCGCATATACACTTTAAAAGTGTTTTAATGGAAATGCATTCAAATGTATTCCCCTTTATATCCGTCCCCTTTGAAAATAAGCAGCGAAAACTATAAAGTCTGAACTTCTGCAGCACAAACAAAAACTTCATCATCAATCAGGTTGTTACTCGGGATATAAAAGGCGTGAGTCAATCAGCTTTGATGTTCAGAGCTCGTTCAATATCGCTGTCAACTTTCAAAGTCGGTTACGGGGTTCATCGTTGTTTGCGAGTCGGCACATGACGTGTCTACACCCTCGGCTTTGTTAGATACAGTAAACAACATCTGGCTTCGTGGGAGTTTTTTTTTTCCAAGATGTTTACGCATGTATAAAATATTGCACATCTACTGACGCAATGCGAATCGACGTGGATTGTGTGTAAACAGCTCCCAGATTCTTGCGCCGCGTTATCGAGTTGATAAAATGTCACATTGCCGGGCGCTTCAGGTAGAAAAACAGCCCGCAAATGAAGTTGATTAATAGGAGACAAAGAGGAAACAAAAGCAGTTTGTGTTTGCTGAGGAGAGTTGCTCCAACGCGCCGTCTTCGGAGGCTCTGATGGTACAACAGAAGGTGCAGTAATAAATCATGTGTTGCATACAAAAGCATCATAATAGCTCACGGGTTATCCAATATTGAGATGCCGAGACCTGAATCAGAATATGGAGAACAGCTTTTGTCTGCTTCTCTTTGAAACATATATTATATATATATATATATTTTTTTAGCAAAACATCGATTTGATGTTCAGGCGGATTTTTTTCTCCCTCAGCATTGTTGCTGCGCTTCATTCAAGTCAACAAGTTCACCGCCTTTTTCTCGGGCTCGATAAAGCTTCTCACATATAGAAATGCAATAAATAATAATCTTAAGAAAACTGGCCTTAAGGTTTTATATAATAGGGATAATAATCAAGGACAGAGCAGCATTAGCAAGGCTGAGAAGCATCCTCCACATCAGATGATTATTTTTTTCTCTCCAACTTAGATAAGTAGGCTAAGTAGGACACTGTGGAACTGAGAAATAGATCATTATCCGGCTGAAAAAAAAAAAAAAAACACGTCGAGAAACGATTCTGGCAATTCAAACATACAAAAGCCTCTTTAAAGTTCTGTCCTCTGGGTAGTGACAATGTAACGTGCGTCCTCCAGTGTGCACCGTCTTTCATGCGCCTGGGAAAAAAATGATGTTGGGTAGCTCACTGGTCCTGTTTATAATACCTTCTCTGTTGATACACAAATACACGCGTTTATTGTTGTATTGATGGTGAGTCGGCCGTTGAAAAGCACACATAGATTTAACAAATGGCGTGTTGATACATCTGTCTTTCCTGAAAACGGTTGCAAGCCCATCTGCCAAGTCTGTCTGACGGATGATCCATTTGGTGGGAGACATTAACATATTGAACGTGGGGGATATCGAGCCAAGGGATTACAGCAACGCGATCCTGGGTGGATCCGATCGGGAGGTATTAAAAATGAAATAAGAAATCTCGCAGCCTCGCATCAGGCTACTCTGTTCTGCTCCACTCACTGCAGGTGATTTAGGAGGTTTAACAATAGTACCGATCCTGTGGGAAGATTAGACTTCTTCTTCTCTGACCATCACTCCCTCTCATTCTCTCCTCGCACTCGTGAGCACAGAAAAACACGGGTTCTCACACAGACACGAGAGGTTGTTGGACGCACCTTTGGACCGAGTTCAAGCCCTCATCTGAGAATTTATTTCATTGATAGCGCAGCGGATGCCATGTCGGAGCTCGGTAACCAGCCTCTGTGTTCTTTTTTAGCCAGAGGGTGAGATTTAATGAGTCTCCGTCACGAGCAAAGAAAAAAGAAATGAAGATATTCGTATAATTACTCAGATGTTGCTCTCATTTTCTTTCTCAAATTATTCAAAAGGCCTCCATGTTGGGGAAAAAGTGGCCTCTTGAGTGGCCCTTCGGCAGATAAAACATGATGAAGCGCTCTTCGGGGGGGGCCATCCCAGTGGAGAAGACGTGATGGGCGCCCTACATGCTAGAAAAAATTTGCATCAGAAAATTGGCAGCTTTTAGCATTTTGGCTGCCAAGCCAGAGACAACTGTCAACAAGATGGAGTTTCAACTTTTGTAAGAGTGAAACCAACAGATGTTTTTTAATGGGACATTTACTAGACGTGTTTGTTGCAACAAAACTGGATATTTTTTTGCCGTCGTGTTTCGGGTGACAGAACCAGGCCAAAACATTATTTTTTCTGAACTTTAATCAAGTGTTTTTTTGCCATATATATATATATATGAATTAAGGTCTTGTTTGTACCCTTGTGTTTGAGGTGGTTTCCATGGGTGTTCCAACAGTGTTTGCATCAAAGCAGTACTTTACAAGTTAAGATGTCTGAGTTTCCGAAGAAATATTTATGATTTAATTGATAATACATTAACTGATCATATATGAAAAACAATAGTCCTATGATTCATTTTGGTGCCTATTTTTATCATTTCAATTTGTGCGATGTTGATCCGAACACTCACTCATTCCCCTTTAGCCTCCGAAGACCAATTTGCCACCACTAAAAACTCCTCCAGTATCACAACTGTTCCTTGGTTATTAAGCTCTGAAGATATTGGCCCCGGAAGGAAATTATAAATTCTCGACGACTGCTGATAGCCATCTTATTTCAGTATCTTCATGATAGGCAAAAAAAAGCGGACTCGCCGCCCGTCTGCGGCACAGTGAATACGGCTGATATGGAACGTGTCATTTTTTAGATGATAAACTTGTTTAATTCCACTGTGCTTGACACAGCGCTGAGAATATGCATGAGTGAGTATGTATTATTAAAACGGCCGGTTCAGGCAGCCCTAACGCAATAAGGAGAGGGGTCCTCCGTGTTAATCTTACAGGCGTTCCCCGCTGCTGACGGGGCGTGTATCGAAAGTTTGGGGCTATGTTTCAGGTCTTATTTCATAATCATGTGCAGCGTTTGCATATTTGACAGAACATTTTTAAAACATGGGGAAACCTGACACTCTCTCTTCTTTGGCTTTTTTGATATCTGTACATAAATACCAGAGGAGATGACGAAATAGGCACATTTATTATATTCATTATTTATCAAACTCGGTGTCACTTGAGCTTATATGACATCGGGTAAATATCCACATACGTTTGCATTAATATTTCAAACCTCGTGGAGAACGACTGGTGACACACACTTTATTATTATTTATTTACTACAATAATTGAGATCCAGTTTAATAAGCATTAGCATTAGCAAATCTACAAACCATCCAATGCGTTTTAAAGCAGCGGCAACAGTGTCAGCCTGCAAACGCAAAACTGAAATTGCACTATACGTCTTCTCCCACCTCAGAGCTCCTATCTCTTTATGCAAAAGAGATTTCATCAGTACATTCTAAGAATTTATTAGGATCCGTGGGACACTCTGACTGCCAAAGCCGTCTCCTATAATTTCATAGAACCACATTAGAGGAATGTTTATCTGTTCTGCGCTTCCACCTTCATTTATTTTACACCTAATTTCAACGGGAACGTCGTGTTTCTGTGTCTATTCACAGATTGCGGCTGTTATGGATGGAAGCCTGTGCTACTTTTTTTTGTCATCCTGAGTGTGCTCATCAATCTCCTAACAGCCCCTTGAAATAGATGTAACGCAGGCAGATGTGGGCATTTGAAAATGCCCGTAATAAACATTTATCTGAATTGCTATTGTCACCCCTCGTTAGTCGTCTTTTCAGTCATCGAACAGCTGAGTATTGGCAAATCTTCACTTGCTGGAGCCCCGGCGCAGGCCCTCACGTGGCCCCAGGAGCAAGTCCAAGGAGCTGAGGGAAGCGCACGTCAATAACAGTAAGCCAATTAAAATCACTCTTCATTTAAGCTGTGATCTCTATTGATTTGCCTTTCAATTCTCATCCATCACTGCCGCAGACTGCCTTGAAGGACTGGAGGGATAGACTGTCTGACTGACTAAGTTTCTCTGCCGCCACTGTACCAACGACTGGCAGCTTTTCACAGAATCAAGGCAGCTGGTTACACAAGCTGTTTTGTAGACTAAACAAAAACCCTGAGCCCTTCAAGACTGAAAGCTGGTGGATTTGATTGTGTTGCAAAGCTGCAGAAAGAAACAGCAAACTGAAATGTCGACTGCATATCAAAGCAGAACACAGAGCACACGGTAAACAACAAAAATAATCAGAAATCAATATGGATTCAGGTTCTAAACCTAGACATGAACCTCGGGGCGTGAGGCTTGTGTTGATTTTCTTCTCAGTGGCTAAAAATATCAGGTTTCAAGTTCATTATTTTCGATTTAAAATGGGGAAAAAAACTTCATCTGCTCTTGGCTTTAGTTTTCTAAACAAAGCACAGAAAGTCCTTTGAGCTAAATGGCAATAAGTCAGTGGCGACCAAAAACGGAGCAAAAAGAGAGAGAATACCGGGCTTATTTTCGCCAGGTAGCCAGAAACATGACTTTAATAATAATAATGATAATAATATATTTTATTTATATTGGGCCTTTCAGGGTACCCAAGGAGACTTAACAAAGTGGAACAAATAAAACAAAGAACAAATGGATAAACAAAAAATACATATCAGATAAAGAAATAGAAAAGTTGATTGATTTGATTGGCTGGTCTAGAGCTGGTAGGCCTTATTAAAAAGATGGGTTTTTAGGTCTCTTTTGAAAGTCTCCAGAGAAGCCAATTTGCGGAAATTTAGCTGGGAGAGTGTTCCAGAGAATGGGGGCTGCCACACAGAAGGCTCTGTCACCGAGGGTTTGTGGTTTGGTGTGAGGGATAGAGAGCTGGTGTGTGCCTGATGAGCGCAGCGTCCGAGACTGGGTATAGGGATGGAGGAGGTCAGACAGATATTGGGGGGCGAGGGAATGGAGATATTTATAGGTCAGGAGGAGAATTTTGTAAGTGATGCGTGATTTAACTGGGAGCCAGTGAAGGCGGATGAGAGTGGGGGTAAGGTGTTGCCAGGGCTTGGTGCGAGTGAGGACCCTGGCAGCAGAGTTCTGCACATACTGGATCCTGTCCAGGGTTTTGGAAGGGAGCCCGGACAGGACTCCATTACAGTAGTCCAGGATGAGGGTCTCAGCCTCAGGTTCAGAGAGGGAGGGCCGGAGTCCGGAGGTGTTTTTGAGATGATAAAAAGCTGATTTTGTGATGGATTTTATCTGTGACTGAAAAGATAGCGTGGAATCAAGGATGACACCCAGGTGTCCACATCCAGAAGAAGATCTCCAACCTTCTGGAGCAGCGCCTTGGAGGCCACAACCATGGGCTCTGTTTTATTGGTGTATAATTTGACTAGATTTGATGTCATCCAGACTTTTATATCATGCAGGCAGTTGACGAGTGACTGTGGGGGTAGCTGGGTGGTTTGGTGCAGAAATATAATTGAGTATCATCAGCATAACAATGGAAGTTGAGACCTTGTTTGCGAGTTATCTGACCAAGGGGGGGCATGTAGATGGTGAAGAGGAGGGGTCCAAGCACAGAGCCTTGAGGCACGCCCTGGTTGACTGGAGCTGGGGTGGAACTGGAGTCTCCAATGGTGACAAACTGTTTCCTGTTTGTTAAATAGGACTGGGACTAGGAGAGTGCTGTACCGGTGAGACCAAGGTATTCACATAGACGTGTAATGGTGTGGGAGATTGTGTCAAAGGCTGCAGAGAGGTCCAGGGGGATCACAATACTGATGTGGCCAGAATCTGCAGCGATGAGGCTAATGGCTAATGTTAATATAGATATCTCAAGTGTTTGAACAAATGGCCGAAGCTGTCTACCTCAACCCAAGGTCCACTTCCTGTTCTGTAGATTTCAAGTAATAGTATTTTAAATCCTGGGAGCACATGTCTCACAGAGCAGTGAGAGAGAAACACAGACATCATTGTCCGGTGTTTTACTCCGACCATCAGCTCCACTGAGAGGAGTTCAGAACATATTCTTCAGTGGTGTCAGAAACCTGTCAAAAAGAGTCTTCTTGATGATCGACTCCATTTGAAGGTCAGAGAGAAGATGTGCATCGGGCCCAGAGGCTCCTTTTCTTCTTTTTGTTCTTCTTCTGACACCATCTCTCCCTCTCCACGAGGCGGTGGAGGTCAAGCAGCAGGGTGGGGGTTGGCCGTAGTGACTTGACATGAATTGTAAATGAGTGAATAAAAGTGTGGATGTGAGCGTCCATCTACACCGCACTGCTTCAGCCCTTTTTTTTTTTTTGCTTACTTTGATTTAATACTGTCTTGTAAGCATACCTAAATGTTAATAATTCTAGTGCTTACAGATGCATTTCTACCAAGCTCCCTGTTTTCTTGCAGACTCAAAGGCCTTGAACTGTCAGTGTCTTCCCCCTCGAGCACATACAGCGCGCCGTATCAACTTTCTGGTTCAGCAGCTTTGATAATAATCTGACCTCACCTGTTTGGTTGACTTGGGGAGTTATGATTTTCATTCTTTATGCTGTGTGAACACCACATAGTGGGAGTGAGTATTCATCTTGCCGCCTTGAAATAAAGGAGGCTTTATTTCCCAAAGGTTATTTTGCGACAACAAACCTCCTTTAATGCAGTGTCGTCTGAAGCAGCTTTACCCTGGACTGAGGCCATTTTTTTTTTTTTTTTCACAAATCACTGCCAATTAACATTAAAAGCTGGCAAGGGATGGCACCTCGGTTTTCATTATCGTCCCCCCCTGATAAAGAGCACCCACACAAAAACACAGGGACAACACATGAAAAGGTCACCTTGACAAGGTGACAAGCTGGTGATAACTGTGAACTTTGGCAAAAACAAGAGCCAAAGAACCTGGATTCTGCTATCAATTTAATGCAAAAAGTGGTTGAAAACTGTCACTAAAGGTCACCTACATTATTACATGTAACTTTCATGAAATAATGATACACTCGAGAGGAAGGTTGCTGTTACGCCTTTGATTTATTTATAGTGGCATTTCCGAGAATGTACAGCTGACAGACCTGAAGTAGGTTATCTGAACTCCTACTCTTAATACAGGCTGAAAGTCCAGGTCACATCTGGCTCTCTTTCAGCCTTTATTCCTGCCTGCGGGCTGTGTTTCTTTATCCTGCCTCGTACACTGGGTTTTACTGACAAGGCAACCGAGGTGGCAAGTACTTACTTTGGTCCTGTACCCAAATGAAAAAAAATTGAGGTTGAGTATTGAGTATTTTTATGACTGTCTACTTCTTCAGTCTTCAGTTCACGGTTGACTACATTAAACTCTCATCACATTTTCAAAATAATACTTAAATTAATGGAGGACTATTACTTGAGTAATATGCATAACAGAATCAAATCCTGAGATGGTCGCCATTTGATTCACAGCTCATTTAAGTAAATAGGAGCTTCTATGCCCGCCACTGAGCCTACAACAGCCAATGGGTGATGGCATAAACAAGTTACCCACTCTTTCTTCTTTCTCCTCTCTACTGAGCCATTTACATGCCAATAAGAATTAGATCCAGTAATATATAGTTTATGTTTTAGTTTTTAAAGCCTTAAACTTAAAATATATGCAAGTTTATGTCATTTTATGCATTTTGCTCTTTGAATATGCTGTTATAGACTGGGATAGGTGTTTTAGGAGGATTAAGGTTAAGCATGCTGTGGATTAAATGTTGGAGCAATCATGTTCAAACATTGTAGATTGAATAAGGATATACAACTTTCAGGATGTTTATCTATTCGTGTGGATAAGTGAGTGTTGTAAATTGATATCCTTATTTGATAAAAAATACTAAATGCAATAAATGGAATTCTCACTATAACTTATTATCTTTTAATTACAAGTTTTGGTATATCAGTTCTCTTCAAGGATTTTTATGTGCTAATTTTATTTTAAATTAGCTGGATCTTGTCTCAAGATAAGCTGATTACATTGGTTTTAACATATTCATTTCCATGACGCTCTTAAGATGATGACTTGCAAAAAAGTTCCTCTAGGTTTAGTTCAAAAAATTTTAATATTTGAAGATGTTATATGTAACATTTCCACATTTAAGTGTACAGGTATTTTGTTGAGTTGCGTACTTACATGATCGCAAATGTTTCCAACAATGTTTAAACCATGAGGAATCTGTAATTTCACAAGAGGTTAGGTGCGTTTCATATCACATTCACATTACATATTCGTTACCCAACTTCAGTGTAGGGAGGGGGATGGTGGTGGAGTTAATAGCAACAGGGCTGCTAAGCTGGTGACCATGGCTCATGTCTGACTCTCAACATTTGTAAACGTGACACCACTGGATATTTAACAAGACTGCGGGACAATTTCCATCCATGGTTGTGGCAACAAAAAAACTTGCATTTTGAAGGAGAAGCTGGGTCATCTTGCTGTGTTTGTGGCGACCAAACTGGGTGTTTTTTAATGAGGCCTCGGCGGTGTCATCTCCAGCCATGTTCGTAGTGACCAAGAAAAGTATTTTCATGCCAGGACATGAGGCCCTTTTTCGCAATCTGTCCTTTTGTTGCAGTTAATGATTTTTTGGAAAAGTGTTTCACCATCATTTGTGCAAACACGGAGCAGCCCCGAGTATCTAATTCCTGCTCGTGGGTTAAAGTTGCAGCCCCCAATGCCAACAGATGTCACGGCGGGATGATGGTCCTCGATGCCGCCGAGGCTTCACCATGGCAACGCTTTGCTTCTTGCACCCTGGCGTGTGCCAAGGAGGCCCCTGGCAGCACTCCCTCTCCTCCTCACTGCCGTGGCAGCCCCGGTGTTCCAGGCCACCACATTGTTTCCGCAATGATTAATTACCGTCCTGATGATATGTGAAGGCTCTGGAAATGTCACAGGGATGACATGGGCTTGTCAGTGTGGGCCAGCAGGGAGGAGTGTATCGCACACAGACATCTGGAAGGATACGGA
>CAEMYA010000506.1:1479827-1505032 GCA_903131615.1 Diplodus sargus
GGATTTCTTTAAATGTCACTTGACTATAAATTCAGCACAAAGTTCTTTTTTCTTAAAGAACGGCATCCTGAACGTCTTTCTGCTCAGTGTTTTGGGGTCAAGTGGGGAACATTAGGACACACAACAAGTTTTATATCAGATAAGACTTAATCAAATTTAAGGGGACTGTTGCGCTTTACTGAATCCCATCCTAGTTTGGCCTTGACACTGTGTCATTTTATTTGTATTTTATTGTCTTGAACTGATAACAAGGACCAAAGCAATACTGGCAACCGCTCTTTGGAAGCTAATGGGGCTCCATTAAAGATTAAAAAACAAGCAATTTCATTCTTTTCACGCCTGTAAAATTGGATCCAGCTCTCTATAGTGTCTCCGTAATACTTACAGTGTCAACAAGGAGGATGTAGTCACAACTTCCACCGAACACAATCACATCAGAGTCTTTGCCTGGACAAGCTGTGTGCCACAACCTTAAAAAGAGGGAAGAGATGCCATGTAAAATGTGCAAACTCCTGTATGAACTATTAAATGTAGAAGCTGTAACTTGCGGTTGTTGCTACCTTGGTTTATTCTTAAAAGGATGCTGAATTTCTCTCCATTTCTTTGTTTCGACATCAAGCAGCCACCCATCACCTGATTGAGAAGATGGAGAGGAAATCAATAAAAGAACATTAAGTGATCAAAGCCACAGGAAAACAACTGTATAAAGTGGATAAATATTCTTACTCATAGGTTTGCAGTCTACACTGAGACCTCCAAACAGGAATAAGGAGCCGTCCGATACTGCTGTGAGCGTATGCCACGATCTGCCCACTGGAGAGGACGACACAGGGACTCTGGAAAACAAATTTTGTGTGGTGCTGTCAAAGGCAAACCTGGTTAAAGATTAGGACAGCTGAAATATCAGCGGTAGTGTTGAAATAGAAGTTATTTCGGCACACGTACATTTCTGACCATGTCCACGAGTTAAGGTCCAGGCAGTGGATGTCACTCGTCCTGGTTTCCTACAATGAAAAGAAAAAGAGCACAACTCTGATTTGTGTTGCTGAGCATTTCACTTCTTGTTGTCCACTTTTGAATTCCGATTTAGGGAAGCGAGAAGCATGTGGAGCTCTCACCATGACTCTGCCTCCACAAACGTATCCTCTGCATCCAACTGTGGCACTGGCGTGGGCGGCTCTGGGGGCGGGAGGACGACCCTGCACACAGAAAAATGTCAATCATCTGAGGATGTTTGCAACTGTCTTAAACAGATTTTCAATGCTGCTTGAACTTTCCATTGTTTCCTAAATCACTTATTAGATAAATTCAGTGTACAAAAGCATGGATCAGTCTCAAGCTGACTCACATGGGTCTTTGGTTCACTCCAACCTTCATGCACAGGGTCAAAGACATGAACCTCATTGTTCCATCCCCAGAAGACGTCTTCTACCTGAGCACAGATAAAGAGAGGCTAAGAAACATATTTATACTGAGGAATTTAAGAGTATTCCTGGTCAGAACCACTGATTCAGTTGTCACCAGATGCTGGAATTCTTCTACATTTATTGAACCAAATCTCCCTTAAAAATGTCAGGAAATAATAACACATAACCGGCTTATAAGCATACGCGTACATAGAGCTATGACGTATTTATAGTGAATAAAAACATTACCCATGATGCCTCATCTACAATGAAGCTTCTGTTTCTGCTGTCGACATCAGTTAGTAGTTTGTGACCATATCCTCCAAAGTAAACGAGTCTGTAGAGCAAGAAACAACAAACTTTATCACAGCCGCTACCATGCAGGTGCAGATTATAGATGAAGTTTTTGTTTATTTCATTTATTAGATTTTACCTGCAGTTAATTGTGCTGGAAATAGTTGTCACTAAAATTTTTACATTTTCATGGTGCTTACTTTCCATTGTAAACCCAGCAGGTCAGTTTGTCTCGAGGCGAGGGAGCAGAACCGCTTTCATGTACGATCTTCCTCCACGTGTATTTGCCGTCTGTCAGGTTGACACAATAGATCTGTTTGAAATCAAACACTGATCACTTCTTCATGTCAACTTTGCTCACAGTCTAAGCTGTGACCCCACTGATCCACTGTGTCAATTCAGTCACCCAATGAGGAATGTCCTTTTTAAAGTACATGGCTGCTGATGCCTCGATCAGAACATCTACAAAAGGTAGAAGTTTTAGCTTCTTGTGAACAAAGTTTCATTACATCAGCACCCGCTTGGCCGGCAGATCTGAGGAGGTATTTCTGTTGCAATCCATACTCCTACATAACTAAAAACAATCTAAGACAACGACTGAAACTTATGATCAGTGTGCCCACAGCCTTACAGGAGATTTTACACATACTTTGACAAAACAATTATCTAACCACATTAAAAATAAATCAATAAACCATGTCGTTTATATAGAGTAAACATAGTTAACGGTGTCATTAGCTGTAAGTTATGAGCCTCACCTGATTGGTCTGTCCGTTGTCATCACAACCTCCAAATATGTACATGTGTCCGTTCAGGGAGCTGCCGCAGGTCCCAGACATAGAGGGAGGGACCTCCCCAGTCATGTGAAACACTTTCCTTCAAACAAACCAAACAAATAAAAAATAAAGTTAAAACATGCAACACTACTCGACTGTGTCAAAATCCCCAAAAAGCTGGAGAGAAATCTAGATTCTTATCAAACATTATGAGAAAAACTTGCATTATAACTCTTTGTAATTGTAATTTATTTAATATTCTTACCATACACCCCGTTCCAAGTCATAGACCCAGATTTCATCATTGGGTAGGAAAACTTCATCGTCAGCAATTGACTGTAGAGAGTACAACATGTCTGTTACTATTCTTTGTATTCTTTCCAAGCCACTTTCTACTTCTATTCAAACACATCTCACAATGATGCACTTTACAATTGCACTCAGTTGTAGTCACTGCAGTTACAAAGAGCTCATAACATAAATGTGTTAATTTGCTATGGATTAAACTACCCAAGAGTTTGTGGAAGTGAGGCTGGAACAATTAGTAGACTGACAAGAAATCTTTAATGAAAATAATCATTAGCTGACAAAATAGTTAAACGTAAGCCTCAAACAACTACAGCAGTAAAAGCTTGCAATGACAATAATGAGTAGTAATAATACTCTAATGATTATTATTTAATAACACTCATAAACAATACAAGTGTTTTTACTTTTAATTCCTTACATTTCACTTCAGGTTTTTCACGTTGTGGTATCAGTACTTTCATTGAAGTAGAGTAAGTGATTACCTCCGCGCCACTGGTTGTTTCCCAGTGTAAGACATACAAACTGGCCTTAACTGGAAAACTGGTTTGGTAACATGTTTGGGTTTTTTTCTCACCATGATACCTCCCCACTGTGAAACTTAAAGGTTAGAAGTACATTTTACAATTAAAACATCTGAGATATTCAAATAAAGTGCAGACGTATTACAGTGTTACTGCATATTACACTGGTCAACTTTCAAGACAATAGAGTATCAAACATTAATGAAATAAACATGTAAGTAATTAAGGAATCAAATGCAGAGAGAACTGTTCTTTGCAACTGTCTCAACTCCTGATAAACTTTATATTTTGGATATTTGACATTTGACAGGATTTTCTATTGAACTCTAAATTTCTTGCAATCTCTGGCACAACAATTTCCTTTGGCATAAATAAAGTTTTATCTTATTTTATCTTATTATATACAGCTATATTCTCTAACTAAACTATTTATGATGTACGGTATCTTTAGTAATGCACTAATATGTGAGCAGCATTTTATTACTATCTTATTATCTAATATGTCACATGGTGATCATATGTTTTCTGCTTGTGTGATGCTTTGTTGGTGATCATGCTGTGTTTTTTCCTCACCATGTAACCTCCCCACACATACAGCAGGTTGTCCTCCACCACAGCCGTGTGTCCGCTCCTCTCCCGGGCCACCAGCTCCGAGCAGTGCCTCTCAAAGGCTGGATCCATGCCTGGCTGCTATTAATAGAAAAAACAGGGAAGACGTGTCTACGAGCCTGAAATTGTCAGATTTGTCTGAGAAATGTCACCTTCGTTGCACTCTCAGCTGTAGCTGCACTTACATTGTTGAGGCGAGTGACACACACATGCGAGCAGAGCTAACACAAAAAGACACTCGTGTTGTTGCTCTCGCTTTTAGGTAAAAAGTAGGGAATTATAAGGTATTTTTACAACATCAGGGGACTACGTAACGCCACGGTCCGAGTGCTAACGTGAGTAAAGGCAGCTGACACAAAAAGAAACGGGGTCAGAAATACAGAAATATTCCAAACTAATGTCTCCCAAACACTTTTGAACATACTCACATGTGACTGGGTCCTTTTTTTATGATGTCGTGTGTTTTCTTCTCATGCTGTGAAGCTCAGAGGACAACAACGTCTCGGTCCATAAACAATAAAGCCATAAAGTGGCATGTAACTTCCGGTTCCGTTCTCTTGTCAAAATAAAACACCATGCGTATTTATCTGAATCTGAAGCCTGATATAAGTGTTGTAAAAAAATTAATTAAAAAAAGTAACCAATTGTCATAGATGTGAATAGTACTTGGTTAAAAGTAGTTTTAAAATATCTTATACTAAATCTGATATTAAAAGTATCAATTAATCAAGTAACATTACATACAGGTTTATTTACATATTGGACTCTAGGTTTCGATCAATTATCGGATCGTATATTCCGCATTCATTCGATTATTAGAGTCAGTATATTATTATTTTTTTCTATTGATAAAATAAATTAATCTAAAAAATGTGCTTCTTTGGCTCTGATGCATCACACAATCTGCAACAAGTAACAACAAACTAAAATTAGCAAGTATATAGTGAACAAAAAGTACAATATTTGGTTCCAAAATGTAATGGTGTGGAAGTATATGTACATGTGTCCATTCAGGGAACAGCCTCAGGTACTTAACATAGGGGGAGGGACTTCACCTGTCATGTGTTTTACTTCCCTTCAAAAAAAACAGTTAGAAAATGTGGTTAAGTTACTCACACTCACTTATGTCATAAGAGGTTTCACAACAGCAGAAAGCTCCAGGCAAGTGCTCAGATAATTGTGGCATGACACGACTGTGTTGAACAAGTATGAAAATCTCAAGGAAGTGGAATGCAAATCAAGATAGAACATTTTCAAAACAAATTGCATGCATTACTGTTCTTTGTTTTGGCCACAAACAAGCATAACTGGAATGTACTCAGTATTCTCATCATACACCTCCTTCTGTGTCGTATACCCAGATTTCATCATTGGGTAGGAAAACGTCATTATCAGGAACTGACTGTAGAGAACAACCACTTCATCTATTACCATGAAATAAATACATGTAATAGTAATACAACCAAAGAGTGCCATTGCTGTGGAAATTTGTAATTAATAGGAAACAAAACAACGCAAAAGCACATGCAAAATGAAAGTATATGTGTTGCACAGTGGCTCATTTCAAAGTGTTATGTTACACTGGTCCCAGTTGAAAACAATAGAGTATTAAATAATAGTGAAAAATACAAAATAATAAGTATTCAAGGAATTAAATGCAATATTTAACACTTCATTGTCTTGAACTAGGCCCAGTGTATGACCCTGACCCAGGAAAGCCACTGATTGTCACTGGTCTTTCCATTGTAGCCTATGTACATTTTCTTTTGCAATCTCGGGCACGACAATTTCTTTTGGGATTAATGAAGTTTTATCGTATCTTATTATGTACAGCTACATTCTATAGCTAAAATATTTTTGATGTAATGCACTAATATGTGAGCAGCATTTTATTGCTGTAGCTGGTAGAGGTGTAATAAATTTTAACCAATGTACAGCATTTCAGTTGTTTTCAGCCCCATAAATGAATTAAAGTACAACTTGCAGTCCTTTTGTCTTGTCAAGATTAAACTCCCCCTGATCACCATATGGAGTCCAAAGTACGTTTTATTTCAACAAATCAATCAATAACCCATCATGAAATAATAACATGAACACAACAAATAAATCTATATAGCACAACCATGACATTTGAGCTTTTATTTAAACAATGTGTTTGTGTTACAAAGTGGACAAAGCAGTCAGTGGTGAAGAAAGTCAAGAAGTCTTTTATTTCACATTGTTAAACATTGAACCATTATTCATCAATAGGATCATTTATTTAATAATGTCTTATTTGTGCATTACATCTGCATCAGAGTACGCTCTTGGCAGATACACTTTTAAGTGCCTTCTGGGATGTCCTTCATCTGGATTATTTAATAGTTCCCTGTTGTTCCCACATCTTTCTGTGTGCTGGTGAACCACCTTATATCCTGAGCCCTCTACTGATAGTATGCAAATATGTGTGTAAAAACTCCTGCACATATGCAACAATGTTTATGATGATGCGTCGCACTAGTCTGGTGAACTAACGGAACTTCGTCGAAGGCCCGTCAAAAGACATCTTCCTCTGCACTGCTGACAGCAGCTGCTGGGGTAGGAGAGGAACCGCAGTTCTGAGTGCTGTGTTGCTCACCATGCTTTTTACAATGAAATCCTCACAAATCCTGTCAGAGGAAAAAGTCTGTTATTGTTTGAATTGCTATATAGGGTAAAATATAGAAGAAAGTGTCTTACATGTATAAAGGATACGGCTGCATCTGGAAAATTAGCGTATCATTGAGGTGCTAAAGAGAAACAAGCAAGAAAATATGTGAGAAGCTTTTTTGACATGATCGTACACTTATTTTGCATCGCATTATTGCCTTTTTTTTCAAGAAACTTTTCTTGATCTAAAACTGTTGCGTGTCTATCAGTGTCTCTCCCTGATACCTACTTTGTGGACATCGAGGAAGTATTCACAACTTCCACCAAACACAATCACATTGGAGTCTGTGCCTAAGCATGCTGTGTGCCACAACCTTGAAGAGGACAAAAGATGGACGGTTTAGTGCAAATCATAAAAAAAAAAAATCTATGCAGTTATATTCAGGTTTTGATACCTTGGTTTATCCTTAAAGGGATGCTCGACTTCTCTCCATTCCTTCGTTTCAACATCAAACAACCACCCGTCACCTGATGGAAGAAAATGTGTTTTATTAAAAGACACATTTCAAGAGGTAAACAAATACATCAGTGGGTATGTTTTCTTACTCATTGGTTTGCAGTCTATGCTGAGACCTCCAAACAGGAACAAGGAACTGTCTGATACTGTGGTGAGTGTGTGCCACGATCTGCCCGCTGGAAAAGAGGACACCGGGATTCTGGAAAACATTTTTTGCACAGACGACCCAAAATCTTAGGCCGCAGATCCCCGCCAGGCTTACATTCAAGAAGATAACAATCTTGTCATACCAGCACTAACTTAAAAGATCATGGAACTATTTTCATCAGATTTTGAGCCCTGACAACAGCCAAAATGTGTCCAGCAACACACTAGGAGAGTTTCCAGTTTTTAGGTTTACCTTCTGGTTATGTGGCCCACTGAATATGTGCAGTATGTAATCACATACGTACATTTTTGACCAGGTCCATGATTCAAGGTCGAGACAGTGAATGTCACTCGTGCTGGTTTCCTACATTTCAAAGAGGGAGGAGGTAAACTTACAAATGGCAGTTTAACTTTCCGTGTTTTTGATCCTGGGTGTCTACTAATGCCTTTATGCAAATATGAGAGAAGAGCTGAAAAGCATATTGAGCTCTCACCATGGCTTTGCCACCAAAAACGTAACCTCTATGACCAAGTGTGGCGCTGGCATGGGCGGCCCGGGCGCTCGGAGCCTGTCCCTGCAGACAGAAACTGTCACTACAAAAAATCTTTAGAGACTTTACAAATATTCTTGACATGTTACATTCTTTCTTCAAAATGTTCAACACCTTATGAAATATAAATATCACTAGCTTGTATGTATGTACGGTATCCAGTGTATAAGGGCTGACTCACATGAGTCTTTGGTTCACTCCAACTGGCATGCATGGGGTCAAATATGTGCACCTCGTTGTTCCATCCCCAGATCAAATCCACTAACTACATAGAAAAAAGAAATGATTTTTGGTATCTCTGGTGTAGACCTGAGGCAAATTAGTGTCATGAAAAAAATATTACCCATGATTCTTCTTCAACAGTGAAACAGTCCTTTCTCCTGCGGACATCATCTGTTGTTTTTTCACCATATCCTCCGAAATAGATGATCCTGGGGAATAAAAACATTTTTATTTTTTTTACCATTTCACCATCATGCGAGTGCAAAATATGGTGGAGTGATCACTGCTTCACAGCAAAACACTGTTGCAGCATTCTCCTACACAACTTAAGCAGATGGGGATTTGTTTTAACATCTGGCATAATCCTATCTCCAGAAACCCCAAGATCCAAAATTTATTTGAAAAATCTTCAACGTAGCAGACTAGCGGCTAAGCTAAGCAAGCGTTAGCATGCACTCAGCGAATCAAGTTGTTTTTCAGTTGTTTAGGAGAATACTCGATGTGGTCTTGCTGTGAAACAGAGTAGAGTTACGACGGGGCACCTGAGCCACCAACCAAAGTGTTAGTATTGGAAAACTTGGGGAGGAGGGTCATATTTTGTGGTTTTTACCCTGACACCAGGGACAATTTTGCTGATTACTAGGAATCCAGGCATTTGAAACAGCCATGAACACATTCATCTGTATCAAAGTCACAACTCACCTTCCATTGTAAACCCAGCAGGACAGTTTGTCTCGAGGTGAAGGAACAATGCCGCTCTCATGTATGATCTTTCTCGACGTGTATTTAGTGTCCGTCAGGTTGACACAATACATCTGTGTGAAGTCAAACACTGGTCACTTCAGGTTAGCGCAGTCTAACCTGTGTACCTTTGCTGTGATCCACTGTGTCATGAGACAGATACACCTTTTTTTGAAGGACTGACAAGTTCAAAAGGGTCTAGTTTTTGGCAACTGAAGACAATCCCTTCAGGGGTAACTCCACCTTCATTCCACTCACTTGTCCTTCTTTTTCAAAAACTGCACCTGCATAACCCACAATGCAACATAGCCAGCGAGTGACATCACTGAAGGCAACTTATCAGAGTACATGCAGCTTTCTCTGGAGCCACAAAAGGCTTTATACTACTTTTTCACATATACAGTAACACCTGTAAGACCTGTAAACATACTTTAATGTGTAAAATTGGTGGACCAACCCTTTAAGACAGTAAAATGTTGGTCAGTTTGGTTTAATCATCACCAGAAGTGTATGTAAGTGTCAAGATCATCACTGTGCTCATCAATGCACTCAGTTATCACCCTCACCTCATTGGTCTGTCCACTGAAATCATAACCTCCAAATATGTACATGTCTCCATTCAGGGAGCAGCCACAGGCTCCTGACATTGTGGGTGGAACTTGCCCTGTCATGGTGAACATTTTCCTTTGGGTAAAAAACAAAATAAAATGTGGTTTTACTAGTTTAGTAATGACAAGTGACACAACTAATGAAAAAGCCTTCAGCAACACATAGACAGAGGCAGTTCAGAGCCTTCCTCAGTGCTTCTAATTACAAAGCACAACACTGTCAGAAAATAGTGGAACAGAGAGCGAGGAGAGAAGTACATTTTTGACTTAAACATATTGATTATTTTCACCATGCACCCCGCTCGAGGTCCAATACCCAGATTTCATCATTGGGTATGCGGGCAGATGGAGCAGCAAACACCTGTAGAGAACACAACCCGTTAGTTACTTTGAACAGAAACATAGAGTTGTTATACCATTTCTTGACGAACCATGCAAAACCATGCGTCATGCATGAACTTGATTGCCACTTCATTTGGTACACCTGGATGAAGCTAATGTTGCTTCTGGACTGCAATATTGCAATACATTGAGAGGCGTTTGTAATAGTTTGTCCACCATGAGGGTAGGGCAAATACCAGAGGCACCACTACACCATGAACAGCAGCCTCTTAACATGACTACTATTACACTTCAACCAAAACCTCTGTAAAAGAGTTTCAACCAGAACTGAACATTACAAAGCTTCTTAAAGGCAGCATTCACTTCAGGGCTGTTGTGTTAAATTGAGCCTTGTGTACTTTATGAACTGAAAACTGAGTATGTCAACATGTCAAGTTTGTTAAGTACTTCAAAACACATAAAAAATATCCCAAACCCATGACTGATATTCATTATGCCATTTATATATATATATTAGAATATTTTCAATCCATAATATTGTATTTGCATTGCCGTTTGTGTTGCAGAAGTAAGCAATAACACATGCAAAAGTTTATTTTCCTTACCCGACATCCTCCCCACACATACAGCAGCTTTTCCTCCACCACAGCCGTGTGCCCGCTCCTCTCCCGGGGTACCAGCGCCGAGCAGCGCTCCTCCAATTCCGAATTCATGATTGGCTCCTTTCATGCAATGGAAAGGGTGTGTCTTGATGCCATAACAGAAAATGAATCCTCAATGATAAAAAACAAAAAAACAGGTTTTAAATACATGTATTTATTCTCACGAGCTACTGTAAGCTTACTTACTGTTGTTCGCGTAACAACACTGGCGTGTCAACACAGGTACAACCCCTCACCTGTCATCCCACCCGAGTCATAACAAACACAAAAACTGCAACTTCCGGTCTTCAAAATTAAACTAAAAGCTGCCTCCAGTGGATACGGGTCTGACTCTGTAAGACTACTATTGCCATTCTCCCCTCTAAAACCAAAACATAAAAATAGAAATAATCCTGTTGTAAATGTAAAATAACCATTAAAAAAAACAACAACAACAACTTTATTTTGCGCGCTACAGGAGTGCGTCAGCGGACGTGACGACATTCACGCGGAAGTTGACATTTAGCGCCAAGTCTTGAGTTGGACAGTAACGAACATGGATGTCGCTCGCAAAATAAAGACAAAAGTGTCCGCTGGCTTCAAGATGCGGGGACTTATGCTACGACCGTATGTATTTTGTTGATTGGTACAATTTGTTAAAATGATTTTGGTTGGTCGTTATTGCTGTGCGTGCAGCGACAGAGCTAACACAATGTATCTGTCCCCTCAAAGGACACAGTCGTCGAAACTTTGTTAATGTAGCTGTAGTAGTTTGATGCAGGCTGTGGTTTTGTGTAGGTTTTTATGTTTTCGTAGGCTTTGTTGTAACTTGTAATACCTTTCATCTCTCAGTGTTAGATTAAAATGGCCATTAAACAGCATCTCTCAGCATCAGCTGGTTTTAATGTCGCACAGTTATCTTAGATACTTTTTGCAGTGATTCCGCTTCAACTGAGCTATTTTCAGCACTTGCAAACCTTCATGGGCTTCAGATGACACTTTGTTCCACACATTAAAGTCTGTTTAAAGTCTTGGGGATTACTAATGCATATGGCTTACAACGCTTCAGCTTTGGTCTCTCTCTTTCTAATGTCTCAAAAAAATCAATTTGAAAACTTTTTCAGTCTTCAAGTTAATAAAGATTTCCAGTGACAGTGTGACACTGAGTCACAAGTAGAGTTGCACTTCCTTGAGATGTGATCCAGTATCTGTAATGCTGCAGAGATGTCCTGGCCGGAACGTCTTGTTCTCCAGATGGTAGTATTTTTGATTGGGGCACACCACAACACAACAAATGTCACATTTGGATTTCATAGTTTTGTCAGGGAAAATGCAAATTGTGATGATCGCAGTATGATTTTTACACTATTTGGCGCGTTTTACCAGCAGTAGAAAGAAAAAGAAAGAAACGGCAATAACATATGCCTGTTCTTTCGTTATTCTTTGCTCCAGGGAAGCCAGCAGGTACCTCGTTGAAGTACTGGAGTCTGTCAGTCCCTCTGAACTGGAAGATGTCATTGAAAGGGTCCTGGATGCAGTGGAAAAGCAGCCGTGTAAGTACTGAGGCTCTCTCCAGATCAGTGTGATCGAGTAAGAATCTGCTGTGTGCAGTGTGTTCCTTTGTTTTCCTGAGGTTTGTTTGCAGATTTTGACCACAGTTTGTTTTCCTTCCAAACAGTGTCCTCTAGTATGATAGAGCTGTCTGTGGTGGAAGTTGCTGTGCAGGATTGCACTCAGTCTTGTGATGAAAGCATGTAAGTGTTTTTATCAACTGATCCCTCCATTAGTTTATATAATGTTTAAAATAAGGATGGGTGCACCTCATGAGCTATCAGAGCTACCAGCACTTTGTAATATATATAATATATATTATAATAAACTCAGCAAATGTGTGTAATTGCTTTGATTAATGACTACATTAATTGTTAGAGACTATAGTACTATAGTTTTAAGGTACACGCCTGGAGTATATATTCTTGTATGAATAGGTATTTTTGAATGTCTTTATTATGATGCAGGTTATGAATTAGGAAATATGCAACAGTAATACACACTAATATCCATGATGCCTTTTTAAAACAAACCTAAAAGTTACAAAATGTGCCAAAGTTAATATTTTGTGCCTCTCTATTCATTGGCATAATAGTAGCTGGATTATAAAGAGTATGGAAAAGTAACTGAGATCATTCACCTTGATATGTAGGGCAGGTTATTCACAGCCTGCTGGCGCATCATTGCTATGATGTGATGATGCCTTAAGTACACAAAGAAGTGAATTTTTCCATTTATTTTACAGCTTATCAACCTACAATTACATGTAACTTGCGTTATCAGCTGTATGTCTTGTTGAAAATCTTACAAATAAGAATTGTTTAATTAAATTCCAGAGATAATGTTTTCAACATTATTGGCGCCTTCGATGTGCCCAGATACATCTACAGTGTGGAGCGGAAGAAATTTGTACCGTAAGTAATAGAGCCTATTTTCCTTTTCATGTCAAAGTGAACCTAAAACGATATCTGTCGCTTGCCGGCAAAGTTTTAAAATCTTTCATTTTGGCTTTTTTGTTCAGAATTAGTATGACGACCCATCCGGCCCCCAGCCTGTGTGGTTTGGCCAAAGACAAAGCGGAACTCTTCAGGGAGCGCTACACCATCTTACAGCAGGTCAGGAAGCTCTGTTCATCAGCCAATTCGACCCGCTCTCTTTGCTGCTACGTCTAGTATATGTCGCGTGCATGTTTCATTTATACGGACATGTTTTTTGTAGCGGATACATCGCCATGAGCTCTTCACCCCGCCTGCAATAGGAGCTGCAGTTGAAGAGGGTCAAAACAAATTTCAGGTAACCAATCTTAAACCACTGTAATTACTACCGTAATAAGAACTTGTTTAAGGTACCTGACACATTGCACTCATGAATACTGAACTGCTTTTATAATTGGAGATTGACACTAAATCACATTTCACTGTTTGTGTATGATTTTGTCTTTCTAGCTCAAGACAATCGAAGCACTGCTCGGTAGCACAGCCAAACTGGGAGAGGTGATCGTGCTCGGGATGGTCACACAGCTGAAAGAGGTGAGTTAGTGAAAAAAGGTTCTGTGTTTCAGCACAATACTATTTATTTCTATCTAGTCTCTGAAACATTTCTTAATTTTTTTTTTTAAAGGGTAAATTTTTCCTGGAGGACCCGAGTGGAACAGTACAGCTGGACATGTCCAAAGCAATATCCTTTCATTTGTTTCTTTGAGTGTGTCATCAAAATCTACTTTATGCTATACAGTATTTTGTTACTTCCTTAAGTAGGTTCTCACCAGTTTCATAATGGCCTGTACACAGAATCCTGCTTTGTACTGGCAGAGGGTAAGCTACAAAAAACAAAACGGCAATATGATTAAAACTATGAAGTATTGTTGCACAGTACGAGTTAAAGTTTCGCCTCTTGTCCTGTAGGTTGGTACGAGGACTCGGTTTTCCACGTCAATGGCTTCGGGTTTCCACCAACAGAGCCGTCATCAAGCACAAGGTCAGTGGGCCAAGGTGAAAAGTGTTCAGACATTCACTTTAAATGCTTTAAATGCCCTGTCTCTTCTTACGTACTATGTGATCCTTACTTCATTGCCAGGGCATACTACGGCAATATGAACTTCTTCGGTGGTCCATCCACCACTTCGGTGAAGGCCTCGGCCAAGCTGAAGCAGCTGGAGGAGGAGAACGAGGACGCCATGTTTGTTATCGTGTCTGACGTGTGGCTGGACAACGTTGAAGTGATGGAAAAGCTCAACCTCATGTTCTCGGGTGTGTTACAGCATCGTGGGCTCAGGCTTTACACGTCGAGTGTCTGCACGTTATGAGACACTAATTCATTTTCACTTCTCTTCGTTCTTTCCTACAGGTTATGCTTCCATGCCTCCCACCTGCTTCATTTTGTGCGGGAACTTCTCTTCAGCGCCGTACGGAAACGCACAGATCAAAGCGCTCAAAGGTGAGACCGTTCGGTCCCAATCACTCAAAACATGCTGGAGATATATAGACGGTATCTCAGAATCTCATTAATGTTTCTGTTTTTAGAGTCACTGAAGACTCTTGCTGATGCAATATGTGCTCACCCCAACATTCACAGCAGGTAGGATCTTATAGAATTGTTTTTTTGTTGTATGCTCTGTTCCATTCTTCACTGTTTGAATGTGTCTGATGTGAACATATCCATCCTACACCTGCAGTAGTCGCTTTGTGTTTGTTCCGGGCCCTGAAGACCCGGGTCCTGGCACCATCCTGCCAAGGTAGGCCTTCAGAGACATCTGCTTTTTAACAACATTGTGTTCAGTGGTTTGGACAAAATTGGATAAATGTGTTTCCCTCAGGCCTCCCTTGGCAGATCACATCACGGAGGAGTTCAGACAGAGGGTGCCATTCTCTGTGTTCACTACTAACCCATGCAGGTAAAACAAATGAGGCTTCTATTTCATGTAAATTAATGTAAATTGTGCTCAGTTGAGTTTAGATATACACAAGGTTGATTTGTAAGCCTTTGAAAGATGTGGAACCAGGCTCATGACATTTGGTAGTTTCTCTTTCTTAGAAAATTTAAATGGCCTGCTCTGTTTTTCTTGTCAGGATTCAGTACTGCAGCCAGGAGATCGTCATAATGAGAGAAGACCTGGTAAACAAGATGTGCAGGAACTGCGTCCGCTTGCCCAATAACAATCTTGACATTCCAAACCATGTGAGTTTTAGCTCCTCTGAGCAAACCTTCAAGCACATTTTTTCGTATGTACACAAGTCATCTTGTCTTCATCGTCCTCCTCCTCCTCCTCTCGCCAGTTTGTTAAGACCATCTTATCCCAGGGTCACTTGACTCCCCTGCCGCTGTATGTCAGCCCTGTATTCTGGGCGTATGACTACTCCATGCGTGTCTACCCGATCCCTGATGTTATCGTCTTCGCGGACAAATACGACCCCTTCAGCATCACTAACACAGACTGCCTATGTGTCAACCCGGTAAGAAACAGAAGCAACCCAAGTGAGGGCTGTAAAAATCACCGTTGGACAGAAAATGATAAAAGGTGGTGTTTGTCACTAATGTTATTTGCCAATAATCTATTTATGCAGGGCTCATTCCCAAAAAGTGGCTTCACATTTAAGGTGTACTACCCATCCAACAGAACTGTTGAGGACAGGTGGGTTTCACTTTTCTCCCCATGCAATTTAACACAGATAACTGCAGTTTCAACCGTCACTAATGTTCATACTAATCAGTTGTGTTCTTATGTGTTCACAGCAAACTTCAAGGACTCTAAAGAAGATTGTGGATTTAGAACTGGATGTGTTTCAGTTGTTTTGTATATTGCCTCTGTATAATAGATGTGCTTAAAATGGATTTGCAGTCGAGCGACTGTAGTGTTGTATTTTCTTTGTATCTGTCTGTATGTTTTGTCATGAATAATAAAGGTTTTATTCTTTGTACTGAACATTCTGACATCTAATTTATTAATTAATTATGGAAAGTTGGTGGAAAGTTATTTATGGGGAAAAATTGACTTTTTAACATATAGTTATGACCTTTTAAATCTAATAATGTATATACTTTTATCTCAGTTTTGACACCATAATTGCTTTTTAATCTCATAAGGATTGTTCTCACAATTTCCGGTTTGTATCTATTATTTTGACCATAGATTAAAATATTTTAACTTAATGTGTCATAATTTGGATATCATTAATATCCTATATTTTTTTTAATGCCATAATGATGAATGACCGTGGGGATGATACATGCGTATACTATGCAGGTGTCTACTGTTTCCTGCCGACCTCACCAAGATGACGGACTTAGGGGGTCGACAACTTCCGGTCGTGCCCCCAGAACGCTTGTGATGACCTCACTTAAATGTCGGACTGCTTTTTGAATTTTGCAAACAACAATCATCTGGCAAGGTACGTTAGCGACAGGTGTGGATACATTTAACTCGGAATTGCAATCGCAGGAGGGTCAGTTTCGACGCCAACGCGGCTGCTAGCATGTTGGCACCTCTCTTTGTTTGCATCTTCAAGTTAAAAAACGTGCTGTGGCTGCTGGATCCGATCTCGGAACTTCCTGCCGCGGTAGCCCAAACATTGCAGCCCTAAAGTCTCCATGAAGTGACGAACAGCTGTTGGATGCTCGCTAGCTGGATGACCGGCCAGATAGTTTAAGGCATTTTCAACGAGGATAAAAAAAGCTAACAGCTCGTGTTAATTTAACCTCGTAACCTGAAGGGTTCAGCTAGTCAAAGTAGGTCACCAGAAATGGTGCTGCAGAGCTAGCATGATCAGATCTGTTCCCATGATAAATAGTCCCGCTGGTTAAGCTAGCAAGCTGAATTTTCGCCAACAAATTGACGTAGACTATACATTTGACGGTATGTGTTACATTTACCATGAAAACTGCATGTTTGGAGATGATATACCAGTGTTGTTGTGTCCTATTCATTTCCCCAACCATGTAGAACATCTATTATCATTCCCTGACAGCCATTGTTTTGAATGTGGGTCGTTGCCTGTCAGCCCATTTCAGATCATTGAACAAACAGTCCAAGACTAATCAGGTAATCGAATAATCCAATCAGCTTTAACCCAGTGTAACCCAGGGATTTCTCTTTTCTCACTCTTGCCCCTGACAGCAGACACACAGAGGGGCTGACATGGCAGAGAGAATGGCAGAGATGGAGGAAGACATGGGAGAAGTGCCTGCCGGAGAGGATGACAATGACTCAGACAGGGAGGAAGACGACAGACTGTTTGCATGGATGGTGAATGACGAGGAGGACGAGGAGGACGAGGAGGTGGAGGATGAACAGCCCTTGGAAACTGAGGCGCCAGAGTCGTTTGAGTTGGATACCCCAGCTGAGCGCAGTGGTCATATAGCAGTGATCGACAGAAACATTATGTATGTGTGGGGTGGATACAAGGTGAGGAGTTAATTAGATGTATCTCTTAAAAACTCTTTTCTTTTTATTTGTCCCCCCGCCCTAAACAACATTTTGTTCCCCCCTCTCTGCACAAGAATTCCCAAAACCACGGATTCTTCGACTTGTACCTGCCGAGAAATGAGATCTGGACATACAACATGGAGTCAGGAGTGTGGTAATAGCCTTCACATTTAAGTTGCATATCGGTAACATCACCCTTAACTTAAATAAACTGGCTTTTGCTCACTAAGAAAACAAATCCCACTTGACTGTTTTACAGGGCTAAGCATGTGGCTGGCGGTAACCTGCACACGTCCATGTCGGGCAGCTGTGGGGTGTGTGTTGATGGAGTCCTCTACCTTTTTGGAGGTCATCACGCCAGGGGAAACACAAACCGGGTACGGTTTGCTCGTCGCATTGAGCACCAAATGATTGAGGCGTGACGGCCTGCTGTGTGCGCTCATCTTTCAGAACTCCCGTATTCTGTGTATTCTCTCCAGATCTACCGCCTGCCCCTGAGAGCTCCCAGCCTCGTCTGGGAGGAAATGAGGGATCTTAAAGGACTCCCTCCATCCTGTAAGGACAAGCTAGGGTGCTGGGTTCAGAAGAACAGGTGAGTGATGACTAGGTTTTTGTGTAATTTGGGTGTTAAGCGGATGCATTAAATCCCCAGGGGTTTCCCCCTGGTGTGCTTGGGGAAGTGGTAGCACGCTAATTCATCATTGATAAATAAGCTCCCAGATCCTCTTTTCCTACTGTTCCACTTTGACTTGGCTGAATTTTGACTTCCAGCCTGCAAATGCAAAGACGAAATGTCTTCTGACCACAGTGTCATGGAAGCACTGGAACTAAGTTTCCTAAGTGTGATATGACAGAAATCTTAAACACGTGGCACATGTCAGAACATGTCGATGTGACCATGTTAACCATAGTTTGGGTGATATTTTTAAAGAGTGTTTTGTCTGATTTTCTTTCCACAGACTCATATTCTTTGGGGGCTATGGCTACGCTGCACAAGGACCCCATCAAGGGACTTTTGAATATGATGAATCGTCTTCACTTGTGGTCTGTAAACCAAAACTCTCCATGCCAACACTGACTATGTGTTACTTCTAATCAGTGTGCATTTAAATATTTAATTCATTTAGAAAGAAGAAACTCGGTCTAAAGTCTCTTTTTTGTTTTGTTTGCAGTGGGACAGCCTTGGGCGAGGCTGGAACAACCACATCCACATCCTGGACCTGGAGACATATACGTGGAGCCAGCCCATCACTACGGTAAATACTTGCACAGACACCACTAATTCCACCTCATACAACCCAATAACCCGCACAGGCTTGCATGCACGTACATGTTGAGCTGACTACCTGCCCATGTCCAAACAATAGGCTCTCCCCTTTAGGAGTTAATACAGTAAAAATCTAAATCTTTTACATTGTCCTTCTTCTCTCTGTAGGGGAACACCCCATCCCCCAGAGCAGCTCACGCCTGTGCCACGATCGGTAACAGAGGCTACGTGTTCGGGGGACGATACAAGGTGAAGAAAATTAAACTAACAATTCAAAGTGTATTTCTTTAGCCCCTTTATAATAAACGTGGTGGACATTTTCTCCCTTTTCAAATGAGACATTTTTGCATCTCTTCTGTTGTCTAATTCCGCCTCCCATCCTCTGCTTGCACACAGAACTACAGACTAAATGACCTTTACTACATCGACCTGGACACATGGGAGTGGCATGAAATGTAAGCGCTGTTCTTTTAATTTACAAGAATCTTGGAAGACGTTAGTTGACAGGATACCTTTCTAGTAATGACAGGAGGGGAACTATGCCCAGTATTGACCATTTGACAGCGATCCATCCTTCTTTGTTCCACCCTTGAGCATTCTCTCATTTCTGTTTTCTATCGTGCTCACACTCTCCCGTGACCCTCCCCGCCTTGCTGCAGGAGCGTTCCCCAGCAGGGTCCCGTGGGCCGATCTTGGCACTCCTTCACTCCCGTGTCACCAGACCACATCTTCTTATTCGGAGGATTCACAACAGAGAGAGAGACGCTGAGTGAGTCTGACGCTCTGTTCTGGAGTAGCAAATAGCCCTCAAAATCGATCGCTGGTCTCAAGAAGGTGTTGTCTGTGTTTCAGGTGATGCTTGGCTGTACTCTGTGAGCAAAAACGAATGGAAGCCTTTCAGACACAGTCACACAGAGCGACCGCGGTAAGTCGCGGTAGATTAGGTTTCAGCCTAAATGACCGCTCACTGATCTCGGTGTGTGTTTGTGAAAGCGGACTCTTACTGTACGCAGACAGTTGTTGACATTGCGCTGTGTGTTTCAGGCTGTGGCATACAGCGTGCTCCGGTCCTGATGGGGAGGTGTTTGTGTTCGGAGGGTGTGCCAACAACCTGTTGTCTCACCACAGAGCTGTAAGCTGCAAGTCGTATCTTAATCAACCATATTTTTGTACATGGGTTAAAAGAGTGTCAGGTAAATTGAACTTTTTTTTTTTTTCTTGACAGGCGCACAGCAACGAGTTATTGGTTTTCAACGTTCAGCCCAAATCTCTAGTCCGGTGAGTGTGTGCAGAAACAAAAATGACGCCCCACAATGTACACCTGACACTGAAATGATCTGTTTTTTTTCTTATTTTGTGCTCACTTTTTCGCACCACCCTCTCCAGTTTCTGCATGGAGACCGTTCTGCAGCACAAGGAGCGTTTGTCCAGTTACTGGGACTGCTTGCCTAAACACCTCCTGCACAGCCTGAAACAGAGAATGTCACGCGTCAACACACTGGGCTCCTAGGCCGAGAGGAAGCCATCAATCCTGACCGGAGCATTACAGGGAAATATGTGTATATGTACAGTATATACCAGATGAGCAGGTAGTCCTTTTTTTAGAGCATTAGTTTAATGTGTGTGGACACTTGCAAGAAGAAAAAAAAAAATCCCTAAGCAATAGTGAAGAGCTGTGGAACTGTTGGAAATGGTCCTGGACGTTTATCTTTAAGGTTGAACTCTTGTAAAGCCAGTGGAACCTTTTTTTAGTTGAGTAGCAGCGCTGACGGCGGGGAGCCCAGAACTACCTTCCAGTTGGGTTTTGTTCCTGGCTCAACATATTTTTCAAATGGACTTTTTTTTTATAACTCGGTCAGAAAAAGCTAAAAAATTGAGGAAGAACACTGAAAGAAACCCTGTGCAACAAAGTATTGTGTTACTGAGGCTGAAGGGAGGGGAAGAAATATGGTTTTGGAGTTTGTGAACTTCCTTGCCTCCACAAGATTATAGTTCCTCTTGTACCCAAGAGTCAGGGGTAGAGCTCTGGTCCAAACATGCCATTCATTGTGTTTTCATTGTTCTTGCTCAAAAAAATCAAACCACCTTAAAATATGTGTCTAATGTCTTACAACTAAATTCAGCGGCCCGAGGCTGAGTCAGGTCCACACCGTGCAGATTTTTAAAAAAAATGATTCCTGTAACTAATGTGTGAGATCTTGAATGCAGACATTTCCTCGATCTTGGGTAGTTTAAGTTGTCACAGACCTAAAACTAGTGCTTCTTTACGCAAGACTATCTACTCTGAAGCCACAGAAATGTTAATTTTTATTTATATATCTATATATAAATATAAAGTAATTTATATATTTGTGAGGAAATGTGTGGGTTCTGTGTTCTGGCTTTTAAAGCCTTGCAATCGTCATGAGGTGGCTCCTGTAGCATTTTAATTTCATCAGTGACTTAAAATACTGCAAGTGTATTGGCTGTTGAGCCATGTCGCACTGAAACGCCTCATGTCAGCAGGGCTCTGTCTGTATTTGCCTGGTTTGCACAATGTTCTGTTGGTGTTTTTTATTGTAGAATATGATGCATATTGTTTCTTTGTACACAAAGAATAAACCCATACCGCAAGACGTGTCATGTTTAGCTTTGTTGTTTTTTGTTTTCATTTCAGACAAAATTGTTCAACAAATACAATATTCAGAATAAAATGTGTCACATCCACGTCTGCAGACTGAGCTGAGGAGTCTGGCGTCGCTCGTCGCTTATTTCTTCTTGGCAGCCAGCAGGTTTGGTGCGGACACTTTGACTTTGCCCGGCATGTTTCTGGATAGATCAGCATCCTGCGACACGGGTGATGTCAGAGGGGACACGGTTTGAATCGCATTATCAGGTAAAACTTATATGTAATCAATCATTAGTTTGATCCCTGCCCCAAATCAACTCTGACAATCATTTATCACAAATGTATTATTGATGGTAGAATGAACATATTTTTAACAAATGATAAACTAATTCACCTTGACGCTGCGGAACAGGTCTTTCTCTCTGGTCGACGACTCTTTGGCTTTCATAAAGCTGAGAACTGCAGTGCGTGCAGCTGGTGGTAAGAAAAAATTAACATCACTGTTGATTCTGAAAGCAATGTAAAGCATCACGCAAAGGCTTTTAAAAATACTTAAATTAACCACTATCCTTACCTTTCCCTTTCTTCTGAGAACCTGGTGTCAGTTTAACCTTGTGTCTGTTGGGAACAAATGGCTCATTTAGTCCGAACGCTCCTCACATTTACTCTCTTACGTGTAAACGTTAATGTCACCTACTTGTAGTTGGTCAGGGAGGTGTATGGAGCACAGACTGGCACAGCGAACAGCAGCACGTCTTCGGCATGAGGCTGGCCCGTTAGAGAGGTGAGCAGGTTCTCTGATTCCTGAGGCAGCGCAGAGGAAAACTATAGTTAGGCTAACGTGATTAAAACATAACAAAGAGCAAATACTCATTTCCTTTTCTGTCGAAACTATTTATCCACGGTTAAACGTTAACATTAAAAACTCACCTCTGCTCCGGGGTTGTCCGGGTCCACCTCATCTTCCTGAAAGAGATTACAGCGTTGATAAAGTCTCAACATACTATACAAGCACATGTAGGTAGATATTTAGAAATCCAATTCTTAGTGAAAATCTGAATTGTGTCAAGTACCTTTTCCTCCTGCTCAGCAGGAGCTGCCTCCTCTCCAGGCGGTCTCTCCTCAGTATCCTCCGCTCCTCCTGTCTGCTCGGGTTTCTTCGCTGCCGTCTCCACATTACGAGGTTTCTGAGGTGGTTTCTGAGGGGCCGGTTTCCTGACGGGTTCATCTTTCCCCTTCCCCTTCTTTCCTTTCTTCCCCTTATCCTTCTCTTCCTTGGTGGTACCAGCTGACTAAACAAGCACAGCATTCATAGCGTTAATATTCGTATTCAGTCTGCGACTGAAAACTTTGCACATGGCGTGATGCCGTGGTACAATACACAGCGAGAGCCTCCTCACCCCGAGCAGCTGCATCCTCAGCTCTCTGTCCTCTTCATCCTGGTCCTTGTACTTCTCTTTAATCTTCTTTAACTTGTTCTGGAGCGACAACAGGGAAGAAAAACACACAAGAAACAACACGGACAGAAGAAGCTTTGTTCAAGTTCGAGATCGATCCATAATCATTATGACATGTAACTCTTGGTAACAATTTTAGCTTTGGCATCTTCCTCAGTGCTATTTCATCCCATTTTATTCTATTTTCTAATGACTACTTTTATTTCTATTTATTTATAGACTTAATCTTGAATCTTTTCGATTTTTAAGCCTTGTTTTTACAAATTGAATCTCCTTTGAAATATGTGAATTTAAAAAGATTTGTAAAATTAAAAGCACTGTGCATTGTTGAAAGTGGTATGACTTTCGTTGAGATTTGGTGCCCAATAACAGGACACCTTACCTCCACACTCCTCTCTCACCCTTTGGCCTCTCTTCAGCGGCTGCTGGGAGGAGCCTCCTCCACCTTTGGATCCCTGATCGACCGCTGACCTGCCGGATGAAACCTCAGTCTTCTCCTCTGTGTCGCACTCTTCCTGTTTCTGCTTCTTCTTCTTCTCTTCTCTAGTGGCAAAGGCAACGCGGGACTCAATTGGTAACTAGTCCGCCAGAAATGTTAATAAATGTTACAATAAATGCTGTGAAGTGCATGGCTTGCTGTGACTTATTGTACCTTCTCTGCTTTGCAGTCATGTGTTTTGTCCCCTGCGAGTCTACTTCCACCTTGGGAAAAAATAACATTATTGTGTTTCGTGATTTATGATTTTACTTCATGTAATATATGTGGCCTGGGATTGTAACTAATTACCTGAGTGGTCACTTCCTTTTTGAAACCAGGGTTCTGAGCGCTCCTAGAAATAAGGGAAGACAATTTCATGAAGCGCAGTTCATCGCCGTGTGCAATGATAGTGTTTGTTTGAAGGAGCAGCTAGGTAGCGTTACCTGCTGGGCTGTAAATGAGGAAGGGCGATGGTCGTATCCGGAAAACTGAACTCTTCACTTTCTTCATCCTTCATCTCCTCTTCGTCCCGGTCATCTTCTTCTTTCCCCTCCTCCTCCTCCTCCTCCTCCGCCTCCATGTTGTCCTCCTCAGGAACAGCGTCCAGTTCTCGACTCGCACCATCATCCCCCTCAGCTTCCTTTTTAATCTTCTTTCCCGTCTCCCCATCTCCTCCCTCACCCTGATCTTCATTACCGCTGTCATCACCTGCAGCAGGCGACAGAGACGGTTACGACACCTGAATGTTGTTGTTGTTGTTGTTACACACACAGTAAATAAAGTCAGGCATTTTGTGTCTGCTACCTATCAGCTCCTCTCCCTCCTCCAACAGCTCAGCAGTTTTGGACGCTACATCCTCCATGTCTTCCTCGACGGTCTTCACCTTTCTTTCCCCCCGGTGCCGAAACACACTCTGCTCATCGACCTGCGCAGACACAAGAATAAAGCTTAGTTGCTTGAAGATGAGAAAGAGTTCAAACATGCTCATGATGGTATTTTACCTTGAAGAGGAATCCAAAGCCCATGATCAAGTAAGAAGGTGGCAAAAAGTTTTTCTTTCCTGGAGAGAAATAACTCAAATGTCAAACATCTACTCATATTTTTCTTCAGTGAATTATAAAATGTTGAAATTTTCAATTTCAGTGTCCCATACCTCTGACCATGAAACTGCCGGTGGTTAGGTACTCTCCAGTGGGAGCAGTTTTAGACACCTAAAAAAAAAAAGAAGGAAAACATAAAATCTGTATACAGTGTCTCAGAAATATAAAAAAAACAGACATGTTTCTAAACACGTCAAACTGGGATATTTGCCGATGATTCACCTGATGATGATGAACCCACCAAGCGCTGGTGATGATCTTGGCATCCCAAGCAGCACTGTAGCACACAGCCATAGTGCCAGCTTCTGTCAGGGTGCGTGGGGGGATGGGCTCGCCTGGAGCAGGGAGACAGAGGGAAAAAATGAGGGACGTCACATACTGATTAAAATTAAGTCAAACAGCAAAGAGAGACACTGGGAAGCCACGCGGTTTACCCGAGGGGTTTTTGATCACACAGCTGGTTGCTCCGTGGAGGTCAGCGTGAACGTAGAGATCACCTGACAAAGTAAAAAAGGAACACATGAACGGATACACTTTTTGAAGGTGCTTACCTTTGAAGGCGTGTGTGCTGATTAATTACCTGCCCGGAGGTAGCGCTTGACAATCATCTCGTTCTGCTGCTGATCTCTTCCTGCGATGACAAGATAATTCTCAGAGCTGATGAACCACAAGAACTTCTCGAACCTGCCAAAAAGAGGAGAAACGGTTGAGAGAATAAAAGACTCCACAAAAAGTCTGAATAGTGTAGATCTAAGTGTCTTACCAGTAGACCTTCCTGGCCTTCTGAATGGTGGTCACAGTCTGAACCTCTTTTAGTGTTTTATGTGTTTTTTTCTCTGCAGATTTCATCGCCTTGAAGGACAAAAGTAGAAGAGCATGTTTGTTGTTTGCTTACATTTGTTCATGCCTTAAACCAAAGGTGTAGAATGACGCTGATTTCTTACCTTATCTGCTGCTTCGATGGTTTTTTGTTCCTTCTTCTCAGCGCTGCGTTTGAAGTCATAGTATCT